>JBBGZY010001943.1:687500-1038262 GCA_037952925.1 Lithobates clamitans
CCACAAAGTTTATAGACAGTACCAGTGCCAGCTCTGGGGATGTTACCCTCATCCCTACTAGACATGTGCAATTCGTTTCGGTCTGAATATAAAATTTAAACCAAATTTTTGGTTATTCAGAGATTCTGATGTATGCGAATTTACAAAAAAATTAGTAACAAATTTAGTTGAAATTCTTTTAATTTCGTTTAGTATATTCGTTTTCTAACGAATTACAAATGTTCAGAATGATTGGAATTCGGATTCGAATTGCTGGTTGTTAAGGAGCGGGGCCAGGAAGCCGGCTGACGTGTCCTTAACAACCGATGACTCACCAGCTGTCAGCGGGCTTCTCCGCTGACAGATGAAATGTAAACAAAAGAAGGGCGGCAATAAAACCATTCAGAAAAAAAAAAATATATATATAGAGTGGGGTCCCCTCACCCCAATCCATACAAGGCCCTTCAGGTCTGGTATGGAGTTTTAGGGGAACCCTATGCCAAAAAAAACCCAAAAAAACGGCGTGGGGTCCCCCCCAAAATCCATACCAGACCCATATCTCATCATGCAGACAGACCAGTAAAGGAAGGGGGGGGGGAGAGTGAGGGCCCCCACCCCCCCCTCCTGAACCATACCAGGCCTCATGCCCTCAACATGGGGGGGAGGGGGGTGCTTTGGGGGGCAGGGCACCCCAGAGCACTTTGTCACCATGTTGATCGGGACAAGGACCTCTTCCCAGCGACCCTGGCCGGTGGTTGTGGGGGTCTGCTGGTGGGGGCTTATCGGAATCTGGAAGACCCTCTCTAACAAGGGGGCCCCAGACTGAAATCAGTTAGAAAATGAATAAACAAAATGTAAATTAAATGAAACAAAACAAAATGAATTCCAAAACGAATCCTACAAAACAAAAATTAGTAACATAAATCTATCCAAAAAGAAACACATTTTTCTGTTCTGTATATTACTTACTGTAGGCGCCCATGCAAGAAAACTCCTTGTTTCTCACAACAACCAATCAGAATCCTTCTTTCATATTAAAGAGGAAGTAAACCCTGATGGGATTTACTTCCTCTTTTGTTCCCTGCAAAGTAAAAACATAATGGGCTAGTATGAATCGCTAACTAGCCCATCACGTGCCACTTACCTGCAAACAAAGTCTGGGATGTCCCCGGTGGTGGCCCCATCCACCTTCCCTCCTCTTCCTTCCGGGGCCATGGACCCCCAGCTCTGTGACTGGCCGAAGCCGAGTGATGTCACTCCTGCGCATGCGCGCGGGAGCCCCAGTCACAGAACGGGCCCTATAGCAACAGCACGATCGTGCCCTTTCTTCAGTGCGCATGCACCGATGACGTCGGCGCAAACGTATATGCTAAATATCTCCTAAACCGTGCAAGTTTAAGAGATATTTCCGGTACCTACAGGTAAGTCTTATTATAGGCTAAACCTGTAGGTACAAGTGGTGTAAATAGGTATACAACCACTTTAAACATTGTGCTAAAGCAATGACAGCTGGAAACTGGTCTTAAGAGGCAACAAGAAACGTCCTAACTAGCACACTTTCATTTATACTTGGTGAGTCACTGACTTAGAATATGTAAGTAGCCAGGAAAGTCAGGACTCCCAACTTGACCATGTCAATGACTGACTAGGTAGTGAAGGAAGGATGAGGGTGACAAAGCCCGCCCCCTCACAAACAAGGCCCTTTAAATACATGGAACTCCCCCATCATTATCCGCTACGTGCGCTCACCTCGGCCAGCTTGAGGTTGGAGTGGTGGAAGGACTGCTCCAAAAGCTGCTGGACGTTGGGAACGGTCATTTCCTGCTGCTTCTCTATGAAGATCTGGTAGCAGTAACACTCCTGGACACCTTGATCCTTCGACCTGTTGGGGGTTGGAAGACCACAAAATGACAAGAGGAATAAACTGTCTAAAACAATGCCACTGCCAAGGAAACAACAATGTACTGTATGCATGCCACCACCAAGGCAAAGGACATCTTTTGCATTTTCTTTGGCCAGAGTATCAATGCAGCATGCAGAGGAGGTAGGTGACTGGCTCTTATAGCCTACAACATCTTCCTCTTCCCAGGCACAGAGCAGTTAGTATTCAGCCAACATTGATAAAGTTCGCTCTTCCTTCTCCTCTGCTAATCCCACCAAACCCGTCGAACGCATTTAGCTGAGGGCTGAAACTATAATTTTAGTTGAAAAACAACTGAAGATGTCTTGTAGCTCTGCACTTGGTCCTGCTGTCAAATTGTCCCGCCACTGGTCAATTTTTCGCACAACCTTATCTGAGGTCTGAAGTTCAAATTCTTTGCTGTAAACAGCTGCCCGTTTCTTGTGCTTCAACATTTGAGTCTTCTCTCTCTGGCCAATTTTTATAGTCCTGCATTTGAGGGCTGAAGCTCCCATTTTCATCAAACACCTGCCTGGGTCTTGGGTCTACACATCTGTCACTACTGCAAAACTGTCCTGCCACTGGACAATTTTTGCACAACAATGTACAATGTACTGTATGCATGCCACCGCCAAGGCAAAGGACATCTTTTGCATTTTCTTTGGCCAGAGTGTTAATGCAGCATGCAGAGGAGGTAGGTGACTGGCTCTTATAGCCTACAACATCTTCCTCTTCCCAGGCACAGAGCAGTTAGTATTCAGCCAACATTGATAAAGTTCGCTCTTCCTTCTCCTCTGCTAATCCCACCAAACCCCTCAAACGCATGTAGCTGAGGGCTGAAGCTATCATTTTAGTTGAAAAACAGGTGAAGATGTCTTGTAGCTCTGCATTTGGTCCTGCTGTCAAATTGTCCCGCCACTGGACAATTTTTCGCACAACCTTATCTGAGGTCTGAAGTTCAATTTTTTTTGCAGAAAACAGCTGCCCGTTTCTTGTGCTTCAACATTTGAATCTGCTCTCTCTGGCCAATTTTTATACTCCTGCATCTGAGGGCTGAACCTCTCATTTTCAGCAAACACCTGCCTGGGTCTTGGGCCTACACATCTGTCACTACTGCAAAACTGTCCTGCCACTGGACAATTTTTGCACAACTTTATTGGAGGACTGAAGTTCAGCTGCCCGTTTCTTGTGTCTCGACATTTGAGTCTGCTCTCTCTGATGCAAAAAATGCTCCCGCCCCCGGTCAAATTTCTACGAAACTATACCTGAGGACCATAGCTGTAAGAGATTTTTGAAAATATTACAGATCTGGTTAACTCTGAATAATGCGCTTCACTCAATGGCCTTACTCAGTGGGTGAGTCAAGGAGGGTAGGAATTTATATGCTGCATCTTAGCTCCCCCATGCATCAGTGGTAAAGCTGCAATGGCAGACTATTAATGACTTAGCCCATGCAACAGCATGCAGAGGAAGTAGGTGACCGGCTCCCAAAGCCCTTATGTCCTTCCTTCCAGGCACAGAGCAGCCAGTATTGAGCCGTCATCATCTATGAAGCTCTTCCTCCTTCTCCTCCGCTAGTTCCACCAAACCCCTGGACACATGTAGTTGAGGACTGAAGCTCTAATTTTTATTTTAAAAAACCCAAACAGCCGATGCTGCCTAGCGTCTCCAAAGTTGGGCCTGTTGTCCCTGCTGCCAAGCTGTCCTGCCGCTGGACATATTTTACACAACCTTATCTTTGGGCTGAAGTTCTCTTTTTTTTTTGCAAAAGACAGCTGCCTGGTCCTTTGCATCTCCACATTTGGCCTACAACTTCTTCCTTTTCCCAGGCACAGAGTAGTCGGAATTCAGCCAGCATTAATAAAGCTCGCTTATCCTCCTCCTTTGATAATCCCACCATACCCCCTGCACACATGTAGCTGAGGGCTGAAGCTTTCATTTTTGGTGAAAAACAGCTGAAGATGTCTTGTGTCTCTGCATTTGGTCCTGCATTGAAATTGTCCCGCCACTGGACAGTTTTCGCACAACCTTATCCGAGGTCTGAAGTTTAAATTTTAGGCAGAAAACAGCTGCCCGTTTCTTGTGTCTTCTCTCTCTGATGCAAAAAAAGGGGTTCCTGATGCTGGCCAATCTTCCATCATTCCTGCATTTGGAGGGCTGAAGCTCCAATTTCCGTTAAAAAAGAAAAAGTGCCTGTACCTCGAGTCTTCACATTTGGGCCTATGCACGAGAAGCTTGGAGAGCCGGCAGTGCCTGGACAAGATCCTCCAGCACCCAGGGCAAAGATGCCAAACTAAAGTTTGTAGCAAAAAAATGCAGCACAATGTAGCCTACGCGTTTTTATGTCTGAAGGGTAGGAGAAGGATCCATCACAGTCTCTTTACCTAGACATTGCCTGGTGACGTCATATATAATATACATATACACACACACACACACACACACACACACACATACTATACATTGGCCATCTGTGTTCCAGAATAGAGGAATATCACTTACTGCAGCCTCAGCAGAGGGTCGGCTCTGAGGATTCGCTGCATGATCAGGTTCAGGAACTCCTCTGGGTCTGAGAGTCAAAAGTAAAAAAAAAAAAAAAAAAAAAAAAATACAAATATCAGAATTTCTATAGCCATGATAATACAAACTGCACAGTACTGCTGAGGAATAAATATGGGACATCAAAATGATAACTAGCCAACTATAGCAAAGTCTTCTTAGAACAGGGGGACACGCGTCTCATCTCATCACATATCCCCAAAAATAAGGAGATTATGGGACAATGGGGTAGAAAAAAAAATAATGGATTTGCATGGCTCCACTGAAACCAGGCCTAATCCTCTTATTTTTGGGGACATGTGATGAGAAGAGTCATGTGACCCGTTCTAAGAAGACTTTACTGAGCTCCACGCTGATTAAGGTGGAGGTCTGGATTCCATTCGCCCCCCTCCCACCATATCCCATCTGCTTATCCTGTCTCAGTAGCAAACTATAAAATCATAACATTTTATAAGTGATTCTTTGCAAAATTTTGCAATTATAGATGAGGGCAGTCTGGTGTGCGGATTACATATGAAGGCTCCTATTCCTTCTTATTATTGCCACACTGTTTCAAAGCAGTGCACTCTCTATGGGGATGAGATCTCAGAGATATCTACAAATCTGTAGAATAATGTACATTCCAAACAAAGTTACATGGAAGACTTAAAGGGTCTGTACCCCCGCTGTGCCCATTATGAGGGGTTCCCACCATCCCTGTGCTGAGTTCCCGGGTCTGTACACCCGCTGTGCCCATTATGAGGGGTTCCCACCATCCCTGTGCTGAGTTCCCGGGTCTGTACACCTGCTGTACCCATTATGAGGGGTTCTCACCATTCCTGTGCTGAGTTCTGGGGTCTGTACACCCGCTGTGCCCATTATGAGGGGTTCTTACCATCCCTGTGCTGAGTTCTCGGGTCTGTACACCCGCTGTGCCCATTATGAGGGGTTCTTACCATCCCTGTGCTGAGTTCCCGGGTCTGTACACCCGCTGTGCCCATTATGAGGGGTTCCCACCATCCCTGTGCTGAGTTCCCGGGTCTGTACATCTGCTGTGCCCATTATGAGGGGTTCCCACCATCCCTGTGCTGAGTTCCCAGGTCTGTACACCTACTGTGTGCCCATTATGAGGGGTTCCCACCATCCCTGTGCTGAGTTCCCGGGTCTGTACACCTACTGTGTGCCCATTATGAGGGGTTCCCACCATCCCTGTGCTGAGTTCCCGGGTCTGTACCCCCCGCTGTGCCCATTATGAGGGGTTCCCACCATCCCTGTGCTGAGTTCCCGGGTCTGTACACCCGCTGTGCCCATTATGAGGGGTCTCACCATCCCTTTGCTGAGTTCCCGGGTCTGTACTATCCTGGCAGTAAAGTAATAGCGGTACCTTTCTCCGAGGTGGTGAAGCTGGGGCACTGACTCTCCTGCATCAGTTGATGTCGTAGCATCATCACGCTGTCCGCAGAGACATATCCGATCCTGCCAAGGACACCAGTTAGCAACAATCATCATCATCTTTATCATTCATTCCATTATATACATTTCCTCTCTTTTGAATTTCTAATATTAAAGACGAACGTCAATCAGATGTAAAAACAGCATCAAGACCAGTCATGAATTCCATACAAAAAAAAAAAAAACTGCAGCTAGTATAAATTGTCTTCATATTAGCTCCCCATCATTGTGGTGGAAAGCTTGAGCTCCTCTCCAGGTGATAAAGCAGTGTCTAAATGGTTAGCACTTCCGCCTGGCAGCACTAGGGGGCGCCGGTTCGCATCCCGACTACGGCACTACCTACAGTACATGGAGTCTGCATGTTCTCCCTGCGCCTGCGTGGGTTTCCTCCGGGTACTTCGGTTTCCTCCCAAACTTCAAAGACATGCTGGGAGGTGATTTGGCTCCTGTCTAAATTGGCCCCATGTATGAATGTGAGTAAAGGATCTTAGATTGTAAGCTCTTTGAGGCCCCATTCACACCTCAGCGTTTTGTAGCTTGAAGCCCCAAAATGCTGGAGGAGAGAAAAAAAAATAAAAAAATCAATGATTCTCTATGGAGACGGTTCCCATCTCCACTAAAAGTCGCCTGAAGCTCAAAAAAGTTCTGGAGCTTATTTTGTAGCTTAAATTGGGCAGATCGGGGCGTTTTTGAAGCTTTTTATGCTGCAAAGAAATGCATGGAAACTCTTGATTTGAGTGTTTTTGAGCATTTTAGCATGTTTTGTTGAGTGTTTTTCTGCTCAAATGCAATAATTAAATAAAAACAAAATAAAAATAATATACATACATTAAAAAAAAAACCTAACCCTAATATTAACCCCAAACCCTAATATTAACCCCAAATCCTAACCCCAAAATAGAATATTAACCCCTAATCCTAACACTAATATTAACCCCTAATCCTAACCCCAAACTAGAAAATTAACCCCTAATCGTTATACTGTCCCCTAACCCTATTATTGATCCCTAATCCTAATATGAAATATTGACCCATAACCCTAAAATTAACCCCTAATCCTAACCCTAATATTGACCCATAACCCTAAAATTAACCCCTAATCCTAACCCCTAACCCTAATATTGACCCCTAATCCTAACCCTAATATTAACCCCTTAACCTAACCCTAAACTATTATATTAACCCGTAATCCTTATACTGACCCTAACCCTAATAATAACCCCTGACCCTAATATTAACCCCTAGCCCTAATTTTGACCCCTATTCCTAACGCCTAATATTAACCTCTAATCCTAATATTAACCTCTAATCCTAACCCCCAATCCTAATATTAACCCCTAACCCCAATAACCCCTAAATCTAATATTGACCCCTAACATTAAGCCATAATCCTAACCCTATTAACCCCTAACTCTAATATTGACCCCTAACCCTAACATTGACCCCTATTCCTAACCCCTAATCCTAATATTAACCCCTAACCCCATTATTAACCCCTAATCCTAACCCCTAACCCCAATATTAACCCCTAATCCTAACCCCTAACCCCAATATTAACCCCTAATCCTAACCCTAATATTAACCCCCTAATCACCCTTAATCCTAACTCTAATATTAACCCCCTAATCCTAATATTAACCACTAACCCCAATAACCCTTAATCCTAACCCTAATATTAACCCTTAACCCTAACCCCTAAAATTGACCCCTAACATTAATCCTAGCCCCTAGCCATACTGATAACCCCTAACCTAACAAAATAAATACATACCATTAAGTAAATCAGTAATAAATAAAATAAATTAACTAACCCCTAGATATGACCTTTAACCCCTTGAAAAAAAGTAAAATAAATTAATAAACAATAAGTAAAAGCAGATGAAAAAGATGAAAAACATAGCAACAAAAGTATGAAACAGATTATATTTTTCTCTATTAGCTAATAAAAAAAATGCTAAAGTTTAAAAATGTTTTAAAAATGCTGCAAAAAAAAAAAATGCTCAAAAACTTGCATTCAAAGGCTCAAAAAAAAAAAACTAAAAATGCTCAAAAAACACGACGCTCGGATGTGAATGCAGTCTTGAAGGGGGAGGGGATTTGTGTTGAGAGGAGGAATTAGAGGGGCAGCAGGGGGTAAGAATTGTTCTAGAAGGGGAAATTTGGTGGTGTGTGCAAGGAGTGGTGATTCAGAGGTGACTTTTGTTGGGAAGGGGTTGGGAGAAGATATGTGCTAGGAGGGTCCATTTGGGGGGTTTGTGCGAGAAGAGGTGATATTTATTTGGGGGGGGTGCTTGCACTACGAGGGGGGATATTTATGCTAGGAGGGGGATTTGGAGCAGGGGGGAGAAAGTATACTCGGAGGGAAATTGAGGATTTGACTAGGAGGAGTGATTTTCTTTAGGGAGGGGGGGCATTTGTGCTGATGGGGATCAGTGGGAAGAATGTTCCTTACATTGGTGATCAGTGGGAAGAATGCTCCTTACATTGGTGATCAGTGAGAAGAATGTCCCTTATATTGGTGATCAGTGAGAAGAATGTCCCTTACATTGGTGATCAGTGGGAAGAATGTCCCTTACATTGGTGATCAGTGGGAAGAATGTTCCTTACATTGGTGATCAGTGAGAAGAATGTCCCTTATATTGGTGATCAGTGAGAAGAATGTCCCTTACATTGGTGATCAGTGGGAAGAATGTCCCTTACATTGGTGATCAGTGAGAAGAATGTTCCTTACATTGGTGATCAGTGAGAAGAATGTTCCTTACATTGGTGATCAGAGAGAAGAATGTTCCTTACATTGGTGATCAGTGAGAAGAATGTTCCTTACATTGGTGATCAGTGAGAAGAATGCTCCTTACATTGGTGATCAGTGGGAAGAATGCTCCTTACATTGGTGGTCAGTGAGAAGAATGTTCCTTACATTGGTGATCAGTGGGAAGAATGCTCCTTACATTGGTGATCAGTGGGAAGAATGCTCCTTATATTGGGGGTCAGTTGAAGAATGCTGTCTTTAAAGATACCTTGATGGTCACCGGTGGTCAGTGGTTACTTATCTGAGATTCAGAACGTTCACCTTGGTCTACCATCCTCTGATAGAACCCTAGGATTGTACAGAACCCTGGCTGAGTAAGGCTGCATCAGGTTTGCTTTTAAAAGAAGGACCCCATGAAGAAATGATCTCTGTATTGGATGGAGGTCAGTAGATCAATAAACCACACCTACCTCCTGTGGCTGGAGAGCTGATGTAAAATTAGACCCACCCCAGCTTCCTCCTGAAGACCGGTCTGCAGCATTTTGAAGTCAGGTCGTCATCTCAGACCCAGATGTTCTGGGATGGAAACGAATCAGAGAGCGAGTCAAATTTTACAGCAGAAGATCTCCAAATAGCCACCATAGAGGTAAACGTAAATTTAGAGCTTTACAGTGAACTCCCCCGGGTCCAGAGGATGGATCTTCATGAGGTCCTTCATCTAATTCTGCCATCGGGATATAACTGTGGGTTGTCTCACTTGCGCAGAGGGTTGACAATCTCCTCTCTCAGGGTCCTCTGGATCTCTTTGTCTGGGTGGGATGCCGGTTTGAAGAGTAGAGAGTCCAACGCTGAGCTACAGGAGAAGAGGCTGCAGGGAGAAGGCAGAGGAGGACAACCATTAAAAGGGGAAATGCAAACATTTTTTGTGAGATTTGGATAGAGAAAGGAGAGGCTTACAGCGGTCATGTTTTACTATTGTCTGTTTAGGAGTCTAAATCTGACCTCCAGCCTTCCCTTCAGTCTTGCCCAGGTGTACCGGCTCCTCTCCTGGACTGAAATGGCTTCCTCCGATTTCACTGCACACTGTGAGCTTTTCATAATGTGCATTAGAAGCCGCAGCAAGTCAGATAGAACTTCACTTCATTTCCTGCCTGGAGGACCTTCAGCATCACCTAGTCCAGTGACCTCCAAACTCCCGGGGGGGGCCAGATGCAGCCCTTGCTTTTGTCCTCCCTTAGGGGGCTATTTTATTCGCTGACACCAATAAAGGGCACAATTCCTCCCAAAGGCACCAATGATGGGGCACAGTTCCTCCCAGTGACACCAACAATGGGGTCTAATGACACCAATGATGGGGGACAATTCCTCCCAGTGACACCAACAATGGGGCCCAATGGCACCAATGATGGGGTACAATTCCTCCCAATGACACCAACAATGGGGCCCAATGATGGGACACAGTTCCTCCCAGTTACACCAACAATGGGGCCCAATGGCACCAATGATGGGGTACAATTCCTCCCAATGACACCAACAATGGGGCCCAATGATGGGACACAGTTCCTCCCAGTTACACCAACAATGGGGCCCAATGACACCAATGATGGGGTACAATTCCTCCCAAAGGCACCAACAATTCCTCCCAAAGGCACCAATGATGGGACATAGTTCCTCCCAGCGACACTAACAATGGGGCCTAATGACACCAATGATGGGAGACAATTCCTCCCAGTGACACCAACAATGGGGCCCAATGAAAGCAAAAAAAAAAAGATCCAAAAGATCAAAAATCCAAAAGAAATATAAAATGGATGAAATTACAGTCCCGCCCCTGAGGAACCCCTGACATGCCAAGACCCTCCCACTAAATACCTGAAAAGGGCAGCATCCATGTAACACGAGTTACAGTGGCCTTGTATCCCCTTCATATCACCGTGTAAAATATCCACAGCAGAACTTCCCGTCAGCGGGGGGACCTTCCCGGAGATCCTGTAACCTTCCTCTCTGTCTGAAATAAAAGCAAGTAGAAAGAGAGACTTTTGAACATTCAATATACGGTAATCATTCATGCTATTAAAAAAAAAAAAAAAAAAAAAAAGAAAGAAAAAAAAGGAAAAATCACCAGCAGAAAATGCAGAGAAAAATTGCCAGTAAGTGTGCGCTCCACTGGAACATTGACACTACGTAGTGGCGCTTCCACCCTCTCAGTCCTCGGCTCCACCCAGCGCTCAGACTAAGACCCCATACACACTATTAGATTTTCTGCAGATTTTTGTCTTCAGATTTACCAAAACCATGTAGTGCGAGGGCTCACCTGATTGCATACAAATTAAAATGCTTAAGGTTTGACCTCATATTATATGGTTTTGGTAAATCTGAAGACAAAAATCTGCAGAAAATCTAATAGTGTGTATGGGGGGGTCTATGAGGCGGCTGATGTCTCTGTATATGACAAACCACTGGAGGAAAAGACGGCACTCGGTATAACATCAATTGGCGGTCTTCCATTCCCAGGATCCAGCGATGTGGCTGCACAATGTCATTTTTTTTGGGGGGGTGGGAACCTGGTTTTGACAGGTACTCGCTGCCACCCAAAAAAATGACATGCCAAATGTGGCATTGGGGGGGGGGGGTGCTTAAAGCTGAACTTTCTTTTAGGGTGGAGCTCCAGTTTGTATGGTTACCCATGGCCATGATTAAAGCCTGATTGCCGAAACGCGTTGGTTGTTTTACAGCAGTTATTCATGTCATTTCAATGAAGGAGGACCGCCATTTAATGTTATCCTGAGTGACGATTTTCCCTCCAGTGGTTTATGCCTGTACACGTCAGTTCCCAAAAGGAGTCTATACATTGGAAAGTATAGTATGTATTGGAATATCAGAATGGAAACCAAATGTATAATCTTGTATCTTTTTTTATTTCGATACAAGATTATACACACTGCCTCCAAAGCTCCTGTCAAATGCCTCTGTAAAGAATAAATGTTCCTATGGTGCCCCATAGGAGCTGTGATTATTTTAAGTTATCATATGAAGTGACAATCTTGGTAAAATAAGGTCACCCATTGGTGTTTTTTTTTTTTGGCTCCGCCCCTGAGGAGATTAGAGTAACTCACTTTGCCCCTCAACCTCCAGGCTCTTTGGCTCACAGTCTTTGCTAGCCAGGAAGCGGGTGTCTGGCTGACACGCTTTCAGCTTGACAAAAATTCCACGTTTTGGGCCACAGCAAAAATACCGGCGCCCCTGCCAGCAGCCATCGGTGCAACCTTTATCTTCTTCCTGTGGAGTCAAGAACAGAGGCAAGTGATCAGTGAATGGCCTACCATAAATGAACTTTCATAGGACATTATTATTGCATTGGTCTGTGCAATCACATGACATCTGGAGGTTGAGGGGCACAGTGAGTTACTCAGAACTCCTCAGGGGTGGGGCCAAAAAGAAATACCAGTGGAAGAAATTACTTTACCAAGATTGTCACTACATAATCTTCATTCCTAATGCAGTGACGGCTGGTAAAGTTTTACGATGGGGGGGGGGGGGGTGCCAGACCCTGCCCTTCCTTGTTGACCCCTCCCACTTCTCATAAGCCCCATCCCTTATAGAATCCAGCCACTCCATTCCCTGTATTCCACCCATAGTGTCAGTATGCAGCCCAGCATCACAGGTAGAGATGAGCCGAACACCCTCCAGTTCGGTTCGCAGCAGAACATGCAAAAAAGTTCAAACACCGTTAAAGTCTATGGGATACGAATGTGAAAAATCAAAAGTGCTAATTTTAAAGGCTTATGTGCAAGTTATTGCCATAAAAAGTGTTTGGGGACCCGGGTCCTGCCCCAGAGGACATGTATCAATGCAAAAAAAAGTTTTAAAAACGTCTGATTTTTTGGGAGCAGTGATTTTAATAATACTTAAAGTGAAATAAAAATGAAACATTCCTTTAAATATCGTGCCTGGGGGATGTCTATAGTATGCCTGTAAAGTGGCGCCGTTTTCCCGTGTTTAGAACAGTACCACAGCAAAACGACATTTCTAAAAGGAAAAAAAGTCATTTATAACTGCTTGCGGCTGTAATGTATTGCCGGGTCCCGGCAATATAGATGAAAATCATTGAAAGAAACGGCATGGTCCCCCCAGTCCATTACCAGGCCCTTTGGGTCTGGTATGGATATTAAGGGAAACCCCGCACCCAAATAAAGAAAAAAAAATGGCATGGGGGTCCCCCAGGCCCTATATATTCTGAACAGCAGTATATATACACTATACGGCCTGCCCTATATACTCTGCAGAAAATTGGGCCTTAGGTGTTGGTGGCACCAAAACACTGTAACCCCTCACAGTTACTCTTGATGAGCGCAGGAACGGGCCCTGCTGTGAAATACTATATCAAAAATTGTAAATTGTAATTGTAAAGCTACATTCCCCAGTTAAACAGGGGCAGAAAAATTGGGCCTTTGGTGGTGGTGGTGCCACAACACTGTAAGCTCTCACAGTTACGTTTGTTGGGTGCAGGAACGGGCCCTGCTATGAAAAATTATAATAAGAATTGAAATTACATGCCCCTGTTAAACAGGGGCAGAAAAAGTGGGTCTTGGGTGGTGGTGCCCTAAACCAAAAATATTATTGGAAGCTAGCATCATCAAGATTGAGGAGGAATAGGATAGTCAGCATAGGCAGTCATCAAGGGACCCCACATCCATAGAAAATTCAATCAATTACATCAGCATCAGGTGCTTGATAGCTGCTGATCCAAGATGGATTCATTTTTATGAATGTGAGCCTATCAGCGAAGTCTGTGGACAGGCACGCTTTAATCTGTTACAAACCCTCCAGCAGCACTGAATGTGCATTCCGAAAGAACGCTGGATACAGGACAGGCCAGTAGCTCAATTGCATATTGAGCAAGTTCTGGCCAAGTGGTCCATCCTCAAGACCCAGTAACCCCGTGGATGCTCTGTTGGAAAGGTCTCCAAGTCTGCTCTTGCCCCTAGATATCGATGCACCATGTAATGCAGATGCTGGTGATGGTTGCTTGAACTGATCTCACCTTGGCGCTGAGGACTGCAAAATTGTTTAAAGGCATCGTTTAGCCGGCCACCTTCTCCACCGCTTTTCCTCTGACTGAACGAAGCCTCAGCAACACGTTGTCCAGCACCAGGAAATTGTAACCTCCCAGAGTCTGGAAATGCATTGCACAAACGTTTCTTCAAGGCCTCCTGAAGATGTTTTATCCTCTGCTCCCTCTGCAAAGGCAGGATGAGTTCTGCAACCTTACCATTGTTATTTGGATCAAGAAGGGTTGCCAGCCAGTAATTATCCCTCTCCTTGTTACCACGAATCCTAGGGTCCTTTGGCAGGCTTTGCAGAAACAGGGAGGCCATGCAGCGTAAGTTTGCAGAGGCATTAGATTCTGGGTCACTAAGGATCACATGATCCGTAACAACCTCCTCCCAGCCACATACAACTCCTTGGGTTTCTGGGGACTGAAAACCATCCCTTGAAGACTGCTGCTGAGTGTTATCCTCCACGTCCATGCTGACACAATCCTCCACCTCCTCCTCTTCTTCCTGTGTGTTTGGCGGGCCCACAGGAATGCTATCAGGATAAAATAGGCCTTGGGAGGCAGGGGAGTTGCTAGGTGGCAAAAAGACCAAGGGCTCCAGCCCGAGGTCATAGCCTGCCACCCTGGGGGGGGGGGGGGAATGGAAAAAGTGTGGGGTTAATCCGCGCAGTGGTTTAGATGTTACTAGGATATAGGGCTGCTGCCTCTACAGGTACGATTCCACCTAGGTGGAGTGTATTAAAAATTCATAAAAAGCAGGAGTAGAGATGGTGCTGCCCTGGTGGAGTTAAAAGGTTTTATTTCCCATGGTGAACAATTCTTCTGTGTATTGCGTGATATACATATAAAACTTGAACTTTACTTCTGAATGGTAAACTTTAAAGCGTAAATGAGAAATTTTCTATATGCAAAAATGTGTGGAAAATACCGCCTCTACCTCACATTGCTCTGCGCCTAGGACTACTCCTGAGATCAAGTGTAGTAAAATAAAGCAGCGCTGCTGCAATAAGGAATCAGAGACTTGGCACCATTAAGTTTATACTTTATTGCCCTATGTATGTAGAAAAATGTTCTATGTATGTCAAAATAATGACGTGAAATTTTGGGTTAAACCCTGTGACTTGTGCTAGATTATTTAAATACCTCTTTATAATAAAAGTGAAGTTATAAAATAAAGTGCTTCAATTATTTCAACAAAGTGCATTAGTGCGGAAAATCATGCTGTTAATGCAATAAAGTGACTGGTGCTTAATTATACAAAAAATCATACAGGATATCTGACTGGTGTGTTTTTAACCAGTGTTATTGGATAGGAAAAATTCCATTGGTTGTTAAAAAAAAAAAATATTTTTAGTAGAAGTCTGATAACGAAACGCGCGTAGGGCGGGAATACGGACGTCTTGCAGCACCTCTAGCTAAGCTGTCCTTGATATCTTTCTTATGCTCGTTTTTATCTTTGCAAATGTGAGTACAATACTTTATTAACTTCAATAAAAGTTCCTATACGGTTTTACGCTATGGGCATCCCTCCTTTCTTTCATATGTAACACGCCAAAACAACATGTAAAGCACAGTCTGGAGGCATCTATGATTGCTACACAGTGGCAGATACTGTGACTGCCTGCACCCCTGCAGGGGGAAGAAAAATCCGGTGAGTGCAAGCAGTATCAGAGTATAAAGAGCCAGCACCTGGATAAGAAGTTTTCCTACAGAAATTTGTTCCTAGAGATTGAACATTTTAAAATCACTTCTAAAAGAAAATTTTTTTAACAACCAATGGAATTTTTCCTATCCAATAACACTGGTTAAAAACACACCAGTCACCTTTTATGTTAGATATCCTGTACGATTTTTTGTATAATTAAGCACCAGTCACTTTATTGCATTAACAGCATGATTTTCCACACTAATGCACTTTGTTGAAATAATTGAAGCACTTTATTTTATAACTTCACTTTTATTATAAAGAGGTATTTAAGTAATCTAGCACAAGTCACAGGGTTTAACCCAAAAGTTCACGTCATTATTTTGACATACATAGAAAACTTTTCATTTACGGTTTAAAGTTTACCATTCAGAAGTAAAGTTCAAGTTTTATATGTATATCACGCAATACACAGAAGAATTGTTCACCATGGGAAATAAACCCTTTTAACTCCACCAAGGCAGCGCCATCTCTACTCCTGCTTTTTATCAATTTCTAACACACTCCACCTAGGTGGAATCGTACCTGTAGAGGGAGCAGCCCTATATCCTAGTAACATCTAAACCACTGCGCGGATTAACCCCACACTTTTTCCATCCCCCCCCGGTGCCAGGCTCCACCAGGGCAGCGCCATCTCTACTCCTGCTTTTTATCAATAGAGGGGGATGATGGGGCGGTGGGGTTGTATGGAGGGGCGGTGTTACCTACCTGACACACACTGACCTACCTGACCCACACTGACCTACCTGGCTGACATACACTGACCTACCTGACACGCACTGACTGCTGATCTAATGGGTCAACGGTAGTCAGCACCCCCCTACATTAGCTCAGAGTCCCCTTACATCAGCACCCCCCTTAGATATCTCTAATAGATCAGTGACCCCCCCCCCCCTCATCAGTGTCCCCTGCCCCTAAAGACCCCCATTAGACTGCCTTACCGAGAGCCATTTAGAGTCAGGAAGTGTGGGAGCCGGAGTTTGGGGGCGGAGCAAAGCTGCTCTTCTGTAGTGCCATTTTCCTCTCTCCCTTCCATTGTATGGGGGGGCTTGGGGAGAAGGCAAAGTAAAGGCAGATGCTGCGTCGCTGTGCCCACCGTGTTGGCAAGACGCATTTGAACTGGTACACTCACTCACAGGGCCGCTGTTGGGAATCATGGGGCCTCCACCCCCTGAGGGGGGAAAAGAGGTGGGGGAAGGGAGGTGAGAAAGGGGAGGTGAGAGAGGAGGAGGTAAGGGGGGTGAGTGAAAGGGGGGAGGAGGCAGGAGAGAAAGGGGGTGGCTGACATAGAGAGGGGGGTGCTGACAGAGGGGGGGTGCACTGCTGACACAGAGGGGGTGGGCTGACAGAGGGGGGTGCTGACAGAGGGGGGGTGTTGACAGAGGGGGGTGGGCTGACAGAGAGGTTGTGAGCTGACGGGGGAGGGGGGGTGCTGGCAGAGAGGGGGACGCTGAGAGAGAGGGGGAGGCTGACAGAGGGGGGTGCACTGCTGACAGAGAGGGGGGTGCTGAGAGGGGGTGGTGCTGACAGAGGGGGGGTGCTGACATAGGTGGTGTGGGCTGACAGAGGGGGGGTGGGCAGACAGAGGGGGGGTGGGCAGACAGAGGGGGGGTGGGCAGACAGAGGGGGGGTGGGCAGACAGAGAGGGGGGTGCTGACAGAGAGGGGGGTGCTGACAGAGAGGGGTGCACTGCTGACAGAGAAGGGGTGCTGACAGGGGGAGTGCTGACAGAGAGGGGGTGGTGCTCAAGGGGGGGGTGGTTCTGACAGAGGGGGGGGTGCTGACATAGATGGTGTGGGCTGACAGAGGGGGGTGGGCTGACAAAGGGGGGGTGCTGACAGAGAGGAGGTGCATTGCTGACAGAGGGGGGGTGGGCTGACAGAGAGGGGGATACTGACAGAGAGGGGGGGTGCTGACATTGGGGGGGGGTGCTGACAGAGGGGGAGGTGGTGCTGACAGAGAGGGGGGTGCTGACAGTGGGGGGGGGGTGCTGACAGAGGGGGAGGTGGTGCTGACAGAGAGGGGGGGTGCTGACAGAGGGGGGGGGGTGCTGACAGAGAGGGGGGGTGCTGACAGAGAGGGGGGGTGCTGACAGAGAGGGGGGGGTGCTGACAGAGAGGGGGGGTGCACTGACAGAGGGGAGGGTGCACTGACAGAGGGGAGGGTGCACTGACAGAGGGGAGGGTGCACTGACAGAGGGGGGGTGCACTGACAGAGGGGGGGTGCTGACAGAGATGGTGTGGGCTGACAGAGGGGGGTGCTGACAGAGAGGGTGCTGACAGAGATGGTGTGGGCTGACAGAGGGGGGTGCTGACAGAGAGGGTGCTGACAGAGGGGGATGCTGACAGAGGGGGGGGTGCTGACAGAGAGGGGGGTGCTGACAGAGAGGGGGGTGCTGACAGAGAGGGGGGTGCACTGCTGACAGAGAGGGGTACACTGACAGAGACGGTGTGGGCTGACAGAGGGGGGCGCTGACAGAGGGGGGTTGCTGACAGAGGGGTGCACTGCTGACAGATTGGGGTGGTGCTGACAGGGGGGGTTCTTACAGAGTGGGTGCACTGCTGACAGAGGGGGGTGGTGCTGACAGAAGAGAGTGGGCTGACAGAGGGGGCTGGTGCTGACACAGAGTGGGTGCTGACAGAGGGCGGGTGCTGACAGAGGAGAGTGGGCTGTCAGAGAGGGGTGGGCTGACAGAGGGGGGTGGTGCTGACAGAAGAGAGTGGGCTGACAGAAGGGGCTGGTGCTGACACAGAGTGGGTGCTGACAGAGGGCGGGTGCTGACAGAGGAGAGTGGGCTGTCAGAGAGGGGTGGGCTGAGAGAGGAGGGGTGGTGACAGAAAGAGGTGGGCTTACAGAAAGGGGCGGGATGACAGAGGGGTGGGCTTACAGAGAGTGGCACACTGACAGACAGGCTGGTGGAAGGGCAGATAACAGACCTCAGTCAGGAGGTGACACAGCGCGCGCCAGGCAGGAAGGCGGGGCTCCGGGCGGCCGCGATCACCCACAGTCCAGCCCCTCCCCGCCTCCACATGTGACTAGTCAGCAGCTCCACCGGGCCAATCACAGACCCTTATGTCTGCCGCCTGCACAGCCATTGACAGAGCGCCCGCTGCCCAGCGCTCGTACAGGCTGTATATGATGTAACACTCATGGCGGCGGGCACGGGAATCGGAATGCGCTGCTCTAGATCTTGCAGCTGGGGCCACTGATCACAGGACGGCTGAACGTGTTTCAGGCGGCTTGAAAACCGGTCACATGTGTCCAAACCGGACAGGTGGCAAACCTACTGCAGGACCCGGTGCTTAGACACTCGGGGCTATTGGCCCCACATTCGGGGCTCAAGCCTCAATAGCCCCCCCTTAAGGACGCCTATGTTGAGAGGTAAGGAAGTCCTCCTCTTCCTCCCGCTGTTCTGCCTCAAGTGCCCTGTCCATTATTCCACGAAGAGCGTGCTCCAACAGGAAGACTAGAGGGACAGTGTCACTGATCCATGCATTGTCGCTACTCACCATCCTTGTGGCCTCCTCAAATGGTGACAGGACAGTGCATGCATCCTTGATCAGTAGCCAATGGCATGGCGAAAAGAACCCAAGCTCCCCTGACCTGTCCTGGTGCCATACTCGCACAGGTACTCATTGATGGCCCTCTGCTGCGTGTGCAGCATCGCCAACGCTGAGTTCCACCTGGTGGACATGTCACAAATGAGGCGGTTGGTGGGCAGGTTGCATTCCCTTTGAATGTCGGCCAGCCGAGCACTGGCATTGTATGACCGGCGGAAATTACCACAGACTTTTCTGGCCTAGCTCGGGATATCCTGTAAGCCTGGATACCTGCTCAAGAACCGCTGCACCACCAAATTCAAGACGTGTGCCAAACATGGAACATTGATCAAGTGTCAACCATTCCTGGCTGAAGCTGGTGTGGTGTCAACCACCTCTCTGAGCCTGCCCCTGCAGAGCCGACAGAATTTCTGCCCCAGTGTGGCTCCTGTCCCCTAACCAGACCAACTCAAGCACTGTATGGCATTTTTTTTACCCGACTGCTTGCGTAGCCCCTTGAACGCTTGCGGAGCACTGCTGGTTCAGAGGACAAATCTTTTCTTTCTTTTTATGGTTCAGCAACTGGGGTAGGGAAATTTGCCTGCTAAAAATCAGATGGTGGTGTACTGCTAGCAGATTGGCTGCAAGTACTTGGGACACCTATTGCTATACCTTCATTCCTCTCAGTGCAGGTTTTTGAGAGGACTGGAGGTATAGTGAGGTTGGAGATCCCAGATGAGGAGCAAGGAGAAGTCCGCCTTTTTCTTTGATGTGGGTCTTTCAAGTGCTGTTGCCAATGGGCTGCATTGCAGGTCGTCATATGTCTGGTTAAGCATGTGGTGCCAAGCTGCACACGTGTCAAAAAAGGTCCACACCAAGGATCTTTCAAAAGTCAGCGGGGAGTCAGCAACGCCTTGCACCTCTGGAGCTCTGCGGTGTGATGCAATAGGGGGCCTGCCCTTAAGCTACCCCCTAGAGGACATCCTGCCTCGTTGGATTTGTGCCTCCTCCTCCTCTCAGGCACCTAAGTACAGTCAGTGACCTCATCATCCCCTTCCTCCTCGTCACTGGAGCAAATTTGGCAGTATACTGCAGCTGGGGGAACCTGACTGCCAGTTTCTTGTCCTTCTTGGGCACCCCCTCTCTCTAGCCTCATGTACTCCCTTCCACAACCTGGGAACCAACATCGAATTTGCTACGAATGCCTCATAATGTTCGCTGTCCTGCGAACGGACGAACACCCGATGTTCGAGTCAAACCTTTGTTCAACTCCAACATCAAGCTCATCCCAAATCACAGATAGGGTATGCAGCCCAGCATCACAGATAGGGTATACAGCCCAGCATCACAGATAGGGTATACAGCCCAGCATCACAGATAGGGTATACAGCCCAGCATCACAGATAGGGTATACAGCCCAGCACTCTCTCAGAACCTACCAATCTGGCCGAAAGATGAAAGAAAGTGCCGCTCGGGCCATGCGCTCCATCCACAGAGCCGCTACGTCACTTCCGGTTTCCCACTGGCACAGAGAAACCGGAAAGGATGCAGCGGCACCGAGGCCAATAGGAAAACCACACAACAGGGAGAATGACCAATAAGGGAGTGTTGCGGCGCATTGCTTTGCGCCACAAGCACTCAGAGGACCAGGCAAATGAAGCGTCTCACCTGTAATCACGTGATTGCATAGACGTCACAATGCCCATAGTGCACTGTGCCTGGCGCCCGTACACAGTGCACTTAAAGGACCTTTTTTTTTGTTTTTTAATGGACCATTTTTTTTAGCTGGGGGGGGGGGGATGCACCCTATGGACGAGCCACCACTGTACCTAATGTGATTACATTATTACTTAATAATCACAGTTACTATGGGGTCCAGAGAACCTTTCCTTTTCTAAGAATAGTGTTCACGTGACTTCTTCAATTGCCAGTGGTCACTACATTGGCTCTCAATGATCACATGACATCACTCTGCAAGGTTTCACTACACTGGACACTGAATGATCTTACACTATCATTTGTACTGGGGGATTGCATAAACACTAATTTATTGGATTGCAGCACCCTCCAAAAAGTAGTGTAGATTGTAAGGTAAATTTAGTTAGATCTTCTGTAGTCAGTGGAGCAGGGGTTGATTATTCAGGCCTGCTCAGTGTCTCACAGGCTGAATGTATTATATGCCTAAGGCACATGTGCTTGGGGTCTTTGGCTGGAGAGCAGGGTCCCCGGAGGGAGGGGGCTCCCCTGTACAGGTTGCCATGCGGTCTCAGGTGGTCGACCTGAGGGCCAGAACTGCAACCCAGATGTCCTGCAGAGCTGACTAGGAGGGAGACACGTCTAGAAGGATCCGTTTCCGTTTGTGAGTACAGACCTGCGTCTAGGGGCATATTCTGTGAGGGCCATCCCTTCAGGCTAGTGAAGTCAGTGGACGGGTGTCAACTAAAGAGGATACTAGTGAGTGTCCTGAAGGAAAGTGGTGCATTGAGCCTCCTGCCAGAGCGAGCAAAGAACTTATCTTCCCACACAGCTATAGTGTGGTCCAACAGGGAATCTGCTATCCAGGTCAGTTTAATGGGGTCAAGTGAGAGTTGTCCTCATTTGTGCATAGTTCACCAATCCCTTCTCTTATCCAAGTTCTACCAATAAATACCAAAAAAAAAAAAAAGGAAAAAAATACCATAGACTGATCATTGGATAATGAGGGGAAGAGCGTGCAGATGATAGGGTGAAAATACCCAAGTGTCTGGCTGCAGGATAATCAGAGGGAGGCCCAGGAAAGACTATACTCAGCAACTCTTAGAGGGTCAGTGCTACATAACTAAGGAGAAAGGAAACAAGTTCACCAGTGGCTCTTTTGGGGGTGCGCTAAAAGGATGAACCTATCACACTAAAAGGGTGACGCCATAATGGTACCAGATTCTAGTGCTTGCTGGGACTCCCAAGAGGATCCCATGGCATGATCAGACTGCCAGCCTTCACTACATTGTGTTTGCGTGACGTCACTTTAAGCTTTCACTACAATGGCCCAAAGTGACCCGATGACATCACACATGACATTCTTACACTGACAGCTTTCACTACATTGGCTCTAAAATGAACAGGGGCACTCTTAATTTAAACATTATTTAGGGCAGTTTTAACAAAGCGTAAATGTTTATTACAAAGTATAATTCAAACGTCATCAAGTAACTTACCAGCTCCACCCCGGCCATGGTGTCCTCCATTTGTGGAAGACACCCCAACCATCGGATGATCCCATAGGCCATTTCCCCTTCCTGGTACTGAATCTGTACCAGAGAATCCACTTCCAGGTTTCTGCCCAAAAGCTCTTCTTTCTGTTTGCAGTCGTTGGGGCTCTTCTGTTCCCTACACATGGATGCACCGTCTTCATGGAAGGAGGAGAGAGGAGACAACGTAGGTGAGACATGGAAGTCTACACAAATACTATATACCAGGTTTACATGGTTCTGGAAGGTGGAGCTCTGAGAATGGGGCTGCTTCATATCAGGAATGAGCATAAATGGGAAGCTTTGAAAATTTTACTATAGAGAGGGCAAAATTAGGGTGTTCTTTGGAATCTTTAAGGGTGCTGTTGATTTCAAAATGGTTCCTGAGGATTACAGAAGCTCCTTTCTCCTATCCTTGACCTGTTGTGACTCTCATCACCTGGCTACAAGACGATTGATATTGAGGAACAGTGATGAGCCTAAAGCTGGCCATACATTATTTTATTTATTTTTTTCAATCAGCGGGTTGAATGAAAAAAAAAAAAGTGAAAAATATCCTCCCCATCTCTTTGTGTCACATTGTATTAGTGTGCAGCCTCCCTCATTAATCTGTGTTACATTGTATCAGTGTGTAGTCTCCCTCATCTCTTTGTGTTACATTGTATCAGTGTGTAGCCTCCCTCATTAATCTGTGTTACATTGTATCAGTGTGTAGCCTCCCTCGTCACTTTGTGTTACATCCCTCATCTCATGGGTTGTGTTACATTGTATCAGTGTGTATAGCATCCCTCATTAAGCTGTGTTACATTGTATCAGTGTGTAGTCTCCCTCATCTCTTTGTGTTACATTGTATCAGTGTGTAGCCTCCCTCAGTAATCTGTGTTACATTGTATCAGTGTGTAGCCTCCCTCGTCTCCTTGGTTGTGTTACATTGTATCAGTGTGTAGTCTCCCTCATCTTTTTGTGTTACATTGTATCAGTGTGTAGCCTCCCTCATTAATCTGTGTTACATTGTATCAGTGTGTAGCCTCTCTCATCTCTTTGTGTTACATTGTATCAGTGTGTAGCCCCTCTTTAATCTCTTTGTGTTACATTGTATCAGTGTGTAGCCTCCCTCATCGCTTTGTGTTACATCCCTCATCTCATGGGTTGTGTTACATTGTATCAGTGTGTAGCCTCCCTCATCTCTTTGTGTTACATCCCTCATCTCCTTGGTTGTGTTACATTGTATCAGTGTGTAGCCTCCCTCAGTAATCTGTGTTACATTGTATCAGTGTGTAGTCTCCCTCATCTCTTTGTGTTACATTGTATCAATGTGTAGCCTCCCTCATCTCCTTGGTTGTGTTACATTGTATCAGTGTGTAGCCTCCCTCGTCTCCTTGGTTGTGTTACATTGTATCACTGGATGGAAGATGTGAGCTCAGTGCAGTAGGAAGTAGTAATGTGAAGTACCACGAGCTCTACCTGAAGTTATCTCTTCCTTTACAATGGAATCCAGGGGGATCTTCATCAGTGTACTGGAGGAGCTGTCCTCCTGTCCCAATAAAAGAAAGATTTAATATTATAATGGCACACCCAATCAGTGTAAGGGATGCAATCCCCACCCATGTATCACTACACATAGTACAGATGAAGCCACTACTTTGGGGAACATGTGAGAATTGTCACCCTGAGGGCTTCTGCACATTACCTCCTGGATGTCATCTCTGCTTAGAGAAATATGAGAGGGATATGTCACTTGGATGCAGGAAACTCGCCAGTAGGCTGACACACCTAGTGGCTTCATAAATCTCCCAGACTTCATTGCTGAGATCCCCCAGTAGTTTGTGTCTCTGCCCCTCCCACTATAGTTAGATTTCCTACAGCATTCAGTGTCCCCACCCCTCCCACAATGACATTTCCCTGCAGTATTCTGTGTCCCCGCCCCTCCCACAATGACATTTCCCTGCAGTATTCTGTGTCCCCGCCCCTCCCACAATGACATTTCCCTGCAGTATTCTGTGTCCCCGCCCCTCCCACAATGACATTTCCCTGCAGTATTCTGTGTCCCCACCCCTCCCACAATGACATTTCCCTGCAGTATTCTGTGTCCCCGCCCCTCCCACAATGACATTTCCCTGCAGTATTCAGTGTCCCCGCCCCTCCCACAATGACATTTCCCTGCAGTATTCAGTGTCCCCGCCCCTCCCACAATGACATTTCCATGCAGTATTCAGTGTCCCCGCCCCTCCCACAATGACATTTCCCTGCAGTATTCAGTGTCCCCGCCCCTCCCACAATGACATTTCCCTGCAGTATTCAGTGTCCCCGCCCCTCCCACAATGACATTTCCCTGCAGTATTCAGTGTCCCCGCCCCTCCCACAATGACATTTCCCTGCAGTATTCTGTGTCCCCGCCCCTCCCACAATGACATTTCCCTGCAGTATTCAGTGTCCCCTCCCCTCCCACAATGACATTTCCCTGCAGTATTCTGTGTCCCCGCCTCTCCCACAATGACATTTCCCTGCAGTATTCTGTGTCCCCGCCCCTCCCCTCCCACAATGACATTTTCCTGCAGTATTCTGTGTCCCCGCCCCTCCCACAATGACATTTCCCTGCAGTATTCTGTGTCCCCGCCCCTCCCACAATGACATTTCCCTGCAGTATTCTGTGTCCCCGCCTCTCCCACAATGACATTTCCCTGCAGTATTCTGTGTCCCCGCCCCTCCCCTCCCACAATGACATTTCCTGCAGTATTCTGTGTCCCCGCCCCTCCCACAATGACATTTCCCTGCAGTATTCTGTGTCCCCGCCCCTCCCACAATGACATTTCCCTGCAGTATTCTGTGTCCCCGCCCCTCCCACAATGACATCTCCCTGCAGTATTCTGTGTCCCCGCCCCTCCCACAATGACATTTCCCTGCAGTATTCTGTGTCCCCGCCCCTCCCACAATGACATCTCCCTGCAGTATTCTGTGTCCCCGCCCCTCCCACAATGACATCTCCCTGCAGTATTCTGTGTCCCCGCCCCTCCCACAATGACATTTCCCTGCAGTATTCTGTGTCCCCGCCCCTCCTACAATGACATTTCCCTGCAGTATTCTGTGTCCCCGCCCCTCCCACAATGACATTTCCCTGCAGTATTCTGTGTCCCCGCCCCTCCCACAATGACATTTCCCTGCAGTATTCTGTGTCCTCGCCCCTCCCACAATGACATCTCCCTGCAGTATTCTGTGTCCCCGCCTCTCTCACAATGACATTTCCCTGCAGTATTCTGTGTCCCCTACCCCTCCCACAATGACATCTCCCTGCAGTATTCTGTGTCCCCGCCCCTCCCACAATGACATTTCCCTGCAGTATTCTGTGTCCCCGCCCCTCCCACAATGACATTTCCCTGCAGTATTCTGTGTCCCCGCCCCTCCCACAATGACATTTCCCTGCAGTATTCTGTGTCCCCACCCCTCCCACAATGACATTTCCCTGCAGTATTCTGTGTCCCCGCCCCTCCCACAATGACATTTCCCTGCAGTATTCAGTGTCCCCGCCCCTCCCACAATGACATTTCCCTGCAGTATTCTGTGTCCCCGCCCCTCCCACAATGACATTTCCCTGCAGTATTCTGTGTCCCCGCCCCTCCCACAATGACATTTCCCTGCAGTATTCTGTGTCCCCGCCCCTCCCACAATGACATTTCCCTGCAGTATTCTGTGTCCCCACCCCTCCCACAATGACATTTCCCTGCAGTATTCTGTGTCCCCGCCCCTCCCACAATGACATTTCCCTGCAGTATTCAGTGTCCCCGCCCCTCCCACAATGACATTTCCCTGCAGTATTCAGTGTCCCCGCCCCTCCCACAATGACATTTCCATGCAGTATTCAGTGTCCCCGCCCCTCCCACAATGACATTTCCCTGCAGTATTCAGTGTCCCCGCCCCTCCCACAATGACATTTCCCTGCAGTATTCAGTGTCCCCGCCCCTCCCACAATGACATTTCCCTGCAGTATTCAGTGTCCCCGCCCCTCCCACAATGACATTTCCCTGCAGTATTCTGTGTCCCCGCCCCTCCCACAATGACATTTCCCTGCAGTATTCAGTGTCCCCTCCCCTCCCACAATGACATTTCCCTGCAGTATTCTGTGTCCCCGCCTCTCCCACAATGACATTTCCCTGCAGTATTCTGTGTCCCCGCCCCTCCCCTCCCACAATGACATTTTCCTGCAGTATTCTGTGTCCCCGCCCCTCCCACAATGACATTTCCCTGCAGTATTCTGTGTCCCCGCCCCTCCCACAATGACATTTCCCTGCAGTATTCTGTGTCCCCGCCTCTCCCACAATGACATTTCCCTGCAGTATTCTGTGTCCCCGCCCCTCCCCTCCCACAATGACATTTCCTGCAGTATTCTGTGTCCCCGCCCCTCCCACAATGACATTTCCCTGCAGTATTCTGTGTCCCCGCCCCTCCCACAATGACATTTCCCTGCAGTATTCTGTGTCCCCGCCCCTCCCACAATGACATCTCCCTGCAGTATTCTGTGTCCCCGCCCCTCCCACAATGACATTTCCCTGCAGTATTCTGTGTCCCCGCCCCTCCCACAATGACATCTCCCTGCAGTATTCTGTGTCCCCGCCCCTCCCACAATGACATCTCCCTGCAGTATTCTGTGTCCCCGCCCCTCCCACAATGACATTTCCCTGCAGTATTCTGTGTCCCCGCCCCTCCTACAATGACATTTCCCTGCAGTATTCTGTGTCCCCGCCCCTCCCACAATGACATTTCCCTGCAGTATTCTGTGTCCCCGCCCCTCCCACAATGACATTTCCCTGCAGTATTCTGTGTCCTCGCCCCTCCCACAATGACATCTCCCTGCAGTATTCTGTGTCCCCGCCTCTCTCACAATGACATTTCCCTGCAGTATTCTGTGTCCCCGCCTCTCTCACAATGACATTTCCCTGCAGTATTCTGTGTCCCCTACCCCTCCCACAATGACATCTCCCTGCAGTATTCTGTGTCCCCGCCCCTCCCACAATGACATTTCCCTGCAGTATTCTGTGTCCCCGCCCCTCCCACAATGACATTTCCCTGCAGTATTCTGTGTCCCCGCCCCTCCCACAATTACATTTCCCTGCAGTATTCTGTGTCCCCGCCCCTCCCACAATGACATTTCCCTGCAGTATTCTGTGTCCCCGCCCCTCCCACAATGACATTTCCCTGCAGTATTCTGTGTCCCCGCCCCTCCCCTCCCACAATGACATTTCCCTGCAGTATTCTGTGTCCCCGCCCCTCCCCTCCCACAATGACATTTCCCTGCAGTATTCTGTGTCCCCGCCCCTCCCACAATGACATTTCCCTGCAGTATTCTGTGTCCCCGCCCCTCTCACAATGACATTTCCCTGCAGTATTCTGTGTCCCCACCCCTCCCACAATGACATTTCCCTGCAGTATTCTGTGTCTTCGCCCCTCCCACAATGACATTTCCCTGCAGTATTCTGTGTCTTCGCCCCTCCCACAATGACATTTCCCTGCAGTATTCTGTGTCCCCGCCCCTCCCACAATGACATTTCCCTGCAGTATTCTGTGTCCCCGCCCCTCCCACAATGACATCTCCCTGCAGTATTCTGTGTCCCCGCCCCTCCCACAATGACATCTCCCTGCAGTATTCTGTGTCCCCGCCCCTCCCACAATGACATTTCCCTGCAGTATTCTGTGTCCCCGCCCCCCCCACAATGTCATTTCCCTGCAGTATTCTGTGTCCCCGCCCCTCCCACAATGACATTTCCATGCAGTATTCTGTGTCCCCGCCCCTCCCACAATGACATTTCCATGCAGTATTCTGTGTCCCCGCCCCTCCCACAATGACATCTCCCTGCAGTATTCTGTGTCCCCGCCCCTCCCACAATGACATTTCCCTGCAGTATTCTGTGTCCCCGCCCCTCCCACAATGACATTTCCCTGCCGTATTCTGTGTCCCACCCCTCCCACAATGACATTTCCCTGCAGTATTCTGTGTCCCCGCCCCTCCCACAATGACATTTCCCTGCAGTATTCTGTGTCCCCGCCCCTCCCACAATGACATCTCCCTGCAGTATTCTGTGTCCCCGCCCCTCCCACAATGACATTTCCCTGCAGTATTCTGTGTCCCCGCCCCTCCCACAATGACATTTCCCTGCAGTATTCTGTGTCCCCGCCCCCCCCACAATGTCATTTCCCTGCAGTATTCTGTGTCCCCGCCCCTCCCACAATGACATTTCCATGCAGTATTCTGTGTCCCCGCCCCTCCCACAATGACATTTCCATGCAGTATTCTGTGTCCCCGCCCCTCCCACAATGACATCTCCATGCAGTATTCTGTGTCCCCGCCCCTCCCACAATGACATTTCCCTGCAGTATTCTGTGTCCCCGCCCCTCCCACAATGACATTTCCCTGCCGTATTCTGTGTCCCACCCCTCCCCTCCCACAATGACATTTCCCTGCAGTATTCTGTGTCCCCGCCCCTCCCACAATGACATCTCCCTGCAGTATTCTGTGTCCCCGCCCCTCCCACAATGACATTTCCCTGCAGTATTCTGTGTCCCCGCCCCTCCCACAATACAGACAGGGGGCACACTCTCAGCTGCAACTGGGCGCAAACCCCGTTCTTACCGGTAACACCTCCACGTAGCCATCCGCCATCTTGTTGAATATGACCAGCCCCCGCTTTAACTTGTCATCCACAAAGAAGGAGATTTTGTCCCCCTGATTGACGGGGTTCAGTGTCCGGGTCTGAACCGAGAGGGACCCCAGACTGTCTGAGGGCGCGGCTCCGGAGAAGATGACCTTGTTGAAGGGTAAGAGCAGGCCGCTGTTCTGCTTACATTTGAAGAAGGTCACTCCCCTATAAGTGCCGTCAATCTTGCCACGCCCTTCGCCTTCCCCCTGTGGAATGATCAGAGAATGAATACAATTCTAAGAGTTTAGATAACTTCTTTCAAAATCAAACAGTAAACTTGTATTTAAAATGGCTCTAGCATCAGATCCAGTAGGACGGCACCATCTTTGTTCAGGCATCATCCAAGGTTATCTTCCAATTCCTGGCTGTGTTCACAATTGTCTGACACAGATCAGCCCTTAATGCAGCTGTTCACCGTGTGACTTGCTACAAAGTTACAATGTTGCAGTCTGATCACTGGGGAAGGGGGGAGGGGGACTAAGAAAATGCTACCTCCTGCCTGCAGCAGACTGATGACATCTAAGCCTAGGAAAAGTCACTGGACTTAAGATAAAGGAGAAGAAGGTCCTGGAACTATAAAAGATGGAGCTTTTCTGAAAAATAATTTCATGCTGTTAATTTCATACACAGAAACCCGAATAACCCTCCCCCCCATCAGAACACATGTGACTGGAGAACATGACAAGAAGGGGCAGAGAACAGGGGAGTCTTCCAGGAATATAGGGAGCGGAGCAAGACATGAATCCCAAAGACATGCTGTGCGCCCCCATCCAAAAACAAGCAGAGCTACTTATGGTCACCTTGCCTGGCACCGCCCACTGGCATTCAGAGGGGCACTAGAGAGTGCTGGGAGGCAGTTCAGGGTCTGGGAGGGGGGGGGGGGAATTAGAGATTGCTGGGGGACAGTTCAGGATCTAGGGGGGAATTAGAGGTTGCTGGGGGACAGTTCAGGATCTAGGGGGGAATTAGAGGTTGCTGGGGGACAGTTCAGGATCTAGGGCTGAATTAGAGGTTGCTGGTGGACAGTTCAGGATCAAGGGGGGAATCAGATGGTGCTGGGGGACAGTTCAGGATCTAGGGGTGAATTAGAGGTTGCTGGGGGACAGTTCAGGATCTAGGGGGGAATCAGATGGTGCTGGGGGACAGTTCAGGATCTAGGGGTGAATTAGAGGTTGCTGGTGGACAGTTCAGGATCTAGGGGGGGGAATTAGAGGGTGCTGGTGGACAGTTCAGGATCTAGGGGGGAATCAGATGGTGCTGGGGGACAGTTCAGGATCTAGGGGTGAATTAGAGGTTGCTGGTGGACAGTTCAGGATCTAGGGGGGAATCAGATGGTGCTGGGGGACAGTTCAGGATCTAGGGGTGAATTAGAGGGTGCTGGTGGACATTGCAGGTGATTGGGGAACCATTGAGGCCAATGGAAAACTGTGCAAAGTCTGGAGGAAATGTAGGGGGCTGGGAGACACTGCAGGTGATTAGGGGGCAACTGAGGCCACGGGGGGGGGGGGGGGGGGGGTTGGGCAGTGCAGGGTCTGCTGGAAATGAAGGGGGCTTGGGGACATACAGTAGACTAGGGAGCACTGCAGGGGAGGGGGGGGGGATGGGGTTGAGGGACATTGCAGAGGGCCAGGGAACACTTGGGGGATCCGAAGGACAGTGCAGGGTTTGGGGACAATGTGAGAGGGCTGGAGGACCCTTGTGGGTGCTTGGGGGGGAAATGCAGGGGGCTGTGGGACACTTGGGGGTACTGGAGGACAGTGCAGAGTCTACGGAGAAATGTAAAGGATCTGGGGGACTTGTGTGGGTGCTGGGGGACACTGCAGGGTCTAGGGGGAAATTCAGGGGGCTGGAGGACACATATTTGCCACCCACCTACCCCATGTGGAGGGATGTGGTGACACCCAGGAACACAAACCCTTTTTTTAATAAAAAGTCTTCAAGTTGTACCACAAAAACAAAACACATCCTTAACAAGATATGACAGTCGGTGTCACTTACCTCCAGCTCCACCCCGAAGTATATGGGGGGCAGTAGGGTGCTGCTGTCCAGGAAGTTGCCCACATAGTGTATAAAGGCCGGGTACAGCTTATGCTCATGTTCCACCAGAACTCGCTGGCCCACCTCTGCCTTGACCGCCTGGTCCAGTAGGCCCCTCTCCAGGAAGCAGCTCAGCCTCTCGGTGGGGTTGGTGATGGCCAGTAGGAGGGCGGCCTGTCTCCTCATCAGGGGGTGCAGGACGTTGACGTCCACCTCCACCATAGCGCTCTCCTCTAAGAAGTGGACGTTGAGGGACTGTGTGGGGTTGTGGTCTCCAGACACCCTCTGGAGATACGACTCCTCACTCATGTAGCACAGTTTGCCCGGCTCCATCGTCCTGTTGCCCACCGGGACCTTCTCCATCAGGATGAAGTACATCAAGAAATCGTCCATGTCTCTCTCCTGCTCCATGTTGTCCTCTTGACATGCGGCACCTCAATCCAACGGGGCCCTGTCCACACGAGACCAGAAAACTTCAATGTAACAAGATCCAGGCAGATCCGTGACACTAATCCCATCATTGCTCTGCAAAGCTTCCCTTAATCCCTAACCGGCTCAGGGCGTGACGCCACCACCCTGGTCAGCACGCGGGATAGGCAGATAATGGCTCTGCTTCCATGACACTCATGGAAAATGTGTCACCATTGGAGAGACTTCCCTTCACTTCCTGCTCTGACACCCACAGACAGGAAGAGAGGGGAAATCTCCCAGATGGGGTGATGAACAGCAATAAAAAAAAAATTCTCAGGGGTTCCAACCCTTCCCCTTCCATTGGTTGAAGCTGGGCTTTAACTAGTTAGTGTTGCCAGAAAGCCCTTTCTGACACTTTTTGGTTAAAAAAAAAATAAAAAAAAATTAAAAAAAATCATTTTTTTTGCTAGAAATTTACTTAGAACCCCCAAACATTATACATTTTTTTTTAAGCAGCGCAACGAATACGAATTTATCCAAAGTTATGAATTATCAAAAATAACGAATGCCGTATCTAAACAAATGGAACGGAACGAATTATTAATAAGTAATAATAAAAAAGTAATTTGTTACGTTCCATTCATTTAGATGCAGCATTCGCTATTTCGTAACTTCAGATAAATTCGTATTCGGTTACATTCACCAACAGCCAAATTTGAAAGGAAATTCCAATACTTATAATATAATAGTTAAGTTATTATTAGTTATTTCAGATTTTCGAATTCTCATTCTTATTTTCGGATTTTCGTTCTTTTGAATGTTCTCATTTTTATTACCATTTTCGGATTTTCAAATTTCAAATTTCCAAAATCTTGAACTTCCGAATTGTCGGAAAAATTTGTTTTCGTTAATTCGGATATTTCCGAATTAACAAATTTGTCGAAATCCGTCAAAAAACGAATTCGGAACTAAACGAATTGCACATGTCTAATAAAAATGCACTCACCAAATTTTGGAATTCGCAAATGAATAAACAAAACAATTTTTTATGAATTTCTAAAAAATGTGTTACTATTTGTTACATTTCATTCAGAGATTTGGATACATTCCGAACCTCTGAATACCCCAAAATTTGTCCAAATTTGTTTTCGGGCCGAATCTAATTGCACATGTCTAATAAAAATGCACTCACAAGGCAAAAATGAATCAGAGATTATCAATCACCTCTCCCCACCACGTTACTCAAAATCCTCTCGCTGCCCTTGATAGGAGCTCCAGCTGACAGTGTGGCTGTGGCAGCAGTCCTGGATCGAATGCAGTCGCCGCTGTGCTTGATCTCATGCACGCTGACAGTTCATATGCACAGAAAAGCATGCTTTGGGGGGGGGGGGGGGTCACATGATGCCGATAGGGTGTGTGAGCTGCCTCCAAAGCATGCTGCGGCGTCCTTAGCAACCAATGACTTATCAGCAGTCAACTGACAGATGAATGTAAACAAAACAATGCCAGCAATACAAAAAAGTTAAAAAAAAAAAAAAAAAAAACACAGCATGGGGGTCCCCCCCAATCCATATCAGGCCCTCGGGTCTGGTATGAATTTTAAAGAGGAACCCCACACCAACATTTAAAAAAAAAAAAACTGCGTGGGGGTTCCCCCAATCCATATCAGGCCCTCGGGTCTGGTATGAATTTTAAAGAGGAACCCCACACCAACATTTAAAAAAAAAAAAACTGCGTGGGGGTTCCCCCAATCCATATCAGACCCTCGGGTCTGGTATGAATTTTAAAGAGGAACCCCACACCAACATTTAAAAAAAAAAAAACTGCGTGGGGGTTCCCCCAATCCATATCAGACCCTCGGGTCTGGTATGAATTTTAAAGAGGAACCCCACGCCAACATTAAAAAAAAAAAAAAAAAAAACTGCGTGGGGGTTCCCCCAATCCATATCAGGCTGTTCAGGTCTGGTATGGATTTTAAGGGGAACCCCAAGCCAAAATGTAAAATGTGGGGGGGTGAAGGGAGGTGAACGATTTCAAATTTCCAAATTTGTGAATTTCTGAAAAAAGCAAAAAAAACAAAATGAAACTAAAAACAAAAAACACATTTTTTTTTTGTCAGTGCACGTTTCTAGTGCCGAATCGCAAAAAATGGCCTGGTCATGAAGGGGGTAAATCCTTCCGGGGGGCTGAAGCGGTTAACGAAAATTTAAACAAAATGAAAGGAATTCCTAAGGGAAAATTAGTAACATAATGAATCTATCCGAAACAAAATGTTTTCGTTCTGCACGTGTCTAGTGATTGATAAGCGCCGATTCATTTTTTTCCTTGTGAGTGCATTTTTATCAGAAAATAAAAGGGCATTGCACCAGAGCCTGTGCGCTCTTCTCCCTTGTGGGGTTTACAGAGCCCTAGAGGCCCTTCCTCCACCTATAACTAAAACCCCACTTTTGGGTGGACTGGCATTTAAATAGGGACTGTATATCCCATAATAGGACTTGGACATTCAATGTGAGATTTACCTGGATCAATACTCTGACTGGCTGTAAAATCTGTCAATCATCTGCCCTCGCCCCGCATCTTCTCTTCCTTAGGAGGAAAGGAAGGTGTGTGTGTGTGGTTCAGCGGGCACCGTCCATGCCAGGGAGACCTGCGATAGGCAGAACAGCACTCAATTATAATCACAGGTGCTACAAATAGAACAAGTTGGGTTTACAGTTTGTACTGAATAAAAAAAAACAAAAACAAAAACAAAAAAAAAAAACAAAAAACAAAAAAACAAAAAAAACAAAAAAAAAAAAAAAAACACACTTTTTCACAAATAACCTCCAAAATTTGTACAGCGCTACAGAATATATCAGTGCCACCGGATCATTACACCCTTTTTTGCTGGTAGTTCATAGGGAGGTATATGTAAGGGGAAAGTCCCATTTGTATGGGGCAGGCGATGTAGTGACGCAGTGGGTTGTACTTGCAGCGCCACCTGCTGGCACAAATAACTTTGTCATTACAGAAGATAACAAAGAGGGGTCTATATTATAAAATATTCATTGGATGAATGTCACACACATTTGGGCATTTTTTTCCAATTGTGTTTTTTTTTTTTTTATTGTGACCAAAAAAAACAAAAAATTAAATATTAACCCTTTTGCTGCCAGAGCAGTTTTTGCGTTATTTATTTTTTATTTTTTGCACACGTTTAAAAAAAATCATTTTAGGCCTGAAGGTTACACAGAACCCCAAATATTATATATTTTCTGAAAGCAGACACCCTAGAGAATAAAATAGCGGTAGTTCCAATTTTTTTAGGTCGCATGATATTTCAGTAAAAAAAACAAAAACAAAAAAAAAACAAAAAAACAAACACACACTAGCGTGAATTTTTAGAGCGATCAAACGCAATAAATTACCCAAACTGTTGGTAAAATATAAAAGACGAGGTTGTGCCGAGTAAAGAGATACTCAGCATGCCAAACCTTTAATTTGTTTTTGCGCCCGAGAAATGGCGTCAAACTTCAGTACCCTATATTTTCTATAGGCGACGCTTCAAAAGGCCCCCCTATAGGTATCAGTTTAGTGTTACGGAGAAGGTATGTTGCTAGAATTATTGCTCTCACTCTGGCGTACGTGGCGATGTGTAACATGTGTATCGCAATTGACGTTTTCGCCCCGACGCATGCGTTTACGCTCGTGCGTGCATATGTGGGGGGGCCTCAAAAAAAATTTGGGGGGGGATTTTATGTGCTTGAGTGTAACTTTTTACTTAACTTTTTTTTTTTTCATTACATAGGGGACAAACAGTCCCCTATGTGATGATTTTTTGGTAAAAAAAAAAAAAAAATAATAATAATAATAATAATATTTTTTTGGTAAAAAAATAATAATAATAATAATAATAATAATTTTTTGGTAAAAAAAAAAAAAAAAAAAGATTTTTTAAAAAACAAAATCATTGATTTTTATTCATCCTGCAACACAGTGATGTGAACTGGCACCATGGGAAACAAAACATATTGCAAATAGTGTGAACGAGCTCTTAGTCTATATAATAATTTTAGCGATTGGTTTGCCGTCTACCTTGAAGATCAGATCCTCTGCTGTCCGTCATGTGTGGAGCCCTCGCCGGTCTGCAGTCGATCTGTTATCCCCGGAGAGATAAGAGAGGTGAGATCGCTGCACAACTGGCCTCGGGAAATTCCCGCAGTATATTTATAGTGACACTGTGACATCACAGGGGAAGTCCCCGAGAGAACGGACAGAATATCTGCATACAAGTCATACGAATGTTGTGTTCATAAAAATAGAACTAAAAATCCTCCATCCAGTACAACCAAAACCACAGACACCGATCTGAGAATTAAGCAGAACTCCACTGTGGGGACAGGAAGAACTTTTTATCAATGGAATTTATTTTGGGGACATTTAGTAAAATGACATTTTTTTTACACATACAAAAAAAAAAAAAAGAAATGAAAGGAAGACTTTTTAATCAGAGTGTAGCATCGAGTCAATGAAACTTCTGGGATATTGATCTGGTCGGTTTGTAGCAGAGGGGGGATGTTAATCAGTTTCAGCTGCTTTAGTGCACTAGATGGGCAACAATGAGACGACCTCCAAAACAGGAATGGTTTTACAGGCCTCCTTTATTTCCTACTCGTCTTTTCTGACTGTTTTTCACTAGTTTTGCATTTGGCTAGGCGGGTCAGTGTCACTACTGGTAGCACGAGGCCATACCTGGACCACAGTGGAGGCCGGTGTTTATTTTTTTTTCAGGGGGTGGCAAACAACCCAACCCCCCTTTGTTGGCCAGTGGCATCTCGGCACCCCCCCCTTTTGCACTTACCCCAGCAGGCCCTGGCGGGCGGGTTGCAGGCTCCAGGCTTCTATGGATGACGGGGGGGCTCCTGTGTCTTCTGTGCGGCTCCTCCCTTCTTCTCCTAGGCATCCAATAGGATCACCTGTCCTTTCAGCCAATCAGGTGACGGGTATCAGACCTGCTTCCCGATTGGCCAGGAAGAGGATCAGTGTTGCAACAGCAAATATTCCTGTGAGTGGCCCTGTGAGCGATTGGGCCCCCAGCTCACACCAGGGGTGTTTAGGGATGGTGGAAGAATCGCTGATATTCTGGCCGCAATCTCACAAACACACTACAAATCGCAGAACGCGGGTTCTGGTGTCGTTATTTTTAATGGCATCTAAAGCGCTATGCTGCTTTGCTGCGATTGTCGAGCGATTTATCGCGTGGCAAATCACATTGCGGGAAGCCCGTCACCCAAAGGAAGGAGTAGGAGCCTCTCTTTTTTGGGAGACAAACTTCACGAGATGCGATTTTCTGCACGACAATCACAGCAAAACCATATCCACGTTTTAGGTGCCACTGAAAATAATGGCGACCTGAACCCGCGTTTTGCGATCGTGAGAACCGCAGAGATTCCGCCGCAACCCCAAAACAGCCGGGTGTGAATGAAGCCCCCCCCCGGGTCACACCTATGCGATTCTGGAATGTTTTTTCAAACTCACAGATTTCCACTACAGGATAAAGTATTATTATATGTCTTCCTATAGAGGTGACACAGAATGTGATCCCCATGTGGTGCGTATTTAATGCCATTCCGCAGAGGGTCCTGTGTGAGGTCCGGACCCCAAGTGATCACATAGGATTGTGACTGACAGGTGTTATTCCACTAAAGTCAATGGGAGGCATTTTCACATTGTAGTCAATGGGAGGCATTTTCGCATTGAAGTTAAAGGGAGGCATTGTAGTGAATGGGAGGCATTTTCACATTGTAGTGAATGGGAGGCATTTTCGCATTGAAGTCAATGGGAGGCATTGTAGTGAATGGGAGGAATTTTCGCATTGAAGTCAATGGGAGCCATTTTTGCACTGAAGTCAATGGGCGGCATTTTTGCACTGAAGTCAATGGGAGGCATTTTTGCACTGAAGTCAATGGGAGGCATTTTTGCACTGAAGTCAATGGGAGGCATTTTTGCACTGAAGTCAATGGGAGGCATTTTTGCACTGAAGTCAATGGGAGGCATTTTCGCATTGTAGTCAATGGTCAGTTATGGAGAGAGACAGAGAGAAAGACACACAGACAGACAAAATTGCAAATTGCACAGAATGACCGTGCGATTTCAGTACACAGTGTGAACCCAGACGCCAGGACACAGTTTCAAGTCGCAGTGGCGATCTGGTGCCCGGGATTTGCCCCGGACCTCATGGACCGGCGATCTAGTGCCCGGGCTGTGCCCCGGACCTCATGGACAAGCGATCTGGTGCCCGGGGTTTGCCCCGGACCTCATGGACCGGCGATCTAGTGCCCGGGCTGTGCCCCGGACCTCATGGACAAGCGATCTGGTGCACGGGGTTTGCCCCGGACCTCATGGACAAGCGATCTGGTGCCCGGGGTTTGCCCCGGACCTCATGGACCGGTGATCTGGTGCCCGGGGTTAGCTCCGGACCTCATGGACCGGCGATCTGGTGCCCGGGATTTGCCCCGGACCTCATGGACTGGTGATCTGGTGCCCGGGATTTGCCCGGACCTCATGGACCGGCGATCTAGTGCCCGGGCTGTGCCCCGGACCTCATGGACAAGCGATCTGGTGCACGGGGTTTGCCCCGGACCTCATGGACAAGCGATCTGGTGCCCGGGGTTTGCCCCGGACCTCATGGACCGGTGATCTGGTGCCCGGGGTTAGCTCCGGACCTCATGGACCGGCGATCTGGTGCCCGGGATTTGCCCCGGACCTCATGGACTGGTGATCTGGTGCCCGGGATTTGCCCGGACCTCATGGACCGGCGATCTAGTGCCCGGGCTGTGCCCCGGACCTCATGGACAAGCGATCTGGTGCCCGGGGTTTGCCCCGGACCTCATGGACTGGCGATCTAGTGCCCGGGCTGTGCCCCGGACCTCATGGACAAGCGATCTGGTGCCCGGGGTTTGCCCCGGACCTCATGGACAAGCGATCTGGTGCCCGGGGTTTGCCCCGGACCTCATGGACCGGTGATCTGGTGCCCGGGGTTAGCTCCGGACCTCATGGACCGGCGATCTGGTGCCCGGGATTTGCCCCGGACCTCATGGACTGGTGATCTGGTGCCCGGGGTTTGCCCCGGACCTCATGGACTGGTGATCTGGTGCCCGGGGTTTGCCCCGGACCTCATGGACCGGTGATCTGGTGCCCGGGGTTTGCCCTGGACCTCATGGACCGGTGATCTGGTGCCCGGGGTTTGCCCCGGACCTCATGGACCGGTGATCTGGTGCCCGGGGTTTGCCCCGGACCTCATGGACCGGTGATCTGGTGCCCGGGGTTTGCCCCGGACCTCATGGACTGGTGATCTGGTGCCCGGGATTTGCCCCGGACCTCATGGACTGGTGATCTGGTGCCCGGGGTTTGCCCCGGACCTCATGGATCGGCTCTCTTTCTCTGTATTTGTGGAAAGATCATTTCCTACACATTTGGATTGATAACCAATCAGGGGCCACACAGAAATTGGGAATTTTGTACAAAAGATCTCAGAACCGTTGTGAACATCCAATGGATGAAGAGCGATCAGCAGAACACACGGGGCCACCAGCAGTCACCCTCCCCTCCCCCCCCAGGACTCGGCTAATCCTCACCGCCATCCACACACCGCATGGAATTCCAGAACAACAAAGTATTATTTATTCATCTCCATGGAACACTTCTGAAGGTCACAATGTATCTAAAGATGTCCCATATTTCAGATCGCCAGTCCTCGGAGGCGGGGCCTCAGGCATTGTCCCCTTTATCTTTACCTGGTGATCCTTCCAGTACCCAACTTCCTGTCCTCGGGTGACAACGTCTACTCATTGTACTCCATGGAGGATCAGCGTTGTCACCCTGGACAGGAAGTATATTAGGACTACAGAACTCCTCCCCTCTCTTCATTTCCATAACGCAGATGGGGGGGGGGCGTTCTTAATACACAATAATCGATATCAGGTAGGACTTGCTGGGCCCCAACCATTAGAGAAATCGTCCGATTGCTTCGCAGAGCGGAAACTTTCGCCCGATTCTCTGGTCGCGAATTTCCGCCATTAGTCTGCAAAGCTGGTAAGAATTCCGATAGGCGGAGAGCAAGCAGAGGTCGCAGGAAGTTAGCAGCTCCCTGGATTTCTGGCAGGATCAACATGTATTATTTTGAATTTATCAAACAGATATAATAAAAAACTATTTCAATGGGATATATCCCGGACCCGAAGGGAGCCAATAGGAGACGTTTATTGATGGGGGGGGAGGGGTTACATACACTTTAAAAAAAACATACTCCTTCTTCTCTGCAGCCAATTAAAGCCGGCGATGATGAGGGCGGACCCCGGGAACCTTTCACCGGATCTCAAGGCCCATTGAGACGGGCAGTCAGGGGATGGTAAAAAACTGGCAGTCACACCACATTTTTACTGCCCCCCAACTACCCACCTAAACAAGGGCATGCAGGCGCTCGGGGCTGAACATGACCGCCGAAAAACCTAAACCCCCCCATCACAAAAAATGATCGATAAATGGCGGATTCCATGCTGGTCATACTCATCACTATGAGATTCCCCTTTCTGTATTCTGCAAAATCCTGCTGCTCTCTGTCTCCCCCTTCTGTCCATGTCCCCAATTCAGTTGGGGATTTTGCAGAGCAGTGTTGGCAGTTCTGCACATGCTCAGTTTTCAGTCACTTTCTATGCTGAGCATTTCCTCCCTGTCACATCTGAGCAGCCCATGTGACTATAGAGTCACACATGTGGGCGTATACACCATGCTAAATGACTGCCCACTCCCTCCCTCCCCCTCCTCCATGCCCATCAACAAGCTAAACACAATGGGGGTGGGATATTACATGTAGATTAATGGAGGCTTCACCTCCCTCTTATTCTAAGACACAGGCTGGAGGGGCGTGACACGGCCTGTGACTGGCAGAAATCCGCCCACACCATGTTATTTCCAACAATTAGATTAAGATAAAAGATTAGATTTCAAATAAATATATATATATATATTTTTTTTTTTTTTTGAACATGTGACCAGCAGCAGAGGACTAGAAGCTCCTCCTTCTTATGTTTCCCTGCGGACTGGCTGGGAGAGAGCCGGGTCATGTGACAGCTGAATATCCATTAGGGAAATGTCAAAAGGCAAGGTCCATGGATGAGCCAGTTTGGGGTGGAGGAACTTGACTGCCCTGCACAGAGTCCTGACCTCAACCCAATAGAACATCTTTGGGATGGATTAGAGCAGAGACTGCGAGCCAGACCTTCTCATCCAACATCAGTGCCTGACCTCACATATCCTCTTCTGGAAGAATGGTCATACATTCCCATAGACACCCTCCTAAACCTTGTGGACGGCCTTCCCAGAAGAGTTGAAGCTGTTATAGCTGCAAAGGGCGGAGCCAACTCAATATTGAACCCTACGGACTAAGACTGGGATGTCATTAAAGCGGAGCTCCACCCAAGAGTGGAACTACCACTTATCTGATTCCCCCACCCCCTCCAGTGCCACATTTGGCACCTCTCGGGGGGGGGGGTGTTGGGAGGGGGGGGGAGTATCGGGTACCCTTCCCCACTTCCAGCGGATGCCGTCAGAAGTTTGTCCCCTCCTCTTCCTCCCCCCTCTGCCCGCTGGGCCATTCAGAAAGAGCAGTGCGCTTCGCGCACGTGCAGTAGGGACCTGGCTGTGAAGACGCAGGGCTGTACTGCCGGGTCCCCTTAGGCCACCTTCCCACTATTGTGACCCCCACATTTGCGAGATTTAGATTGCGACTGTGAGTGCAGCTTCGATCCAACTCTGTGGATCAAAAGTCACATCAACGTAGCGCAAGCGCCTTTCCAAAGTTACCGATTCTCAAAGTCGCCTAGTTTGGATTGGGCGCCATTAAAATCAACCGGCTGTGACCCGTCATGCGGCTTTATGTGTCCAAAGTCGCACTGACAAGTCGCATTACTGGAAACCTAGACTAGCCGGCAACGGCGGTGACAGCTGATGGAAACAACGGCTGGGGGTGCCGACAATCGCTGGATTCCAGGACAGGTAAGTGTCCTAATAAAAAAAAAAAAAAACGCAGAGGTGATCAAATACCCCCAAATGAAAGCTCTATTTGCGGGGAGAAAAGGATGCCAATTTTGTTTGGGTACAATGTTGCAAATTGTCAGTTAAAACGACGCAGTGCCGCATTGCAAAAAAAATGGCCTGGACAGGAAGGGGGGGGGGGTAAATCCTTCCGGGGCTAAAGTTCATGTGCGTGTAATAAGGTGTATAATTATTTATGGATTATTTTAAAAATGATTTTCAAGAAAAAATTATGATTTTAACAGTTTTTTTTTTTGTTTTATTTATTTATTTTTATAAATAATTCTTTAATTTATTTATTTTATTTATCTTTAATAATTTTAGAAATAATTCCACAATGATGGTTTAGAGAAGAAATCCTGGGAATTATTGGTCTCCCCGGATTCAGGTTCTTCTACCTCTGATCCCCGGCTTTGCTCGTCTTTCTATAATAATATTTGCTCGCTCCGTGTGATCGGCTGACGAGGAAGTGCGCGCTTTTATTGTGACATTCCAATGTTTAGCATTGGTAACATTAACCCCTAAGGTCCCGTTCACACCGGAGTGTGGATTGTCTGCATGAAGCTTGCCGGTTCACACTTGTGCGTGGAGCGATAACACCAAATTTAACACACCTGCTCCACATTCACACCTGAGACCTTGTAACACTAACGAGTCACATGACACCGGGGAGGGAAAATGGCTAATTGGGCCCAATTTGGACATTTTCACTTAGGGGGTGTACTGACTTTTGTTGCCAGCGGTTTAGACATTAATGGCTGTGTGTTGAGTTATTTTGAGGGGACAGCAAATTTACACTGTTATACAAGCTGTACACTCACTACTTTACATTGTAGCAAAGTGTCATTTCTTCAGTGTTGTCACATGAAAAGATAGAAGAAAAGATTTACAAAGATGTGACTGAGGGGTGTACTTACTTTAGTGAGATACTGTATATAGTAATAAGTATATGGTTGCCAACTCATCCCTATAAACCTGAACACATAATAATTACTCGGGTTCTGTGGCTGATTAAGGTGATAATTAAACTCACTTGTTGCTTTATCTGCATTACATTAGGATCAGAACCCGAGTGATTCATATGTGTTCAGGTTTAAAGGGATGAGGTGGAGTACTCAGTATATACATTGTATACTCAGTGTAGTGTATATACATTGTATACTCAGTGTAGTGTATATACATTGTATACTCAGTGTAGTGTATATACATTGTATACTCAGTGTAGTATATACACATTGTATACTCAGTGTAGTATATATACATTGTATACTCAGTGTAGTGTATATACATTGTATACTCGGTGTAGTATATATATACACATTGTATACTCAGTGTAGTATATATACATTGTATACTCAGTGTAGTATATATACATTGTATACTCAGTGTAGTGTATATACATTGTATACTCAGTGTACTATATATACACATTGTATACTCAGTGTAGTGTATATACATTGTATACTCAGTGTAGTGTATATACATTGTATACTCAGTGTAGTATATATACATTGTATACTCAGTGTAGTGTATATACATTGTATACTCAGTGTAGTATATATACATTGTATACTCAGTGTAGTATATATATACATTGTATACTCAGTGTAGTGTATATACATTGTATACTCAGTGTAGTGTATATACATTGTATACTCAGTGTAGTATATATACATTGTATACTCAGTGTAGTGTATACACATTGTATACTCAGTGTAGTATATATACACATTGTATACTCAGTGTAGTATATATACACATTGTATACTCAGTGTAGTGTATATATACATTGTACTCAGTGTAGTATATATACATTGTATACTCAGTGTAGTGTATATACATTGTATACTCAGTGTAGTGTATATACATTGTATACTCAGTGTAGTATATACATTGTATACTCAGTGTAGTATATACATTGTATACTCAGTGTAGTATACATACATTGTATACTCAGTGTAGTATATATACATTGTATACTCAGTGTAGTGTATATACATTGTATACTCAGTGTAGTATATATACATTGTATACTCAGTGTAGTATATATACACATTGTATACTCAGTGTAGTGTATATACATTGTATACTCAGTGTAGTGTATATATACATTGTATACTCAGTGTAGTGTATATACATTGTATACTCAGTGTAGTGTATATACATTGTATACTCAGTGTAGTGTATATACATTGTATACTCAGTGTAGTATATATACATTGTATACTCAGTGTAGTATATATACATTGTATACTCAGTGTAGTATATATACATTGTATACTCAGTGTAGTGTATATACATTGTATACTCAGTGTAGTATATATACATTGTATACTCAGTGTAGTATATATACATTGTATACTCAGTGTAGTGTATATACATTGTATACTCAGTGTAGTGTATATATACATTGTACTCAGTGTAGTATATATACATTGTATACTCAGTGTAGTGTATATATACGTTGTATACTCAGTGTAGTGTATATATACATTGTATACTCAGTGTAGTATATATACATTGTATACTCAGTGTAGTGTATATACATTGTATACTCAGTGTAGTATATATACATTGTATACTCAGTGTAGTATATATACATTGTATACTCAGTGTAGTGTATATACATTGTATACTCAGTGTAGTATATATACATTGTATACTCAGTGTAGTATACATACATTGTATACTCAGTGTAGTATATATACATTGTATACTCAGTGTAGTGTATATACATTGTATACTCAGTGTAGTATATATACATTGTATACTCAGTGTAGTGTATATACATTGTATACTCAGTGTAGTATATATACATTGTATACTCAGTGTAGTATATATACATTGTATACTCAGTGTAGTATATATACATTGTATACTCAGTGTAGTGTATATACATTGTATACTCAGTGTAGTGTATATATACGTTGTATACTCAGTGTAGTGTATATACATTGTATACTCAGTGTAGTGTATATATACATTGTATACTCAGTGTAGTGTATATATACATTGTATACTCAGTGTAGTATATATATACATTGTATACTCAGTGTAGTATATATATACATTGTATACTCAGTGTAGTGTATATACATTGTATACTCAGTGTAGTGTATATATACGTTGTATACTCAGTGTAGTGTATATACATTGTATACTCAGTGTAGTGTATATACATTGTATACTCAGTGTAGTGTATATACATTGTATACTCAGTGTAGTGTATATATACATTGTATACTCAGTGTAGTGTATATATACATTGTATACTCAGTGTAGTATATATATACATTGTATACTCAGTGTAGTATATATATACATTGTATACTCAGTGTAGTATATATACATTGTATACTCAGTGTAGTATATATATACATTGTATACTCAGTGTAGTATATATATACATTGTATACTCAGTGTAGTGTATATACATTGTATACTCAGTGTAGTGTATATACATTGTATACTCAGTGTAGTATATATATACATTGTATACTCAGTGTAGTATATATATACATTGTATACTCAGTGTAGTATATATACATTGTATACTCAGTGTAGTGTATATATACATTGTATACTCAGTGTAGTGTATATATACATTGTATACTCAGTGTAGTATATATATACATTGTATACTCAGTGTAGTATATATATACATTGTATACTCAGTGTAGTGTATATACATTGTATACTCAGTGTAGTGTATATACATTGTATACTCAGTGTAGTGTATATACATTGTATACTCAGTGTAGTGTATATATACATTGTATACTCAGTGTAGTGTATATACATTGTATACTCAGTGTAGTGTATATACATTGTATACTCAGTGTAGTGTATATACATTGTATACTCAGTGTAGTGTATATATACATTGTATACTCAGTGTAGTGTATATACATTGTATACTCAGTGTAGTGTATATATACATTGTATACTCAGTGTAGTGTATATATACATTGTATACTCAGTGTAGTATATATATACATTGTATACTCAGTGTAGTGTATATACATTGTACACTCAGTGTAGTGTATATACATTGTATACTCAGTGTAGTGTATATACACATTGTATACTCAGTGTAGTATATATATATATATATATATACATTGTACTCGGTACTCACATTCAGTCGCTCTGTCCTCCTGTATACTCTGATCTGAGCTCATGTCGGGACTGGGAGGAGGAGGAGGAAGTGGAATTGTCCAATCAGCTGTCTCCACCCTGTTTGGAGGCGTGACTGTGCAGATTACAGATCAGCTGACTGGATGACAGTGACAGTTCTGGGATATTGACGGCTCGGCCCCGCCCCCATGAGTGACACTCCCAGACTCCTCCCCCCCAGACAATGATGAAATGTCTATTTTGTGTCTTGTTGTTGCTCTGGATTGGCTGATGTTGTATTTTAATCTACAGAATAATAATAATGATAATGATGTGTCCGGTGTTGGTTGTTGTTCAGTGTGTTGTATTTAGTTGTGTTGCTGTGGATGGATAGATAGATAGATAGATAGATAGGTAGGTAGGTGGATGGATGGATGGATAGATAGGTAGGTAGGTAGGTAGGTAGGTAGGTAGGTAGGTAGGTAGATGAATGGATGGATTTTGATGGAATAATGTAGTGAAGTTGTTTTTTTCATACAGTGTGATAATGATGCAGTGTGTGTGATGTGGGGGTGACGGGGGGGGGGGGGGGGATTACTTATGTCAGTGTGACACTACAAGTCCCAGCAGTCCCAGTGTCCAGATAGCATGGCATGTAGACAATATAGAACCACAAGTCAGTTCCAGTGCCTACATAGAAGCAGACAGCCAATGTGGAACCACAACTCCCAGCAGTCCCAGTGTTCAAATATCAGAACGCAGCCAATGTGGAATCACAAGTCGTAATGTCCAGATAGCAACAAGCAGTCAAAGTGGAACTACAAGTCCCAGTGTTCAGCTAGCAGAACACAGACAAAGTTGAACTACAAGTCCCAGCAGTCCCAGTGTCCGGATAGCAGAACACAGACAATGTGGATCTACATTTCCCAGAAATTTCAGTGTCCAGATTGCAAAACGCAGCCAATGAGGAACCACAACTCCCAGCAGTTCCATCCTCCAGATAGCAGCATACAGTCATATAAAAACTACAAGTCTCAGTGTCCATAGAGAAGCATACAGGAGGTAATACAAGTAATGGGGGTGTAATATCCCAGGGCCTCCACTAGATGTCACCCTCACAGAGGTAATGTTCTGGGCACTGGTAGGGTTTTAGTTGCCATCCATCCCTGTATACTTGGCAATGGGATGATGTCTGTGCAATGTTCATAGCAGCACTCAGATAATATGGAGCTACAAGTCCCAGCAATCCCAGTGTCCAGATAGCAGCGTGCAGCCAATATGTGTGGGGGAGGTGCAGGTCGGTGATTCCCATAGTAATATACACCTTGGCCTCTACCGGATGGCACCTTCAAGAAGATAAAGTTCTGGGCACTGGTAGGGTAGGGAGCCATTTTTAGTTGCCAACCACCCCTATGTATTTGGGATCATGTCTGTGTGTGGTGCCCAGCAGTTATAAAAACTTAGGTCGGGTTTTGTGCCGGGAGTTGGGTGTTGGGTCGGGAGTTGGGTGTTGTGCCGGGAGTTGGGTGTTGGGTCGGGAGTTGGGTGTTGGGTCGGGAGTTGGGTGTTGGGTCGGGAGTTGGGTGTTGGGTCGGGAGTTGGGTGTTGTGTCGGGAGTTGGGTGTTGGGTCGGGAGTTGGGTGTTGGGTCGGGAGTTGGGTGTTGGGTCGGGAGTTGGGTGTTGTGCCGGGAGTTGGGTGTTGTGCCGGGAGTTGGGTGTTGGGTCGGGAGTTGGGTGTTGTGCCGGGAGTTGGGTGTTGTGCCGGGAGTTGGGTGTTGGGTCGGGAGTTGGGTGTTGGGTCGGGAGTTGGGTGTTGGGTCGGGAGTTGGGTGTTGGGTCGGGAGTTGGGTGTTGGGTCGGGAGTTGGGTGTTGTGCCGGGAGTTGGGTGTTGTGTCGGGAGTTGGGTGTTGGGTCGGGAGTTGGGTGTTGGGTCGGGAGTTGGGTGTTGTGCCGGGAGTTGGGTGTTGTGCCGGGAGTTGGGTGTTGTGCCGGGAGTTGGGTGTTGGGTCGGGAGTTGGGTGTTGTGCCGGGAGTTGGGTGTTGGGTCGGGAGTTGGGTGTTGTGCCGGGAGTTGGGTGTTGTGCCGGGAGTTGGGTGTTGGGTCGGGAATTGGGTGTTGTGCCGGGAGTTGGGTGTTGTGCCGGGAGTTGGGTGTTGGGTCGGGAGTTGGGTGTTGGGTCGGGAGTTGGGTGTTGGGTCGGGAGTTGGGTGTTGGGTCGGGAGTTGGGTGTTGTGTCGGGAGTTGGGTGTTGGGTCGGGAGTTGGGTGTTGGGTCGGGAGTTGGGTGTTGGGTCGGGAGTTGGGTGTTGTGCCGGGAGTTGGGTGTTGTGCCGGGAGTTGGGTGTTGGGTCGGGAGTTGGGTGTTGTGCCGGGAGTTGGGTGTTGTGCCGGGAGTTGGGTGTTGGGTCGGGAGTTGGGTGTTGGGTCGGGAGTTGGGTGTTGGGTCGGGAGTTGGGTGTTGTGTCGGGAGTTGGGTGTTGGGTCGGGAGTTGGGTGTTGGGTCGGGAGTTGGGTGTTGTGCCGGGAGTTGGGTGTTGTGCCGGGAGTTGGGTGTTGTGCCGGGAGTTGGGTGTTGTGCCGGGAGTTGGGTGTTGGGTCGGGAGTTGGGTGTTGTGCCGGGAGTTGGGTGTTGGGTCGGGAGTTGGGTGTTGTGCCGGGAGTTGGGTGTTGTGCCGGGAGTTGGGTGTTGGGTCGGGAGTTGGGTGTTGTGCCGGGAGTTGGGTGTTGGGTCGGGAGTTGGGTGTTGGGTCGGTAGATGGTCCTCTTGGGACGGGACACTATCCTGTGGGTTAAGAGAAAGATCTAGTCAGTGGGACATTGCGAGTGGATGTTCCTCCTAGGCAGGGGCGTACGTACAGGGGCGACCTGGCCCCATGCTCCGGGGGGCTTGTGTGGCCCCCCCCTGTATACCTGGATAAGAGGGGCGGCGGTTGTGACGGTATGTAGAGGAACCGATCCCTGATCCCTCCATGCAGCCACTGAATGCCCACTTCTCCTCCTCCCCCTCCCGCAGACATTCAGTGGCTGCAGGAGGTAAATGGAGGGCATCAGTTCCTTCACATGCCGCCCGCTCCCTATCCCCTTTCCATTCTGTCCCGGGCCCCTGTGTGCTCCCTCACCCCCCACAGCACTGCCAGGTTTCCCCCTCCCACCGGCTGCTGCAGGGGATCTGTCAGGATGGGGGGCAGAGAAGGGGCTGGTAAATGTGTAATTTACCATCACCTTCCACGTCTTAATAGAGTCAGTGATCAGTACCAATCACTGACCCTGTGGTTTTTTTTTTTTTTTATTAATTTATAGCTGGGGCATAGTAAACTGTGTTTACTATGCTTCAGTTTATGGATGAACTGGAAGCCTCTGTACAGATCTATTCCTGTTCATTCTTTCTGTGCAGCTGAGACTGCAGAGAAAGAGAATGATAAATCTATCCTCAGTCCCTTTATCTCAAAAGCGAGACATTCGAGGTCTGTTTAGACTCCTGATATTTCAAAAAAGCCCCCCCAACGGGAGTCCTAAAGAAAATAGGTAATAAAAATATGTAAAAAATCATTAAAAAAATTAAATTGTAATAAATAAATAAAATAAAATTGTAAGAATTAAAAAAAATTAAATGGTTAAAAAAAAAATATATAAAATAAAAAAAACTACTGACATCAGTGGCGGAACCACTGCTTGTGGGGGGGACCCCCAAGACGGCAGGAAGGTGGCCCACTGCAGGAGCTGTAATAAAGGTTCCCATGATGGGAGTAAAGGGCCCTGGGATCAGTGGGAAGGGCCCTAGTCGGGGGCCAGGGGTGCCCTTCATGGTTCCTCGCAGCGGTGCCTTGAAGGTTCTACCCAGGGCTCGGGTGCAGGTCTCCCATCCTACCGCTCCCATCTAGACATTGATGGATTTATAGACTCTCCTAATCTTTACCAGGCTGTGTGCCACCATACATGCCACGGATGATTCTGTAATTCCAATTCAATCATCTTTTTTTATCAATGAATACAAGGCTTCCTCTGATTGGTTTAAGGTGGAGAGGCAGGTGGGTGATGTCACGATTTCCAATTTGGCCAATCAGAGGAAGCCTTGTATTCGTTGCTAAAAATACAAGGCATCTCCTGATTGGTGGAGAAGCAGGGACTCTCTGGAAGTTGCCTGCACTGCTTGGCGGAGCACAGCGCTGCCTTCTGTATGTAGCTAATGACACTTCCATATATCGCAGCGCACTCAGCCGACGCATCGTTTAGCAATGGGAATAGTTCCTTTTGGCCAGCTTGGCCCAAACCAAATTGACCTTCTTAAGGTTTTACCCCCCTCCACGACCAGGCCGTTTTTTTTGCTATTCAGCACTGCGCTAATTTAATTGGCAACTGCACAGTCAATGCGACGCTGTACCTAAATGAAATTTATATCATTTTTATTTCCCACAAATAGAGCTTTCTTTTTGGTGGTATTTGTTCACCTCCTGAGGTTTCTATTTTTTGCGCTATAAAGGAAATAAGAGTGACAGTGCTAGAGATGGTACGGCGCTCCCCTCTGACCTAAATAATACAATGCCGCACTGTATACATACTATGTGTGAAACCTATATCGTGAACAACAAAACAATATAAACCAAAAGTAATATATAACAAATATATATATAAATAAAAATCACAAAGCGAGTGTCACCTTAGAGCATAACAATAGTAATACATTGTAATGTAACACCGCCGCGATACCAGTGTCCAGGAATATAAAATGCTGTGCGTTTACACCAGTTTTAAATGCATTGGTATAACATAACAGATAAAGTCCAAATGTTGAGAGCAAGTCCGTTGGTACTGTGCAAACACAAAAAACACCTTCAGTGCCCCTCCACCTTCACATTTATGTGCTCACCTCCACTGTTGACCATAACAGGTCACCATGCGCCTTCCCCTTTAAAAGGTATACAGATCCTCTGGTGGGTGATTAGATCCTTATTGGGTCCATGGATGGAGAGCGTCTGTGAACAGCAAGTCTTGCCGCAGATTCTCAATTGGATTTAGGTCTGGACTTTGACTGGGCCATTCTAACACATGAATAGGCTTTGATCTAAACCAGGGGTCTCGAACTGGCGGCCCTCCAGCTGTTGCGAAACTACAAGTCCCATCATGCCTCTGCCTGAGGAAGTCATACTTGTAACTGTCAGCTTTGCAATGCCTCATGGGACTTGTAGTTTCGCAACAGCTGGAGGGCTGCCAGTTTGAGACCCCTGATCTAAACCATTCCATTGTAGCTCTGGCTGTATGTTTCGGGTCGTTGTCCTGCTGGAAGGTGAACCTCCGCCCCAGTCTCAAGTCTTTTGCAGACTCTAACAGGTTTTCTTCTAAGATTGTCCTGTATTTGTCTCCATCCATCTTCCCATCATCTCTGACCAGCTTCCCTGTTCCTGCTGAGGAAAAGCGTCCCCACCACATGATGCTGCCACCACCATGTTTCACGGTGGGGATGGTGTGTTCAGGGTGATGTGCAGTGTTAGTTTTCCCCACACATAGAGTTTTGCTTTTAGGCCAAAAAGTAAAAGTTTGGTCTCATCTGACCAGATCACCTTCTTCCACATGTTTGCTGTGTCCTCCACATGGCTTCTCACAAACTGCAAACAGGACTTCTTATGACTTTTTTTCACCAATGACTTTCTTCTTGTCACTCTTCTATAAAGGGCAGATTTGTGGAGAACACGACTTATAGTTGTCCTGTGGACAGATTCTCCCACCTGAGCTGTGGATCTCTGCAGCTCCTCCAGAGTTACCATGGACCTCTTGGCTCTTCTCTGATGAATGCTCTCCTTGCCCGGCCGGTCAGTTTAGGTGGACGGCCATGTCTTGGTAGGTTTTCAGTTGTGCCATACTCTTTCCATTTTCTGATGATGGATTGAACAGAGCTCTGTGAGATGTTCAAAGCTTGGGAGATTTTTTTATAACCTAACCCTGCTTTATACTTCTCCACAACTTTATCCCTGACCTGTCTGGTGTGTTCCTTGGCCTTCATGATGCTGTTTGCTCACTAAGATTCTCTAACAAACCTCTGAGGGCTTCACAGAACAGCTGTAATTATACTGAGATTAAATTACATACAGGTGGACTCTATTTACTTATTAGGTGACTTCTGAAGGCAATTGTTTGCACTAGATCTTAGTTAGGGGTATCGGAGTAAAGGGGGCTGAATACAAATGTCCCCCCCACACACACACACACACGCACACACACACTTTTCACATATTTTGTTGTAAAAAAAAAATAGCATTTATCGTTTTCCTTCCACTTAACAATTATGTGCCACTTTGTGTTGGTCTATCACATAAAATTAAAAAAAAAAAATTTTAAGGGGTATGAATACTTTTTCAAGGCACTATAAAGAGGAGGTCCAGCCCTGCCCCCCCCCCCCCCCCCCCCCCCCAGGAAAAATACAAATACTGTAGCTGCTGACTTATATTAGGACACTTACCTGTCCGGACAGCCCGCGATGTTGGCGCCCCAGTCGATCTTCAAATTGGCGGTCAGGTGCTGCCACCGCCATTCCTGGTAAGGGAATCCAGCAGTGAAGCCTTGTGGCTTCACAGCCAGTTCCCTACTGCGCATGCGCAAAGAACGCTGCGCCTTCTAATTGGTCCAGAGGCAGAGGATGGGGCCGAACTGACATGTACCTGTTCCCCCCTCCCTTCTGAAAGGCCAAATGTGTCACCGGGGGGGGGGGGGAGATGAATAAGCAGAAGTTCCATATTTGAGTGGAACTCCGCTTTAAGAGGAGTACTGAGGCCGAGTTCTGGGATGTTATCAGGAAGCTTTGTACAGCACTTAGCCGGCCCCTCCCACCACCCACGATGCAATGGCATAGAGATGCACAGAGACCCAGTGATGACATTACTGAGTCTAAATAAGGTATGTAATGGAAACAGAATTGTTTCATTTGATAATTTAATCAGCATGTGGATGGGGGGGGCAGAAACATATATACAGATTAAGCTTCAAATTTAGGGAAAACTTTTTTTTTCTACCACTCACATGCTAATGCTCAATTTACGTGGTGTCAAACGTGTAGTGGATGCAAGCTTCTGACTTGCTTTTATCACATGACCAGACTCTCAAGTGGTCCTTACGTAGGTGGTCAGTGCTCCTTACAGTGGGAAGAATGCTCCTTACATTGGTGATCAGTGAGAAGAATGCTCCTTACATTGGTGATCAGTGAGAAGAATGTTCCTTACATTGGTGATCAGTGGGAAGAATGTTCCTTACATTGGTGATCAGTGAGAAGAATGTTCCTTACATTGGTGATCAGTGAGAAGAATGTTCCTTACATTGGTGATCAGTGAGAAGAATGTTCCTTACATTGGTGATCAGTGAGAAGAATGTTCCTTACATTGGTGATCAGTGAGAAGAATGTTCCTTACATTGGTGATCAGTGAGAAGAATGTTCCTTACATTGGTGATCAGTGAGAAGAATGTCCCTTACATTGGTGATCAGTGAGAAGAATGCTCCTTACATTGGTGATCAGTGAGAAGAATGTCCCTTACATTGGTGATCAGTGAGAAGAATGCTCCTTACATTGGTGATCAGTGAGAAGAATGTTCCTTACATTGGTGGTCAGTGGGAAGAATGTCCCTTACATTGGTGATCAGTGAGAAGAATGTTCCTTACATTGGTGATCAGTGAGAAGAATGTTCCTTACATTGGTGGTCAGTGAGAAGAATGTCCCTTACATTGGTGGTCAGTGAGAAGAATGTCCCTTACATTGGTGATCAGTGAGAAGAATGTTCCTTACATTGGTGATCAGTGAGAAGAATGTTCCTTACATTGGTGATCAGTGAGAAGAATGCTCCTTACATTGGTGATCAGTGAGAAGAATGTTCCTTACATTGGTGGTCAGTGAGAAGAATGTTCCTTACATTGGTGATCAGTGGGAAGAATGTTCCTTACATTGGTGGTCAGGAGGTGATGGAAAATTATGATGGGAACAATGTTGGCAGAAAGGGCTCTGTCTTTGGGGACAACTTCCAATATTTTCTAAATGAATAGCAGACAGCGGTTATTATTCAGATTTATTATTACATGTATAATTCATTTTATTACATTGTCATGCAGAGTTGTCACATTGTAATACAGCATCGTGATAACCAAGAAGGAGCTCATACCTCTGTATATGTGATATATGTGATATGTAAGGCTTCCTATGGACAGAAATACAAAACATTCAGCTCACAGCTCGTCCCCACACTAGTCTTTAGTGGTCCTTGCTCATCTTATTAGTGACACCTATCTGATCTATGTACTGCACATATGGCAGTTGTAAGTTTTAAAATATTATTAATGTGGAGCAGTAAAGGAAACCCACAGCAGTCCTCACTAGATCACAGCTGAGTCCTCTGTCCTACGCCACTAGAAAGCCTAAAAAGATTCCTCAACTTCTTTCTTTTGTCCCTGTAGATGCTTGCTGAATACCTGATAAATGCTAAGGGCAGTAAAGGGAACCCACAGCAGCCCCACCTTTAATTGTTACTCTGGTCATAGCTGTGATTGTTGTCCTAGGACAAGGACCACCACTATGACACCTGAAATAAACCTCAACTCTCTTCTCTTTGCTTGGTAGAGGCTTAGATAATTGTTGCTAGGGGAAGTAATGGGAACCCACAGCAGCCCCATCTAGACTGCTGCCTTGGTCATAGCTGTAATTGCTGTCCTCTGACTAGTACCACCACTACGACACCTGAAAAAGATTCCTCAGCTGCTTCCTTTTTTCCCGGTAGATGCTTAGAAAATTGCTAAATGCCTCAGAAAATTCTAGGGAAAGTAAAGGGAACCCACACTAGCCCCACCTAGACTGTTGCCTTGATCATAGCTGTGATTGCTGTCCTAGGACTAGGACCACCACTAGGACACCTGAAAAAGATTCCTCAACTCCTCTTTCTTTGCCTGCTGGATGCTAAGAAAATTGCTGCTAGTGGAAGTAAAGGAAACCCACAGCAGCCCCACTTAGATTGTTGACTTGGTCATAGCTGTGATTGTTGTCCTAGTACTAGAACCACCACTAGGACACCTGAAATAGATTCCTCAACTCCTTTTTTTTCCCTATAGATTTTTAGTCCTTGTTCACATATGCTCAGTATAGAGTACTCCTGTGCCAGGGCTGTGTTTATCTACACGGGGATGTACAGGAAGTCCCATTCATGTCATAGGGGATACAGCATGCTCCCAGTTTGACATGTGTGTGGGTTCACGGGTCCAAAAGCAAACTGTATGCATTCAGGGGTGTGCACCCACACCAATGTCAAATTGGGAGACGACACAGCAGCTGCATCCCAATTGACATGAATGGGACAACCTGCATAGGGATGCACGGGACACCTATGCATCTTGTGTGTGGGTAAACACAGCCCTTGGACGGGTGTACGCTGTAGTATGCCTATGTGATCGAGGTCTTCAAAAATTGCTGAATGCCCGGTGAATGCTATAGACATGTGCGAACCCATAAAAATTCCCATCTGTACAACGTCTTTCACAGATCATGGAGGACAATCAATCATATGCAGAAACTGCAACAAAATCAATAGAATGTCAACATTTTATAATCACATCAAAGAATATCAAAATTTAGTAAGTTTTAATCAATATTGTTTTTTTTATTTTTGATGCCTGAGTAAATGCAATCAAGTCACACTGGATCCTAAATGATTCCCTAGGTTAACATTGGTTACTTCATCATATTATTGTGGGTTTGATTTATATCATTTTATACATTGTACTTGCTCGAGCGAAACGTTGTCCAAACCAGGAGTGAGCCAGTGCCGTCCCCAGAACCAGCTCATACTTTCATTGGCTACCCTGCCGCTGTGTTTAGCCACTGAGAGTGAAGAGAAATACTTCCGTGTACGAGTTTGAAAGACCGATTCTCCAGATGAACGCGATGAGAAGATGGAACAGGACGAGACCAAATTTTTAAGTATTTTATGCAAATGCTGAATTTAAATTTTCAGCAGAACGGAGTTTGATCCAGGATCACTTCCATTGGCCCTCAGGCTCCATTCCCACTTGTACGACTCCAAAGTTGTGCTGACTTTGTGCAACTTTGATGCAACTTTGATGCAACTGTGGATGGGCGCAACTTGGATACGACTTTGGCTTTGACCAGTGATAAGGGACAACTGTTGCACAACCATTGCATTGTATAACATTCAGGTATGACTTTCATGCAAATTTTGAGGGTTAACATTGAAGTCTATGGCCCTCAAGTTGCGTGAAAGCTGGACCAAAGTAGTGCATGAACTACTTTGAAGTTGCTGCAAGTTATTCATATATTAGTGGCAGCTGGTGCTCAATATTTTGGGGGGGGCACAAACCAATGCCAATCCCCCAGCCACGCAGGAGATGGCGATCTCCCACCCGTGGGAGAAGGACAGGAATGCGGCGGTGATCAGAGGCCTCCTTACCTTAGGAAGGAGGCAGATATGGATCTGGGCTGCAGCTCTTCTCTTTGGGGCCATTGCTTCTCCTCCAGGCCGAACAGTAAGTGGGTCCTGACTGAGACTCAATTGGCCGGCAGTCCTAAGACTCCCTAGCCAATCGGGTCTCAGGAACTGCTTCCTGATTGGCCGGGAGAATTATCAGGAAGACAATAGCGAATATTAATTTGCTATAGTCACACAAGTTCTCTGCGCCCCAAGCCCACCCTTTTTCTTAAGCCAATTTTGAAGCCTCAGGCTCTAACCATGTGCTTAAAAAAAATAAAAACCCATTGAAATCCATGCGTCCGGCGACCCGCATGTAGATTAGGAAGCCAGACGCATGGATGGGGGGGCCGCCACTGACATATTTGAATTATTATCATTGGAAAGCATGGGGAACGAATTGTCATACAACTTTGATGTCCAAACCTGCATGGCAAGTGTGAATGGAGCCCTTTAAGTGGAGCTTCAGTTCAGGCATTTTACAAAAGCTTGTGAGCTGGCAGGCTATTTATCGTAAGACTGGGTTCACACTATTGTGAATCGAATGCGGGTTTCCCCGCATCCAACTCACATGTCAGGAGATTGTGACTGACTCTCTGTGGAGCATGTTCCCACATCTCCGCAGGAGTCCTGTGCGTCTTTTGGTCCATTTCAGGTCCGAATTCAGCCCAAAATTCGGGCTAAAATTGGCCCTGAAATGGTGAATGGAGACGCACCGGACCCCCTGCTGTGAGCCGCTGCATTGTATAGTGTGAACCCAGCCTTAAAGAGACATGCACTGTCTGTTCCCCAATAAAATACACCTACCTGCCAGCTCACAGAAACACATGAGTTTGCAGATACACGGGGTGCCAAATGGGTGCTAAATGGTAGCGCATTGCTCTGCATGCCAGGAAAGCCAGCGATTTTGTGCGCATTTCCGACATGCAAAGGTCTAGACCTAGCCTTAGTGTCCCCATTGAAAGATTTTCACTCACCTCTTGTTTTGGTGACAACTGGACAATTTTGGATTTCCCATCACATTGGTCACTGGGACAAACAGAGAGAGAATCTTTCCAGTATTAGCACAGTCAGCAATAAAAACCTGATACAGGTTCTAACCCTTCTCACCACTGTATCCAAACTAAAACAAAGTTTTGGCTTTTGGATAAACAAACAGTTCATATTGAAAGACAAAGGGAGAGGTTTACAAAAATTGGAGCACTCGGAATCTGGAGCAGCTGCGCACGGTAACCAATCAGCTTTCATCTTCAGCTTGTTCAATTAAGCTTTGACAATGAAGTATTGTGGGTAAGTGATTCAATATATATGCACCACATCCCTAGATTATCATATGGAAAGTAATGGTAACAATATGGGATTTTATAGGTGCCATGCAAAGTAATTACAAAAGAAAAAAAAATAACATTTTATTGGTATACATGATTAAAATCTGTTAAAAAGTACATAACATAGATATATTTTGGTCAAAGTATATTCACATACAAAGCGTTATCATGATAGTATTCCCAACATGTTTCGCCTGTCACAGCTTCTTCACTGTTAGTGTGTAAACCAAAATGGATGATAATCAATTAGGACCTTGTCCAAAGAAAAAACAGATAAGTTTGAGGTATGGTGTGACCGCCGGAGACACAGAAAGACCAAGATGTGTATTAAAATAAAACAAACACAAGGGGGCGCCTAATATCTGAGTCCAGGACAGATAGCAGATAGTCAAAGACTGGACTGTAGATGGAGGATGAAGGTATGGTATTGACCTCTGGACCCTCCTGGTTAAAGCCACATATCTGTTTTTCTGTGGATAAGGTCCTAATTGATTATCATCTATTTTGGTTTACACACTAATAGTGGTCACCGATATCCCCTGAAGAAGCCATGACAGGCGAAACATGTTGGGAACATGTTGGGAATACTATCATGACAACGCTTTGTATGTGAATATACTTTGACCGAGATGTATCTATGTTATGTACTTAAACAGTTTAGGTGCATTTCGGGCTCCCACATGGCCCCAGGTCCCCTGACGATGCCCTGTGGGAGGGCGAAATGCATTGACGTGACATCACTTCTGGTCTCGTAGGAAAGCCCCCCAATGGTGTTTGCTGCATCTTCTTACAATTTCAATGCCTGTTTTTAACTTACTTTTGTAAGTATATATTTTTAGCGCAATAAATTTGCTTTCTTAGCATACTTCACTATTGGTCCCCCTTTTTTCTTCCTTTTTGGGTACCTGTTTTGTATGGCTGAGGATTTACGTTGAAAGGACCGTTTATCATCTCATCAGTGAACCTGCCATCCTGTGTCGTTCTCCGGATATCGTTCTTATTGACTCCCACAGACTGAAAAGCTGGGTGTCATTGTGATTTGGTGAGACACATGTGGGGGTGCCTTGGTACGCCTGAAAATATTTTTCTGCAACATTTTTCTCTGCACTTTTTGCACACCAGATGTGCAGCATTCCCTGCGATTTCGCACATTAGTTGTGAAGCAGCTTTTTAGTTTTATATGGACTGTATTTAGTAGACATGTACACAGCCTAAAAATTCGTTCATTTTCGTGTTCGTTTCATTAGTTTATTTTTTTTTTTCGTTTTTCAGGTCATTCGTTATGATCGCAATTCGTAAATTCATACATTTGTAAATTCGAAATATGAAAATCCAAAAACCCAAAAATTCGAAAATCTGAAATAGTAACTAACTATTAAATTATAGGTAATTTGGCTGTTAGTGAACGTAACAAATACGAATTTATCCAAAGTTACGCATTATCCGAAATAACGAATGCCGCATCTAAACAAATGGAACAGAACAAATTAATAATAATAATGATAAAAAGTTTTTATTATTATTATTATTGTTATTTATTATTATTAATTCATTACGTTCCATTCGTTTGGATGCGGCATTCGTTATTTCGGATAATTCGTAACCTTCGGATAAATTTGTACTTGTTACGTTCACTAACAGCTAAATTTGAAACGAAAATACAATACCTATAATTTAATAGTTACTAGTAATAGTAGTTAAGTTATTATTAGTTAATTATTATTTCAGATTTCCGAATTTCCGAATTTCCGAATTCACTAATTTACTAATGTACAAACGTACAAATGTATGAATTTACGAGTTTACAAAGTTTTCGAATTTACGAATATTCGGAAAAATTCGTTAAACGGGTTTTTGTTAATTCGGATATTTCCAAATTAACGAATTTGTCGAAATTCGTTAAAAAACGAATTCGGAACGGAACGAATAGCACATGTCTAGTTTTTAGTTGTGAAACACTTTTTTTATATGGACTATATGTTTTTGTCATCTATCATGGGTCTCTGTTTGTGAGCGCTGTATTTATATATTTTGTCACTATAAAATCCCATATTGTTATTATTACTTTCTATTTAAAGAGGAAGTAGACACCGTAATTTTTTTCTTTTTTTTTTTAAATATATATATACTGTAAATGATTGCAAAGCCACACACATTAAAATGTGTCAAAAACGAGGTTTGCAAATACCTTATTTCGCTTATTTAGTGTCTTTCGAGTATTGGCTACGCCATTCTTACTCCTGCTTGTTGAATCATTTGTGGACGTCATTTCCGCCCTTACTTTGTCTCAGCGTCCAAATCTCGCGCATGCGCCATAGCATGGAAACCAAGCCTCTAGTTCGATTGCCGAAGGAGAGGATCAGAGTGCAGGATCGCGAGGCTTCCCTCCGTGCTGTTCTCAGTGTAAGATAATGACCCGGCATGCAGAGGAGACAGAAACCAGGGCCGTCTTTAAGGCAGGGCAAAAGGGGCAGCTGCCCTGGGCCCTGTCATTGTTATGGGGCCCAAAGCAGCTGCTTCATACTTGCCAACTATCCCAGTTTAAATTCCCTTGTCCCTTGAAGTTTTAGTCCAGTGCTGTGCCCGATATCTCAGTGTGAAGTGCTGGTACTAATGCTGCCCAGCTCTGCCCTATTGTTGTGTACAGATGACTCACCTGCAGACCCTGTGTTTACATGTAAGTAACTGGCATTCATATGTAAATAGCGGCGGCATTACTAAGTAAATAGCTGCAGCCGGCGGCATTGATATGTAAATAAAGGTGGCATTCATATGTATATCATGCTCCCCTGCAGTGAGGAGAAGATGTGCTTTAACCTCTAGCAACGAATCAGTGAGCTGTAATGTGTGCTATAACCTCTAGCAACCAGTTAGTAAGCAGTAATGATATGCTGGCAACCAGTCGCAATTGCTGCCTGATCTGATACAGTAAAGTCTAACTGCTATTTATTGTATGTCTCAGAGCAGGTGGAGAGTGAAATTGCATGGGGGGGGGTCCAAGAAAATTTTTGCCCAGGGTCCAATCAATATTAGAGACGGCCCTGACAGAAACGGCACACATTGTGTGCCGTTAAATGATATACGCAACGCGCAAGCGCGGCTGGCGTCACTGGACATTGAAGGACGATTTCTATTGCAACAAAAACAGTGAGTGATCTTTCACAGGCAGCGATCAGCTGCCTGTGCTATATAGATTACAAAGAGCAAAAGTTGTTGTAGTGGAGGGTTTACAACCACTAAAACCTGGAAGCTGATTGGTTTCTTGGAGGAGCTGCACCAGATTTTGCACTCTCCAGTTTTACTGAATCTCCCCCCAAAGTGTATCTGGCTGGAGGCGGGGCATTTTCGGAGTGGAGGCGGGGCAGTGTCAGGCTGGAGGCGGGGTCTGCAGCACTGTAGGCTCTGAAGAGTGTGCGCAAGCACCATAGATGGAGCAGAGGCAGTGAATGAAAAATACTTTACAGATTAGATTACATCGTTTTTTTGCAGATTATAGAGATTATAAAGTGAATCTAAAGCCAAAACTTTTATTTTAATTTTGAATGGAGTAGGAAATGTACTACCCCCGTAGTGGTTTTTCTTTTTTTTTTTTTTTACATGTGACTTATACAGTAGGAGAGATTTCCCTTCACTTCCTGTCCTGTAGATACAACAGGAAGTGAGATAAATCTCCTCTTAGGAACAAGTGTCCCCTTTATTCCCGATCTGGTGTAAAATTTTGGATTTGCTCTAACTTTTGATCCCAGCGGGACCCAAATAGAAGGCGAATTTCCCCAAAGGGGATGCAAAAAGTGACGGGGGTTCTTGCACCCCTCCATCCAAAACTTTGAAAAAAAATAGAAGTTTGACTTTAGGTATCCTTATAAAGCAGTTGGCGCTGCCCTTTAACTCTCCAGGATTGTTCATTTATGGCTGCTGTCCTGGTAGTTGCTGATACACCCTGAATTCACAGAAGGACATGATCCCCGAGTGGCCGGCGTGGATAAGCGTCACGTAGCGTCCCTGCATCCCGTTGCAGAAGAATGACAGGAGGGGCTTTGACCGCGAGGCGTTTGTGACGGTGGCACATCTGTGGGAGAAATATTGTCATTGTTAAGATACATTATAAAAAAAAAAATCGCAATATGCTACCGTATTACAGTACATTCCATGGATCGGTCACTTTTAGATTGTAAGCTCTCCTGGGAAGTTTTTCAATGCTTGATGTTCCACGTGTACATATTATAATGAGGTTGTAGCCCCTTCATATACCATGGTTGCCAACATTTCATAAAAAAAAAAGTCAAGGAACCCTGTTTTTTGGAGTACATTCAATCAGGGTCTGGGACAAGGGGTGGGCAGGAGGGGTGGCCGCCCTAGGCACTGTGGTATTATGTGATGTGGGGAGGAGGGGGCGGGCACCACAAGGAGGCTGGGGGAGGGGATTTGTGTTGGGAGAGGGAATTTTGGGGGCGGCAGGGTACATATATTAGAATGGATCCCCTGCAGAGCAGCTGGATCTCCTTCTCTCCCTCCCGCCGGCTGCGGGGATCAGTTCCAGCACGGGGCTCTGGGATTTAGTCTACCCATTCCAGGACAGTTGGGAGTTGGGTCCCGAGACCAGAAACGTATTTCAAGGGTATCTCAATGGAAATACTGCAGGTTGAGAAAGACTGAGTCGGCGTGAGAAGATAAAATCTTTTGGATTATGAATATTTATTCTTTCTTGGCTAATCAGTGAGGGAGGTGTCTATTCCAATGATGGTTGAGAAAGAGGATAAATATTCAAAACTGACCTTCTAGAAAGGTTCTTTCTTCCTATGCTGCTAGCCTGCTACCTGGGGAGGATGAGAGGTGAAGAATGTTTTTTGTCCTCCTAGCTGGACCTAGAGCAGGGGTCCCCAAACTTTTTAGTACAAGGGCCACATTGTATATTTCGCAAACATTTGCAGGCCCAGCAGAGTGCCATTAGAGTTAACCTTCCATCTAGAAGTTCCCAGCACAGCTACCCCCCCCCCATTACATCCAGGAGCACCTGGCTGACTGGTAGAGGATGTGCCGGTCCCCATATTAGAAGGCTCATCCACTGCCAGTCATCCAGGTTTGCCAGATTAAAATGATGTATTGGGCTGGATGTGGCCCACAGGCCATAGTTTGAAGACCACTGAACTAGAGTGTCCTAACCTGGCCTGTTGCAGAGGCTGAAACTAGAATAAAGACATCCATCTGGACCTATGGAATCGACACTAGCCTGTGGCAGAGGCATAAAGAGTCCTAAAGCAGACCTGTGGAGGAGGTGAGAAGACACTGGAAGTAAGTAGCACTGTTGGGCTGGATGTGGCCCACAGGCCATAGTTTGAAGACCAATGAACTAGAGTGTCCTAACCTGGCCTGTTGCAGAGGCTGAAACTAGAATAAAGACATCCATCTGGACCTATGGAATCGACACTAGCCTGTGGCAGAGGCATAAAGAGTCCTAAAGCAGACCTGTGGAGGAGGTGAGAAGACACTGGAAGTAAGTAGCACTGTTGGGCTGGATGTGGCCCACAGGCCATAGTTTGAAGACCACTGAACTAGAGAGTGTCCTAACCTGGCCTGTTGCAAAGGCTGAAACTAGAATAAAGCCATCCATCTGGACCTATGGAATCGACACTAGCCTGTGGCAGAGGCATAAAGAGTCCTAAAGCAGACCTGTGGAGGTGAGAAGACACGAAGTGAGTAGCACTATTGGGCTGGATGTGGCCCACAGGCCATAGTTTGAAGACCACTGAACTAGAGTGTCCTAACTTGGCCTGTTGCAGTGGCTGAAACTAGAATAAAGCCATCCATCTGGACCTATGGAATTGACACTAGCCTGCGGCAGAGGCATAAAGAGTCCTAAAGCAGACCTGTAAACAAGGTGAGAAGACACTGGAAGTGAGTAGCCCTGTTGTGCAGCAGGATGTTGCTGCTTTCCTTGGGTATCCTGTACCTCTAACTCCCTCTCTCTTTCTAAGACAATTTAACCTATGGATGGCAAGAAAAGGATTGAAGGATCTGAAGTCTTTCTGTGTGTCACCATTGGTGGGTCGGTGAGTTTCTTGGGTGCAGCTACAGGGCACATCACCATTAGGAAGGTCGGAGAGCCCTTTAAAACTCCAGCAGCCCCTATGGGGGTAATGCTATATAGTAGAAATTCAATGCCCAATACTTGTATGGTCTATACCATAAAGTCATCTTTTCCAATCTGTTCCGTAGTCAGTATTTTTTCTAAGGCTCCTTCATACCTATGCAGATATTAACACATACAGTATGTAAGTATTAATGGGATCTTATTGTCTGATTGTTAGCATTTTTAGGAGTGGAGATGGAATACAGATAAAGTTGTTATGGACTTACACTGGGTTGTTGCGGTCTGGAGAATCACCAATTTGGATCTGGGCGCCATTCATACAATCCCAGCAGTCGTCTGTTCTCAGCACGAGAATCACTAAACCAATGAAGTAACTCTCTTCCAAGTCCAGGGTAAACCAGGGTTGGGACTCCAGGTTAGTAATGACACAAGGGGATATTGTATTGTTTGTCTCAGAAACGCCATCCACTCCCCGCTCTGGCCCAGGGCGCGGGATGATGGGGAAGGTGGAGCTCTGGCAGACCCTCCCAAAAAGAGCCAGGTTGATGTCTAAAATGAGAAGACGTTACATAGTTAGTCTGGTTGAAAAAAGACACAAGTCCATCCAGTTCAGCCTACAGAAAACAAAATTGTGCAAAACTAGAAAAGTAGAACCCCCATGTGCTTCATCACAATGCAGCAGTGATCTTCATGTGCAAGCCCATTGTAACGGAACCATCCAGCACCCAGCTTGGGTGCTTCCGTCAAGATACAGCTTCCTCCAGTCTGGACCCAAGAACCAGGTATTATAGCTGAGAATTGCACCCAAGGACTAGACGACACTAGCTTAGGTGCAAACTGGAACTTTCTTTATTAAAACTCAGACACATACTTTATACTCCCCCCGGAGGACATTCCCTTCTTGGGGATATTAGCATACCAATGCATACGGTAAACAGTAATATAATTAACATAGCTAAGAAACAGCCAACATAAAACGTACACAGTAAGCTAATTAAACAACTAGCCATCTAGACAAGCCTAGGTGACTCAGAACGTTCGGCACCAGTCTACAACCCTGGATACACAAACTACATTACTCATCATCATAACCATAAACACATAACATCCCACAATGGTTCGATAACAAGGTAAAATGGACACAATATTAATCACATCTCCAAGAGATGAGCAGACAGACAGAAATAAAAGGTGACTCACTTAACCACTTCAGCCCCGGAAGGATTTACCCCCTTCCTGACCAGAGCACTTATAATTTGGCACTGTGTCGCTTTAACTGCTAATTGCGCGGTCATGCAATGCTGTACCCAAACGAAATTTGCATCCTTTTCTTCCACAAATAGAGTTTTCTTTTGATGGTAATTGATCACCTCTGCGGTTTTTATTTTTTGCGCTATAAACGGAAAAAGACCAAAAATTTTGAAAAAAAATGATATTTTCTACTTTTTGTTATAAAAAAAATCCAATAAACTCAATTTTAGTCATACATTTAGGCCAAAATGTATTCGGCCACATGTCTTTGGTAAAAAAAAATGTCAATAAGCGTATACCGTATTTATCGGTGTATAACACGCACTTTTTTCCCCTTAAAATCAGGGGAAAGTCGTGGGTGCGTGTTATACGCCGATCCCCGCTATCGCTATGTGAATGTCGGCGATCGCCGCCGACATTTACATAGCGAGTAGTTTTAAATATGGCGCCGCGGAGTTGGGAGTGACTCGGCGGTGCTGAACGAGCGCCGCCGAAATCACAGAGCCGAGATACACATAGTCGAGTGTATTCGGCTCTTTCCGGCGCCGCTCACAGTCACGCCCAGTCCCGCCATTGGACCTGTGTCCATCATAGGGCGGGACTGTGAGCGGCGCCGGAAAGAGGCGAATACACTCGACTATGTGTATCTCGGCGGCGTTCGTTCAGTTCCGCCGGCACCGAGTCCCTCCGAACTCCGCAGCGCCATATTTAAAATTACTAGCATGTGTATGTCGGCGCCAGGCGGTAGGCATGGACACTGGGGACAAGGCTGCACGGACAAGACTGCACTGGGGACAAGGCTGCACTGGGGCAAAGCTGCACTGACAAGGCTGCACTGACACTGAAAAGGCTGCAATGACACTAACAAGGCTGCAGATGAACACTGATGAGGCTGCATTGATGGGCATTTTAATGTAAGTTTCTTTTCCTTAAACTTCCCTCCTAAAAGTTTTTTTCCTTAAAATTCTCTCCTAAACTTGGAGTGCGTGTTATACGCCGGCGCGTGTTATACGCCAATAAATACGGTATTTATTGGTTTGCGCAAAAGTTTTAGCGTCTACAAACTAGGGTACATTTTCTGGAATTTACACAGCTTTTAGTTTATGACTGCCTATGTCATTTCTTGAGGTGATAAAATGGCAGGGCAGTACAAAACCCCCCCAAATGACCCCATTTTGGAAAGTAGACACCCCAGGGAAATTGCTGAGAGGCATGTTGAGCAGGTTGAATATTAATTTTTTTTGTCCCAAGTGATTGAATGACAAAAAAAAAATTTACAAAAAGCTGTCACTAAATGATATATTGCTCACACAGGCCATGGGCATATGTGGAATTGCACCCCAAAATACATTCAGCTGCTTCTCCTGAGTATGCGGATACCACATGTGTGGGACTTTTTGGGAGCCTAGCCACGTACGGGACCCCGAAAACCAATCACTGCCTTCAGGATTTCTAAGGGCGTAAATTTTAGATTTCACTCCTCACTACCTATCACAGTTTTTTTAGGCCATAAAATGCCCAGATGGCACAAACTCCCCCCCCCCCCAAATGACCCCATTTTGGAAAGTAGACACCCCAAGCTATTTACTGAGAGGCATGTTGAGTCCATGGAATATTTTATATTTTGACACAAGTTGCGGGAAAGTGACACATTTTTTTTTTTTTTTTGCACAAAGTTGTCACTAAATGATATATTGCTCACACAGGCCATGGGCATATGTGGAATTGCACCCCAAAATACATTTAGCTGCTTCTCCTGAGTACGGGGATACCACATGTGTGGGACTTTTTGGGAGCAATGCCACGTACGGGGCCCCGAAAACCAATCACTGCCTTCAGGATTTCTAAGGGCGTAAATTTTTGATTTTACTCCTCACTACCTATCACAGTTTTAAAGGCCATAAAATGCCCAGGTGGCACAAACCCCCCCCAAATGACCCCATTTTGGAAAGTAGACATCCCAAGCTATTTGCTGAGAGGCATGGTGAGTATTTTGCAGCTCTCATTTGTTTTTGAAAATGGAGAAAGACAAGAAAAAAATTTTTTTTTCTTTTTTCAATTTTCAAAACTTTGTGACAAAAAGTGAGGACTGCAAAATACTCACTATACCTCTCAGCAAATAGATTGGGGTGCCTACTTTCCAAAATAGGGTCATTTGGTGGGGTTTTGTGCCACCTGGGCATTGCATGGCCTCTGAAACTGTGATAGGCAGTGAAAAGTGAAATCAAAAATTTACGCCCTTAGAAAGCCTGAAGGCGGTGCTTGGTTTTCAGGGTCCCGTACGTGGCTAGGCTCCCAAAAAGTCTCACACATGTGGTATCCCCGTACTCAGGAGAAGCAACAGAATGTATTTTGGGGTGTAATCTCACATATTCCCATGGCATGTTTGAGCAATATATCATTTAGTGACAACTTTGTGCAAAAAAAAAAAAAAAATTTGTGGAAAATTTTTCCCGCAACTTGTGTCACAATATAAAATATTCCATGGACTCGACATGCCTCTCAGCAAATAGCTTGGGGTGTCTACTTTCCAAAATGGGGTCATTTGGGGGGGGTTGAACTGTCCTGGCATTTTATGCACAACATTTAGAAGCTTATGTCACACATCACCCACTCTTCTAACCACTTGAAGACAAAGCCCTTTCTGACACTTTTTGTTTACATGAAAAAATTATTTTTTTTTGCATGAAAATTACTTTAAACCCCCAAACATTATATATTTTTTTTAAAGCAAATGCCCTACAGATTAAAATGGTGGGTGTTTCTTTTTTTTTTCACACATTATTTGCGCAGCGATTTTTCAAACACATTTTTTTGGGAAAAAACACACTTTTTTTAAATTTTAATGCACTAAAACACACTATATTGCCCAAATGTTTGATGAAATAAAAAAGATGATCTTAGGCCGAGTACATGGACACCAAACATGACATGCTTTAAAATTGCGCACAAACGTGCAGTGGCGACAAACTAAATACATTTTTAAAAGCCTTTAAAAGCCTTTACAGGTTACCACTTTAGATTTACAGAGGAGTTCTACTGCTAAAATTACTGCCCTCGATCTGACCTTCGCAGTGATACCTCACATGCATGGTGCAATTGCTGTTTACATTTGACACCAGACCGACGTTTGCGTTCGCCTTAGCGCGAGAGCAGGGGGGGACAACAGGGGTGCTTTTTTTTTTTTTTTTTTTTTTTGCTTTTTTATCTTATTTTTAAACTGTTCCTTTCATTTTTTTTAAATCATTTTTATTGTTATCTCAGGGAATATAAATATCCCCTATGATAGCAATAGGTAGTGACAGGTACTCTTTTTTGAAAAAATTGGGGTCTATTAAACCTTAGATCTCTCCTCTGCCCTCAAAGCATCTGACCACACCAAGATCGGTGTGATAAAATGCTTTCACAATCTCCCAATGGCGCTGTTTACATCCGGCGAAATCTAAGTCATGAAATGCTCGTAGTTTCCGGTTTCTTAGGCCATAGAGATGATTGGAGCCACTCTGGTCTCTGATCAGCTCTATGGTCAGCTGGCTGAATCACCGGCTGCATTCTCAGGTTCCCTGTTTAGACAGGAGAGCCAGAGAAAAACATGGAAGACGGTGGGGGGGGGGGGCATTCCCTCCCACTGCTTGTAAAAGCAGTCTAGAGGCTAATTCGCCGCTAGGATTGCTTTTACATGAAAGCCGACCGCTGGATGAAAATAATGATACCAAGATGATACCTAAACCTGCAGGCATCATTCTGGTATAACTCAAAGTCGTGAATGGCATACCTGAAGACAAAAAAATGGTTAACAATAAAGCACAGTAAACGGTAAAGTATAAAAAATTGCATACCTGAAAAGCAAACATGATAAAACATAATAACAAAAAAACATTGCAGAATAGAATACAGTAAAAAAGAGCAGAACAATAGAGAGAATAGAGAGAGAGAGAACAATAAAACGACAACAATTTTTTTTTATTTTATATTTTTGTATGTGTTTTTTTTTTACACTTTTTTTTGTAACTGCAACTTTTATAACTGTAACCGGTTCCAGGTTCGGGTCTCTCAAAATGCGATGGCATCTTGGGAGACCCTGTGAAAGTGTGTCTAGTCTGTGCAATGCTGTACCCTACGCTAATACACAACTAGTGCATGGTAGCGTTCAAAACATTCACCAATGCAAAGACCAGGATTATCAGGACAGGAGGGACAATAATAGCGGGTGTCACGCCTATATCCGCGCTTGCTGCAGACACAACATCTTTTTGGGGGGGTTTGTTGGGTAGGGGTACTCGGGAGGACATAAAGAAAATGCCTCTCATGCAGCCGACTGCATTTGGTTGGGGATGTGAATGGGGGAAGTACGGGCGCTGCAGAAGCGGTGGGTTCCCAATTAGGATTGGCGAATGCAGCAGGAAGGGCATTATGGGCACGACGGGCCTGTGTTTGTCTTCTTCGTGGCAGCGGGACACTACTTGTGCTTGCCACCTCACCAGCTTGAACTGCACTTATGGGACTCGCCACGTCACCAAGTATTACTGCAGTGCTGGTTTGACTACGACCGGGGTGTACTAGGCCGCTGGTGCTTGCCAGTTCACCAAAACGCTACCAAAAAAACTGTTAGCGATCGCAGGGATCTGGCCTGACTCTGCTAACGCTGCAGTTATGCGTTTAGTGTTTTGTAAGTGACAGTGATCGATCGATACTGCACTTGGGTGGGCTGGGCCGGGCGGAGGGGCAAAACGCAGGTGCTAGCAGGTATCTGGGCTGATCCTGCTAACACTGCGTTTGTGGGAACCCTAAACTGCTGGGGACGCTAGTATAGATCTGATCGGATCAGATATTGATCCGTACAGATACTATACCACTAAGGGAGGCGTATGCTGCGTGCGTGGGTGTTAGCGGTACTGGCGCTAATCTGACGCTGCCTGGGGCAACACATATCACCGCCGGGCGATCAGGGGGCTAAACCTTTATTCGGTAATAAACGGCGGGTGCCCTGACACTAAAAAAAATAAACAAACTAACCAGCGTCAACCGTAACAGTTATACGGTGATCAGTGGTGAAAGGGTTAACTAGGGGGCTATCAAGGGGTTAAAACCTTTATTAGATAGTATATGGGGGTCCCTGACGCTATAGAACGCTGACGGCAAACATAAATATTTACGTCCCTAACTAGCGTCACCAGTGACACTAATACAGCGATCAGAAAAATGATCGCTTAGTGACACTGGTGACGGGGGGTGATCAAGGGGTTAAAACTTTATTAGGGGGGGTTAGGGGGGTATCCTAGACCTAAAGGGGGCTAACACTCACTGCCCTACCACACTAACTGTCACAAACTGACACCATGCAGTAATCAGAACAAAAAACAAAAAAAAAACACTGCTTGGTGTCAGTGTGACGGGGGGGGGGGGGGAAGGGGTGACTGGGGGGGATCGGGGGGCGATCGGGGGTGTAATGTGTGCCTGGCATGTTCTACTGAATGTGTGTATGTGTTGTGCACTCACATGTCTTCTCTCCTCGGCGCCGGAACGGAAACTGCCGAGCCGAGGAGAGATGACGTCACATCCTCTGCCTCTGTGTACCATTCAGAGGCAGGGGATGTTTCTCATTGGCTGGGAGCGATCGCGAGGGGGGGGCCACGATCGGATGGCCTCCCCCTCGCCTCTCAAAGCTCCCAGACAAATGCCGACCGCCGCTGGCACCGGGGGGGGGGGGTCCGATCGGACCCCCCGCCCGCGGTAAGGCAATCACGTACCAGGTACGTGATTTTGCCTGCCCGTGCCATTCTGTTCACGTATATATGCGTGAGGCGGTCGGCAAGTGGTTAAAAAAACGCTATCATATCCCAGCCTGTCCTTGAAGTCCTTCCTGTCCTTGGGCCTAGTTACTGTATTAAAGTCACCTCCAAAGACCACTTGCCGGGATGTAAAAAGAAATGGCTTGATCCTTGTAAAAAGGCATTTCCTGTCCCACTTTGTGTGCGGCCCATAGACATTAATTAGGCGCAGGTCCTGCCCTCCCACAAGGACGTCTAAAACCATACATCTCCCAATCTCCACCCCAATAACCCGCCGGACAGTTACCGTGCCGATTTTAAACAACACTGCCACAAGGCTCGGCCGCAAGAGACCAGTAAGATGGACCATACCTCCACTCTCTCTGGGCCATATGAATATCTGCCAAGGAGGTGAGCCTAGTCTCTTGCAAAAATAAAATTTCAGCATCTAATTGGCTGAACAAAAAGAAGGCCATAGAACGAGCTCTTACTGACTTAATGCTGGCGACATTTATTGTCACCACTTTTAACAGAGGGGGAACCGCCATTTGGGTTATTGGGTGGATTGTTTCTTAGCTCCCCTCTGCTGCTCATCACCAGAAGCCTCCAACTGCATTTCTGAATCTGAACTTTGTTCAGAAGAAGCCCCAGATGAGGAAATATCTAACTTAGAGGACCTATGACGGTTGGAGACAGGCACTGGAGCTTCCTGTCCCCGTTCTGTCCTCACTACCTGCCTCTTCCGCCGCCCAACCTTCCTTCTCTCCTCCAGGTACTGCAGGTCAGCTTCAGAGATGCCCTCATCTCTTGCTTTTTTCTCAGAAGTTTTCATAGAAGACTTCTTTACAGAGGAAAAAGAAGCATCCTTTTTAGTACTCGCTACCACTCCTAGTGGGGGGGCTTCCTTTAAGTCAGACTTAGGAGACTTAGGAGGGGAAGACTCATAGGGGCTGACTGACTCGAGGGCACAGACTTGGAGGCTTGGAGGGTTCTGACACAAGAGGAGAGGGTACAGTAGGCTGGGGGAACACAGAGACAGATACAGAAGGAATACTTACAGACACAGGAGGGGTGGCCACAGGAATTTGGGAGGGATCCTGAACAGGACCATTGGAGTCGGTCACCGCAGAGGAGGATGGCACACCAGGGACCTCACCCTCCATCCTGTCCAGCCTCAACAGGTCATCAATTACCTCCTTCGCCATATTGTGCCAGGCCACAGGACACTGGCTGTAGGGGTGACCAAGGCGCTGGCACAGGTTGCACCTTATCATCTCGAGCAGTTCTGGGCCGTATGACCCCGACCCCGACACACTGAACATATCAAGGCTGAACAGGAGGAGCTCAAATGCCCCTTTTCTCCACAGCGGTGACACAGCTTCGACTGACCAGGGTAGAAAATAGTCATCCTATCCCTCCCTAAAAAAACTGAGGAGGGCAGGTGATGTACAACATTCCCATCCCTGGCCAACCTGACTTTTACCGACCAACCAGTCCAGATGTTACGTTCATCAAGGATTTTATTGGGCTTAGTCAAAACCTCACCATAATTCTTTAACCAGACCGTTAAATCTCAAGCAGGGACGCTCTCATTAGTGAGAATAATTGTGATCTTTTTCACTGTTGACCTCTGTGAAACTGCAACTGGGGCCAGACCTTCCCATTCAGTTCTTGACCTGCAACGAGCTTCATATTGCTCCCAGAACAGGTCAAGACCCTCTGGCCTGGTGAAGCTAATAGTATATTCCTGGCTCCCAGCTACATGTATTAGGGCATAGAGCTTATTTGCCCCGAAACCCATCTCCAAAATCATGTCCTCCACCACCTTCCCATTTAAGAATGACTACATTTTGACTCCCCAGCAGAAGCCAGAGACCCAAGACCAGATCCTGGGGTGCTCAAACTAACAATTGTCATACAAATTGGCACAGCGGGATCCCATTCACTTCTGCAAGATTTGCACGCTTCCTTGTGTTTTACAATTACATGGGGGGATTAATAGGTGGAGGGGCGGGTAGGTGGAGGGGCAGGTAGGTGGAGGGGTGGGTAGGTGGAGGGGTGGGTAGGTGGAAGGGTGGGTAGGTGGAGGGGTAGGTAGGTGGAGGGGCGGGTAGGTGGAGGGGTGGAAGGGTAGGTAGGTGGAGGGATTGGTAGGCATAGGGGTGAGTAGGTGGAGGGGTAGGTAGGTGGAGGGGTGGGTAGGTGGAGGGGTAGATAGGTGGAGGGGTGGGTAGGTGGGCGGCAGGTGGGTGGAGGGGTAGGTAGGTGGAGGGGTGGATAGGTGAAGCCATTGGTAGGTGGACGGGTGGGTAGGTGGAGGGGTGGGTAGGTGTAAGGGGGGGTAGGTGGAGGGGTAAGTAGGTGGAGGAATTGGTAGGTGGAAGGGTGGGTAGGTGGAGGGGTAGGTAAGTTGTACTTACTGTTTGGGCTCACAACGCATTCGGTGGTACTTGTAACGTCTATCAGTCCGCAGATGAAGAGGATAATTAGAATCTTCATTCTGCTAATAACAGTTAAAGGAGATGTAAATCTAATCAGTAAAATCTTAAATAAGCTTTCACATGTTGATATCATTTTAAAAGTTGCTTCCAACTCTCTAGAATCCATGGCGCTGCTATTTGGGGTCTATGTATAAAAAGTTTGCTGAATGAATGTGACTGACATCTGCACAGCTCCAATGAAACTTGCCATGTTCTGTGTAATATAAGTATCTCCTGTGACTGTAATCCTCATCTAGTAGCCATAATACGGCATCTCTTTTAAAAATACCTTAATCAGCAAAAAAAAAAAAAAAAACTCATTATGGCCACTAAGTATAAATGGGTGATGCTGCGCTAATCCTCAATATAGAAGCATGTGCCATAAAAGTGAATAAAGGGCTAAAGGTCAAACATCACACCAAAGATATCATGGAAATCATAAAATAAAACAAATACCGTGGTAAATACCAGTAGCCAGAAAATAAAAGTAAATACACTGAAAGAAGTGTATATCATATACGTGAGAGCATGTTCATGGTGGCACACAAATATTTAAAAACATAACCTCCTAGCAATTTAGTAAAACTCGCAATCAGTGAAAAATCATCCATACATAAGGTGCAAATAAATATATATCAAAATTATGGACACTAGTTGGCGCTTACGATCAGAGATAATAGATCGATAATCAAAGAGATAATTACATTAGGTAGAACACGGCAGGTTTCATCAGAGCGGTGCGGATGTCACATTTGTTCAGCAAACTTTTTATACCCCTTTTGTGTCACCTTTTTTTATATTTTGCAGATCTCAGAGCAACACAGGCAGCTCTGCATGAAGATATTCAGATAATGAAAAAAATTCAAACATACAGATTTACAGATCCTTCCCGATTCCATCCTCTGCGATCGATACTCCCCCCCCCCCCCCCCCCCCCAGATATAGTGCCTTTATTTCTGTACAAATCGATTAAATTGCTGCGTACACTCAGATGTCCCTCCTGCGGGGCGGCGGGGGAACTTACCTCTCGTTCACTCTCGGCGTCGCTGGAAATCTTGTGATGACGATTCGGTTTTGGCTTCACCGAGATGGCTAAAAAGACACGAGGACAATTTTATATTCTAGTTTCCTTCTGGTGATAACATACAACCTACAGGAGGGGTTGTGTCTTTTTTAACTAAAATAATATTTGGCATGGAGACAGGAAAAGGTAACAACGCAAAAACCTTTCCAACACGTGACACTTGGAGGTCTATGTATAAAATATTATCCGGTTTTGATAAACGCCCCCCCCCCACATTTAGAACAAAAATCACTGTATTTCCTCAACTATTATTATTATTATACAGGATTTATATAGCGCCAACAGTTTGTGCAGCGCTTTACAACGTGAGGGCAGACAGTACAATTACAATACAATTCAGTACAGGAGGAATCTGAGGGTCCTGCTCCTTAGAGCTTACAATCTAGGAGGGAAGGTCAAGTGATACAAAAGGTAATATCTGTGGGGGATGAGCTGATGGAGAAAGTAAAATTACAGTTGTTAGGTGGGGGGCCGGATAGGCTTCTCTGAAGAGGAGGGTTTTCAGTGATTGTCTAAAAGCAAGCAGAGTAGGAGATAGTCGGACAGATTTGGGTAAGGAGTTCCAGAGGATGGGAGAGGCTCGGGAAAAGTCCTGGAGGCGAGGATGGGAGGAGGTGACGAGGGAACTTGAGAGCTGGAGGTCTTGAGAGGAACGAAGGGGACCAGTAGGTTGGTGTTTTAAGACTAGGTTGGTGATGTAGCCGGGGGGCCGAGTTGTGGATGGCTTTGTAAGTTGTTAGAATTTTGTAATTGAATTTGTTGGGCGAGCGGGAGCCAATGGAGGGGTTGACAGAGAGGAGTAGCAGATACTCAGCAGTTGGAAAGGTGGATGAGCCTGGTAGCGGCATTCATGATGGACTGAAGGGGGGATAGAGTATGTAGAGGTAATCCCGTGAGTAGGGAGTTGCAGTAGTCGAGGTGAGAGATGACCAGGGAGTAAAGTAGGAGTTTTGTGGTGTCATTGGTTAGGAAGGGGCGTATTCTGGAGATGTTGCGGAGGTTGAGGCGGCAAGATTTGGACAGTGTTTGGATGTGGGGCCAAAAGGAGAGTTCAGAGTCCAGGATTACACCTAGGACCTTGGCTTGGCGGATTGTTGTGCTATTGATTGTGACAGAGAGATCAGGGGAAGGGGCACGTGGGGGCGGAAAAATCATGAGCTCAGTTTTGGATAGATTGAGTTTGAGGAAGCAGTGTGACATCCAGGCTGATATATATTATATGTAGTTCCTATATTGTCAGTGCCACCTAGTGGCACCATTATTGTCCCCCCCCCCATAAATACCTCAATGGACATCTCCCCTCACATAGATATCTCTCCTCACCTGGATATTTTCTCTTACCTAGTTGTCTCCTTTCATCTGTATATCTCCCCTCATCTAGATATCGCCTCTCACCTGGATATATCCCCTGACATAGCTATCTGCCTTCATCTGTATATCTCTCCTCACATGAATATCTCCCCTCACATGAATATCTAATCTCACCTGAATATCTTTCCTCACCTGTCTATCTCCCCTCACATAGATATCTCCTCTCACCTGGATATTTTCTCTTACCTAGTTGTCTCCTTTCATCTGTATATCTCTCCTCATCTAGATATTAGATTAGATCTATCCCCTGACATAGCTATCTCCCTTCATCTGTATATCTCCCCTCACATGAATATCTAATCTCACCTGAATATCTTTCCTCACCTGTCCATCTCCCCTCACATAGATATCTCCTCTCACCTGGTTATCTCATCTCTCCTGAATATTTCAATTCACCTGGATATCTTCCCTCACCTACATATCTTCTCTCGCCTGAATATCTCCTCTCACCTGTTTATTTCCTCTCACCTGAATATCCATTCTCACCCAGATATCTCCTCTTACCTGGATATCTCCCTCTGACATGGATATCTGCTATCCCCTGGATTTCTCCTCTTACCTGGTTATCTCCTCTCACCTGGATATTTCCCTCTCATCTACATATCTCCCCTCACCTGTATATATCCCCTGACATGGATATTTCCCTTCACCTGAACATCTCCCATCACATTGATATCTGCTCTCACCTTGATATCTCCCCGCACATGAATATCTCCTCTCACCTCAATATCTTCTCTAACCTGGATATGTCCACTCACAAAAATACCTCCCCTCACCTGGATATTTCCCTTTACCAGGTTATCTCCCCTCACCTACATATCTCCCCTCCCCTACATATCTCCACTCACCTGGAAATCTCCCTTCACTTGATAGTCTTCCCTCACCTAAATATCTAATCTCACCTGAATATTTCCCTTCATCTGGATATCTCCCTTGAAATGAATTTCTCCTTTCACCTGGATATCTCCCCTTACCTGATTATCTCTTCTCATCTCAAAATTTCCCTTCACCTGGATATCTCCTCTCACCTACATATCTCCTCATACCTGGTTATCTCCCCTGACATGGATATCTAATCTCACTTGGATATCTCCTCTTACCTGAAATGTTCCCCTCTTATTGATATCTCGCTACGTAAACTGTTGGCGCTATATAAATACTGTATAATAATAATAATATCTCCCCTCACCTGAATATTGTCTTTCACCTTGATATCTCCTCTCACCTTGATATCTCCTCTCACCTGGATATCTCCCCTCACCTGGATATCTCCTCTCACCTGGATATCTCCCCTCACCTGGATATCTCCTCTCACCTGGATATCGCCCCTCACCTGGATATCTCCCCTCACCTGGATATCTCCTCTCACCTTCATATCTCCTCTCACCTTCATATCTCCCCTCACCTGGATATCTCCTCTCACCTTCATATCTCCTCTCACCTTGATATCTCCTCTCACCTTGATATCTCCTCTCACCTGGATATCTCCCCTCACCTGGATATCTCCTCTCACCTGGATATCTCCCCTCACCTGGATATCTCCCCTCACCTGGATATCTCCTCTCACCTGGATATCTCCCCTCACCTGGATATCTCCTCTCACCTGGATATCTCCTCTCACCTTCATATCTCCCCTCACCTGAATATCATCTTTCACCTGGATATCTCCCCTGACATGAATATCTACCCTTACCTGAAAATCTCCCCTCATCTGTATATCTCCTCTCATCTCGATATCTCCCCTCACCTGAATATCTCCTCTCACCTGAATATCTCCCCTCACCTGGACATCTCCCTTCACCTAGATATCACCCCTCACATGAATATCTACTCTCATCTGGATATCTCCCCTCACATTGATATCTCCACTCACATGGATATTTCCTTTCACCTGCATATCTCCCCTCACACGGACATCTACCCCTGCACAGACATCTACTCTTACCTGTATATTTCCTCTGACTTGGATTTCTCCTCTCACTTGGTCCTCAGGGAAGGTTTGACATTTATATGATGTATGCTTGGCTTCATCTACATACCTGGATTGCCGCCATCACTGTCCTCTATGGAAATATTTGTTCTGGGGAGAGATCCATCACTCTCATCCTTCCCTGTACTTGTTGTCACTTACCTACGATCCAAGAAAACCTATGTCAATCATTTGTCATTTGTTTAATACATAGAACAAAGTATGCATATGTCACATTCATATATAGAAACAAATATACAGTGAAATATCCCTTTAGTGAGAAGAAGTAATACAATGTAGCAGAACTAATTATTAATATCCAACATCAGTGAGCAGTTCTCCTTAAAGTGGAACTTAACCTCTGCAAACAGAGTTTTTCCATAATGTGCTAGTATGTACAGCATATCATCACATTATGGAAGACTTACCTGGATGCTCCCCCCTTACATCAGGGTCCCCAGAGAGCCTCCCCCTTAAATCAGGGTTCCCAGAGAGCCTCCCCTCCCCTTGGGGACCCCTGCAGAGACTCGGGGCTATGGGCCCCAGATTCGGGGCTATAACCCCAAAAGCCACCCCCTAGAGACGCCACTGGTCACGGGTGCTTTTATCTTGTCTTATGTAGTAAAGAGGTACGGGGGGGGGGGGGGGGGGCGAGTGTGAGACAATTATGACCTTACTAAGGTACCATCCCAAAATAGACATATATTATATTAGAACAAAATAAGGTGGGACTTTACATCTACCTTGCAAGGTCTAATGAAAACACAAATCATAGAAATTTCTGTATTTTAAATTTCTGTATTTTTTTTTCTTGCTTTTTCTTTTCTCCTTTTTTTGTTTTGTTTTAGTATATATTTCAAATTTAGGAACTAGTTACATTATAGACTATATGGGCACGTTGTTATAGTTGCTCATTCTGTTCTCGCTCTCTTTCCCACAATGTGCCATATATAACAAGCTTTATTAGAATGTATTTTGTAGATTTCTTAACTGCTCATTAAAAGTGATGTAAATTATATGTGATATTAGATTAGATTGTTAAAATACACAACGAACGTGTATATTTTTCTTGCTACAGTGTAACCCTGGATTACGAGCATAATCCGTTCCAGGAGAATGCTTGTAATCCAATTTTCCACAAAAAAGTCAATGGAAACGAAGATAATTCGTTCCGCATTGACTTCTATTGCATGCAATACCGCATGTGGCCAGAGGTGGGGGGACACAGGAGAGGCTCGTAAATACTCGGGGACAGCTCCGCTGAACTCGGAAAACCTCGGAAAGGCTCAGAAACACTCGGGAATGGAGTATTTCCGAGTGTTTCCGAGTATTTCCGAGTGATTTTGAGTATTTCCGAGCGGCTCCGAACCATTCCGAGTGTCACCAGCGCCCCCGCACCTCTGGCCAAATGCGGTACTGCACACCACATTAGCTTGAATTCAGCCCTATATCATTCTTCTACTCACATCTCTTAACAGTGAATAAAGCAGATGTAAAACTCAACTAGATGAAATTTATGTCTAGAACACACAGTCAGCAAATTGGAAAAATAAAATTACCTTTTCTTAAAGCGGTTGTACGATAATCTGATCGTTAGTACACAGCTTTTGAGAGCCGGTCATGACAGTTCATGCGAAATTATCCGAATGGACCAATGCGAAAATGTTTCTTATATGATACCAGAACGAACAATTTTCGTTTAACCCCTTCAATACCGGGCACTTTCACCCCCTTCCTGCCCAGGCCAATTTTCAGCTTTCAGCGCTGTCACACTTTGAATGACAATTGCGCGGACATGCAACACTGTACACATATGACATTTTTACCTTTTTTTTTTTTTTTTTTTTACACCTTGGCATTTAATCACCACTTTTTTCTTTTAGCTAAAATAAGGGAAAAAAAAAGACCAAAATTTTTTTTTTTTAAAAAGCGTTTTTCTTCATTTCTATAATAAAATATTGCAAATAAATGATCTTTCTTTATAATTTTAGGCCAAAATGTATTCTGCTACATTTTTTTTTTCACTGGTGTTTACTATTGTGATTGGCTGTGTTTGTCCACAACTAATCACGTGGTACAGATGGGCTGTGATTGTCCCTGCCTGTACCATGTGATCACTATGGCCAATCACAGTGAGCAACACAATTGTACAGTACACAATGAATGGCATGAAAGGAAGCCATCCATCGTGTACAAATGTCATATGATCTGCTGTGATTGGTCACAATGATCACATGGTACAGGCAGCGGGCCGGTACACCGATCAGTCATCAGCTGTCTACAGCCGGTGACAGATTGCACCAGAGCGCTGCCTGTTGGGCAGGTGCGAGGTGCGTTGCGGGAGGATATCATATGCCATCCACCTGGAACGATGAATGTCATGCCCAGCACTCATATTACAATAGGCTGGGCAGGAAGTGGTTAATCAGTACAGTATTCGGAAAAGACCAGGACCACGCATGCTCGGAAACGAAATAATACATTACAATAAAATACAACACATTACATCACTTCCGAAGTTGTATTCTGTTGTATAAAAATGTTCGTATTTTTAGTAACCTCTTCATTTTTGATATGAGGCTAAGCATGCAAAAAAAAAAAAAAAAAACGGAAGATCATTTGTCCGATATTCTCATCATTTGTACGAGGCTTAAGTATGCTAAAGCCATCTGTTTCATAAAACAAAACAAAATAGATTTTTTAAAATATTATTTTCTGATGTTTTTCATGTATTCTTCCATCTCAGTGCTGTAGATCTCCTGGAGCCTATTTCAGCCACTTACTGTCTACATGCACTCCGGAGGTGGCTTCATTTCTCAGAGCTGGTTCCCTGATGGTGACAACCGTGATTTCTGTGTAATGTGTGTTGACCTGGACACTTGTGGTCTCCATTGGAGTCACAACTGGAAAACGGGGACAGAGTGTTGTCCCCATTATACCAGGAAGGACCTGCACAAGAATCTTCATGGCGGGATCACCAGAGATTATTCTACTGAAAACAACTTTTTAATTAAAATTACTCTGTCATTAGGATAAAAAGTTTAAGCCCAAAGCACCCTGTAAAAGAAGACGTTGCTGTAACATTTAAACACGTGGATCCCTGTAATTACCAAGGAACCTGCTGGCGGGATGGTAATTATAACAAATTGTTAGGCAGTCAGGGTGTTAAATTATGAGAGCGGACTTGGCTGTCAAGGTACATTTCCTGACAGAAGAGATATATTAAGTTGTAGTTTAAACATATTTACAGTTTGATGGTGGAGAATGATAAACCATGACAATTTCCAGTCTCATCAATCACTGTCACAATCAGGAAGTCTTGTCTTATTTACAGTGCTAATTACTTGGGTGCTAATTACTTGTTGGCCTTTGTTAGCCTCATCTTTACCCGGCTGGTCCTAACAAAGATTAGCAAAATTTCCCTTGACCTGAAGGTGGACTCCAGACCCTTTCTGCAGAATTTCAGGGGGCTCTCAGAACAGCTGAGCAAAAGAGACCTTCCAGTAAGGAGATGAAATCCTACTACCAGGGAGATGAAGTTCTTCTGTCTGAGAAATGAAGCCCCTCCATTTGGGAGATAAAGCCCTACCACCTGGGAGATTAAACCCTTCCATTTGGTAGATGAAGTCCTTCCATCCTGGAGATGGAGCTTTTCCACTTGGGGGATGAGGTCCTCCGTCTGGGAGATTGGAGCCCTTCCACTTGGGAGATGAAGTCCTTCTATCTGGGAGAAGAAGCCCTTCCATTTAGGAGATGGAGCCCTTCTATTTGGGAAATAAGACTTTACAACCTCTTTAAAGCGGAAGTAAACCCATCCATAAAACAGTTACCTTTCCGGCACGTGCCGGAAAAGTAACACTCCCATTGGTTGTGCTCTCAACCAAACTGTCAAACCATCCAGTGGGAGGTGTCATAACGGATCACATGTGCAGCATCATGACAGTTCTAGACTAAACAGAGGCCAAGATGGCGGCTTCCTTGGCTGAAAACGATAGGAGGGTTTACTTCCACTTTAAGTTCTTCCAAATGAAAGATGGAACACTTCCATTTGTGAGCTAAAGCCCTTTCATTTAGGAGATAAAGCCCTTCCAATTGGGAGATGGAGCCCTTCTATTTGAGAGATAAAGCCTTTCCATTTAGGAGATTAAATGGGTTGTAAACCCTTGAGGTTTTTCACCTTTATGCATTCTATGTTTCTCCGTCGGGGCACTCAATGCAGGGAGGAGCCAGGAGCACTGCTGGGGGACCCCAGTAGAGGAGGATCAGGGCCACTCTGTGCAAAACCCTTACACAGAGGAGGTAAGTATGACATGTTTGTTATAAAAAAAAAAAAAAAAAAACAAGACTTTACAACCCCTTTAAGTTCTTCCAAATTAAGGATGGAGCACTTCCATTCGGGAGCTAAAGCCCTTTTATTTAGGAGAATCGGAAGATGGCGCCCCTTACTCCGATCTATGATCAGCCAAGTCTCATAGACTCTTTGATAACAGAGCGCGTTGCATGCACCTCGCTGGAACGCGCATGCTCAGGAGGACGTCTATGGACATCCTCCCGGCAATTAAGGCCCACGCTGTAGCTGTCTTTCAGCTATAGCGCGGATCAAGAGGTTAAGCTTTGACAAAAATAACCTGGAAGCTGATTGGTTTCTATGCAGAGTTGCACCAGATTCTGTACTCTCTGGTTTTAGTAAATCAACCCCTTTCTATCTGGGCGACAGAGTTCTTTAGGTTGGGAGATAGAGTCCTTCCATGTGTAGGATGGAGTGTTTCCATCTGGGAGTTGGAATCCTTCTGTCTGGGAGATCAGGGTACTTCCGGCTGAGAGTCCTTTCATCTGGTAGACAGAGTTCTTGAGGGCACAGCAGGTGTACAGAACTGTACAGACACCAGAACTGAGGAAAGGGGTAATGAAAACCCTTCATGATGGGCACAGCAGGTGTAAAGCCACAGAAATTAGGCACAGGGATGGTGAGACCCTGTCATAATGGAAACAGCAGGTGTACAAACCCGGGAACTCAGCACAGGGATGGTGGGAACCCCTCATAATGGGCACAGCAGGTGTACAAACCCGGGAACTCAGCACAGGGATGGTGGGAACCCCTCATAATGGGCACAGCAGGTGTACAAACCCGGGAACTCAGCACAGGGATGGTGGGAAACTGCCATTCCACTCCCTGACAGCGAGGTGTGAGGTTGCTGGTTCCTTTGCTCCTGTGCTTCCAGAGACCAGGGACTAGAGTTGCTCCTCTGCCCCAGGAGTGATGCAGGATCCTGGGGAGGGCCCTGGTGGAGGCCCCCTGGATAGGCCTCAGCCTGTGGACGACACTGGGCCTGGCCCAAGGAAAGATGAGTCCCTGTCTGCCTTTAGACGGAGGGTTATTGAAACGTTGAAACGGATTGAGAAGGAAGAGGAAAAGTTGGTGGCTTTGAAAAATGAATTTAAAAAGAAAAAGCAGATTTGTGCCAAAGTGGGGAGGCTGTTGAGTCTGGTTTGTCTAAGGATGATATGGAGTGGTTGGATAGGAGGAGGAGGGGCAAAAGAAGGAAAAAAGGGGGTTCAGTTACCTTAAATCCTAAATTTTTGCCTTTAGAAAATAAGTTTAAGGTCCTTTCAGATGATGATGATGAATGGGACTCATTCAGTTCTGCATCCTCTATGGAGGATGAGTGCCAGGGTGCAACAAAGCGCGCTGGTTCTCCAGGAAGAGGGAGTAGTCAGGCTAAGAACGGCTGCCTCAACTACCCTAATGGCAGTTCCCACTCCGTTAAAAGTGGCAACCATTAATGTTGCCAGCTTAAGATCAGTAAGTGCTCGTCATATGGCCTTATTTTTGCTCAGCGAGTTTGATGCTGACATTTTGTTTTTGCAAGAAACCCATCTGAGTAGTCTGGCCGATATACATCTGGTAAAGAAGGAGTGGAGACGTGGTCCCTCATTTTGGTCTCTTGCGGCCGAGCCTTACAGCGGAGTTGCAGTCCTTTTTTCTGGTATGGTAACGTGCCGGCGGGTAATTGAGGTAGAGATAGGGAGATGCATGGTCTTAGACGTCTCTGTGAAGGGGCAGGACTTGCGCCTGATTAACATCTATGGTCCCCAGACGAAGTGGGACAGGAAATGCCTCTTTACAAAGATTAAGCCTTTTCTTTTTACGGCCCAGCAGGTTATCTTTGGAGGTGATTTTAACACCATTACTAGGTCTAAAGACAGGAGAGGTTTCAGAGATAAGCTGGGCTATGACACCCTTTTTCTTAATGCGATAGTTAGGGAAGCAGGTCTGGTAGATGCGCACATTAAGCGCTGCCCAGACAGCACGGGGTTCACTTTTCAGCGAGGTAATAGTCAGAGTAGGATAGATAGGTTTTTTTTAAAGGGAGACTCCGCTTTTTCGGCACCTGTGTGTCGGGCACTGGAGTTTTCTGATCACTGTATTCTATCTGTGACTCTGAATGCCCCGGACATGCCACCTAGGGGGAGGGGTATCTGGAGATTGAATTCGGCCCTCCTGGAAGACGAGAGAGTAAGACAATCCTTTGAGGATTTTTTTCAAGCACAGGTAACGATCCTAGACTTTTGCAACAGCAGGTCAGAATGGTGGGAGCTTGTTAAACAGCGGACTGTTGGGCTTTTCAAGGCCATAGGAAGAAAGAAGCAGCAAGATAAGTATATCACCTACCAGCGTTTGCGGAGGAAACTTGACCGCCTTGTTTCGAATGGAGGAGATTCTGGGGCGATCTCTGAGGTGAAGCTCCTCCTTAGGAGACATCAATATGACCGGCACGCCTCTTTGGTTCAGGAGAGGGATTACGGGAAATACCATTCGCCTGACCCTTACCAGAACTGTAAACAGAGCGTAGCAGTTAAGACGGTCAATGGCCTGAGGGACAGTACGGGCTCTCTGACGAAGTCTAGGTCAGGGATCCTGGAGGTTGTCAGGTCATACTATGCCGATCTCCTGGGAGGAAGGAACCTTGATCGGACAAGGATGTTGGGTTTTTTGGACTCTACACCAGGCCTGGAAAGTAATGTTCCTTTGATGAATTTGACAGATGAAATCACTGCAGATGAGGTAATTCAGGCTATTGATAAACTAGCCATCAAGAAAACTCCAGGGCCAGATGGTTTGACAGCCGAGTTCTATAAATGTTTTAAAACGATCCTGGCTCCCTACCTTGCGGAGGTTTTTAATGGCTGTTTGAATGAGGGTTCTCTCCCTCCCTCCATGAGGCAATCTGCAGTGATCCTTCTGTCAAAGGGTAAAGATCCTTCGATGATTGGGAATTGGCGCCCCATTAGCCTTCTTAATGTCGATAGGAAGATACTGGCAAGGATTTTCTTCTGGCGATTATCACCAGTTGCAGGCAGTTTGTTATCCCGCCACCAGCACTGTTCGGTCCAAGGTAGAAGCACTTTCTCAGCGGTGTTAGCTGTCCGGGAGGCCTTGGAGCGTTGTAGGGCTGCTGGTTGGGGTAAATATTTGCTGACATTGGATCAGGCTAAGGCTTTTGATCGGGTTAATCATGAGTACTTGTGGCTCCTTCTTGACAAATATGGCCTGGAGGGGGGTTTCATTGATTGGCTCAAGATTTTGTACAAAGGGGCTGAAAGCTTTCCTCTGGTTAATGGTTGGGTCGGGCAGCCCTTTGCGGTCGGCTCGGGTGTGCGTCAGGGGTGTCCATTGAGTCCTCTGCTATATGTGTTTGCAATCGACCCCTTCATTAGAAGGCTAGAGAGTGGACCATTGTGTGGGGTACCTTTGGGCATCGCTGGTGAGCCTCCTTTGAAGGTTGTGGCCTATGTTGATGATGTTTCTGTTTTTATCTCTGGGACTGGGGAGGCGCAGGAGGTGGTCTCAGTGATAGGGCAGTATGCAGGGGCATCAGGTTCAAAGGTCAACCAGGACAAGTGTAAAGCTTTCTGGATGGGTGTGGAAGGTGAGAGCTTTGTTCTCCCGGATGACTTCCCGGAGCCCCAACAAAAAATTCGAGTTCTAGGCATTGAATTCGGCCCAGGTGACTATGGTCATGCAAATTGGGTGAACAGGCTGGAGAATGCCGATGCCAAGGTGGCAAGCTGGAAAGGTTGGCAGCTTTCCTTGAGGGAAAAGGTTGATCTGATCAAGACTTATCTGATTCCGATTTTTCTGTATGTCAGTTTTGTTTGCATTTTGCCAGTTTCTCTCTATACCAGGATCTATAGTTGTTTCTTCCAGCTTTTATGGGGGAACAGAATAAACCTTGTCAAAAGGAATGTGACTTACCTTCCTAGGCGGGAGGGTGGTCTAGGGATGGTCAACCCTGTAGTCTTTTTCTCTCTGATGTTTCTGAAGTACAATCTTGGTAACATGTTGGCAGAGAGACCGCCTGGGTGGGTTGGTATTTTCGAGTCCTGGTTTAGGCCCTTTCTGTGAGACTGAGAAAATGGTGGGCCAGTGAAAAGCCTGAGGGTCAAGCATGAACAGCTCCCGGCTTATGTTGCCCCGTGTTTGAAAATGCTTCGGCAGTGGCAAGTAACAGCAGGAGAAGTCAAATCTCTTCCAAGGAAACTTCTTGAGAAGCGGATCATGAGCTCTGCTTTTTGCGAGCCACTGGCCTTGAGGGATTGCCCAAGCCTGGTTTTGGGGGTGGGTTTGCGATTGATTAATTTGGAGAGAATCCCAATGAAGTTTAGGGATCAGGCTTGGCTTGCCTTTCATGGAAAACTATATGTGAAGGGCAACTTGAAGTTTCTTTCCATGAGTGATCGGGGCTGCCCGAGAGTGGAGTGTGGAGGAGTGGTGGAGTCCATGGATCACTTTCTACTTCAATGCCCTTTTAATATAGAGGTGTACAAGAAGGTTGGGAGGGCTCTGAGTATACCCTTCCTCCCCCATATGAGTTATGCAGAGTGGGTGTATGGGGCATTCCAGACTCGTCGGGATTATGATTTGGAAACACTTTTTTTAGTTAGTCTGGTAGTCCGTTATTTCACGTGGAGTGCACAGTGTCAGGTATCCTTACGGGGTAAAATCCTCCCTGTCGAAGTGGTGGTGCAGGACATTCTGGGTAAGGTTGGGAAGATTTGGGGTCTTGAGAAAGGCAGGTGGCAGCAGGAGGCCTGGATAAGGGCGTGGAGGAATATCAGGACTCTGTAGCTGCTGCCTGTTGATCTCGGGGTGTGCAGCTTTTCTTTGTATTCTTGATTCACTCCCCTAGATTTTCAAGATGAAATATATTTTTGATAAAAGGCTACATGCATGGTGACGGTGATGTTCCTTAGTCTGGCTCTCCTGTAGGGATTATGTTGTGCGCAATTTGGTTTGTACCATTTATAATGTTCTTGTTTTGTATTATCAAATTCAATTATTTTGTAAATATGTTTTATTTATTTATTATGGTTTTATTGTATATAAGTTGTTGTTTGTAAGATTTTTCAATAAACAAAATTAACCCCTCATAATGGGCACAGCAGGTGTACAGACCCGGAAACTCAGCACAGGGATGGTGGGAACCCCTCATAATGGGCACAGCGGGTGTACAGACCCGGGAACTCAGCACAGGGATGGTGGGAACCCCTCATAATGGGCACAGCGGGTGTACAGACCCGGAAACTCAGCACAGGGATGGTGGGAGCCCCTTATAATGGGCACAGTGGGTGTACAGACCCGGGAACTCAGCACAGGGATGGTGGGAACCTCTCATAATGGGCACAGCGGGTGTACAAACCCGGGAACTCAGCACAGGGATGGTGGGAACCTCTCATAATGGGCACAGCAGGTGTACAGACTCAGGAACTCAGCACAGAGATGGTGGGAGCCCCTCATAATGGGCACAGCGGGTGTACAGACCCGGGAACTCAGCACAGGGATGGTGGGAACCCCTCATAATGGGCACAGCGGGTGTACAGACCCAGGAACTCAGCACAGGGATGGTGGGAACCCCTCATAATGGGCACAGCGGGTGTACAGACCCGGGAACTCAGCACAGGGATGGTGGGAACCCCTCATAATGGGCACAGAGGGTGTACAGACCCCGGAACTCAGCACAGGGACGGTGGGAACCCCTCATAATGGGCACAGCGGGTGTACAGACTCAGGAACTTAGCACAGGGATGGTGGGAACCCCTCATAATGGGCACAGCAGATGTAGAGACCTGGGAAATCAGTGAAGAGATCTCACAACAAAGAAGCTGTTCAGGGATTTAACTCTATAGCATCCACAAAACTCTGATCAGATATTGGTGTCCCTTTAACCGCTTCCCGACCAACCGCCGCAGTTATACCGCGGCAGGTTGGCTCCCCTGCGTAAGCCGTCGTAGCTATACGTCGGCTTGCGGGGGTCAGGAATGGCAGGTGCGTGTGCGCTGCTGCATGGCGGGGGTGCCGGTGCTCGTGGTCGACGGTCGCGATTACCGCCGGCCACGAGCGATCGTGAGCAGGAGAGACAGAACAGGGACGAGTGTGTGTGAACACACACTTCCCTGTTCTGTTCTCACAGGAGTGAAAGATTGTGTGTTCCTATTAGCTAGGAACACACGATCCGTCACTTCCTCCAGTCAGTCCCCTCCCCCTTCAGTTAGAATTACCTCCCAGGGAACACAATTAACCCCTTGAGCGCCCCCTAGTGTTAACTCCTTCACTGCCAGTGACATTTTTACAGTAATCAATGCAATTTTATAGCATTGATCGCTGTATCAATGCCAGTGATCCCAAAAATGTGTCAAAATTGTCCGATGTGTCCGCCATAATGTTGCAGTCACAATAAAAATCGCAGATTGCCGCCATTACTAGTAAAAAAATAAATAATAATAAAAATGCTATAAATCTATCTCCTATTTTGTAGACGCAATAACTTTTGCGCAAACTAATCAATATACGCTTATTGCGTTTTTTTTTACCAAAAATATGTAGAAGAATACATATTGGCTTAAACTGAGAAAAAAAATATTTTTATATATTTTTGGGGGATATTTATGATAGCAAAAAGTAAAAAAAAAATGCTTTTTTTCAAAATTGTCGCTCTTTTTTTTCTGTTTATAGCGCAAAAAATAAAAACCGCAGAGGCGATCAAGGACCACCAAAAGAAAGCTCTATTTGTTGGAAAAAAAGGACGTCAATTTTGTTTGGGTACAACGTCGCAGGACCGCGCAATTGTTAGTTAAAGCGACGCAGTGCCGAATGGCAAAAAGTGCACTGGTCAGGAAGGGGGTAAATTCTTCCGGGGCTGAAGTGGTTAAGACACATCATACAGAAAAGTATTGTTAGCTTTGTAACCCACAAACAATAAACAAAGAAGACAAAGTTTTCCTGGAACAACTTACTTCCTCAATTAAGGAGAATAAATAAAGCTTTGTCGCAACACATGGAAAATAATCTACAGATTTATGAGGCAAAACAAGACACATGCAGACAACATTAACCCTTTATGTAATGGTTTATCGATGACGGGGAGTCCCCTGCTTTACAACCAAGGCGGCCACAATGCAGAGGCAACCGAAAAATAGAAATCTGCTTTCTGGCAACGTAAGAAGGTAAAACTTGTCAGGACTGATTTTTTTCATTAAAATGATGCTAAACGATATCCATAGTCTCCAAAAAATAATCCACACACATGCTCTACTTAAAGGATCTTTATTTAGCATTGTCTCTTAGGGCTCGTTCACACGTTTGTTGATTATGAAGGACGAAGCAATGCTCATTAACACGCCTATAGTATGTATGATGTGTTTCAGTTGTGTTTATGAAGTGCTGAAAAAGCCTCAAGAATGCTTAAAAAAATACATGAGAACGTGTTGCTTTCCTAGTGGGAAGTGCCTAACCGCTTGCCACCCGCCCAGGAACCTCCCCTATGGAAGAACTCTGTCGACACCTAGCAGGTCTAACGCAAGCTGCCAAAAGTCTACAAGAAGGTCACACCCAGCTTGAAGGAAGGGTCCAAGCCCTGTCAACCCCTGCTAGCCCCCAAGGGGCAACTGCTGCCAGTACAGCTTAATCACCTGCCGTGGTCATGCTCCCACCGGAACCAAGGGTACCAACACCCAAAAGATTCACTGGAGAACGCAGCAAGTACAGAGCGTTCCGCAACGCTTGCAAACTCTTCTTTGCCTTACAGCCCCGTACCTTCTCCCTGGAAGTAACCAAGGTGGGGTTTGTCATTTCGCTGCTTCAGGGTGAGCCCCAAGCCTGGGCACACCGTCTCCTGGAACAAAAAGCTGAATCATTAACAAACCTTACCACCTTCTTTAACATCATGTCACAATTGTACAAGGACCCTCAGTTAACTGCTACCGCTGAAACAGCACTACATTTTTTCCAGCAAGGCCGCCGAGCGACTGAAGACTATGTAGCCGAATTTAGGCGTTGGAGTTCTGACACAAACTGGAATGACGCTGCCCTCTGCTACCAATTCCACATGGGCCTGTCAGATCCCCCAAAGGATGAGCTAGCACGGTTAGGCATACCCCAGACTCTGGCTCTTATCAATCTCTCTGTACAGATCAATCAACGCTTGAGAGAAAGTTGATCTGAGAGATCTTCAGGACAATATTGTCCAACCTGGATGTTATCTAAAGTGCCCAGTTTTTCCAGTCAGGCTCCTCCAACTCCAGCCATTCCTGTTACATCTGAACCCTCGCAGCTGGGCTTGCTTCGCCCATCTCTCACTGCCGAAGAACGCCAACGCTGCCGATAGCTCAATCTGTGCATGTATTGTGGAGAACCCGGACTATCAGTTTCATCCTCTCATACCTCTGCTTTATCCAACCAACCTTCTCATTTCGCTCTCCCAATCCTCTTACAGCTTCCAGGAAGGAACATCCGCGTGTCCGCCATTATTGATTCCGGAGCCTGTAGCTGCTTTGTGGATCAGTCCTTCGCAGCTAAACATGTGATCCCATTCCAAACAAAGACCAAAGGACTATCTGTACATCTGGCCGATGGGACCACCATTAAGTCTGGTCCAGTCACACAGCAAACAGTCCCTTTGCCGGCTATCATCTCCAACCAGCATCAAGAGGTTTTTTGCCTGGATGCCATTTCATCACCTCTGTTTCCTATCATATTAGGTATGCCATGGCTACAGGCCCACAATCCTCACATCAACTGGGTCACCGGAAAAATCACATTTCCTTCTCCCTATTGTCAGCAACATTGCCTACAAGAGGTGACACTTCGCCCCTGCTCTGTTTGGACTCTGATACTGAAATGCGCCAAGTAGTTCCAGTGGCGTATCATGATTTCTTAGATGTGTTCAGTAAGAAGGGGGCAGAGACTCTTCCTCCCCACAGGTCCTATGACTGTCTGATCGAGCTTCTGCCAGGGGCCAAAGTCCCGTTCGGGAGGATCTTCCCCTTAACCAAGCTAGAACTGGGCACACTGAGGGAATATATAGACGATAATTTGATGAAGGGATTTATTTGCCCAACCACCTCTCCGACAGGGGCAGGTATTTTCTTAGTTGAAAAGAAGGATCACACATTACGCCCCTGTGTAGACTATCGGGAGTTGAACATAATTACTGTGAAAAATCGCTATCCGCTACCTCTGGTACCCGAGTTATTTAAAAAAGGCTAGGAGCTGCGATTATCTTCACCAAGCTGGATCTCCGGGGTACCTATAACTTAGTTCCCATAAGAGAAGGGGATGAGTGGAAGACAGCATTTCGCACCCGGTTTGGGCATTTTGAATACCTGGTCATGCCCTTTGGTCTTTGTAATGTCCCGGCTACCTTCCAACACTAACGACATTTTCCGAGATTACCTAGACCTATTCATCATAGTATACCTGGATGATATCCTAATCTTTTCATCCTCATTGGATGACCACCGCTGGCATGTCAAGTGTGTGCTAACCCGGCTCCGGCAGCATGGCCTCTACGCCAAGCCGGAAAAGTGTGAATTTCAGCTACAGAGCATCCATCTCCTTGGCTTAATCATCTCAGTTGAAGGCAGTAAAATCGATCCACAAAAGGTTAAAGCCATCTTGGACTGGCCAGTACCCATGGATAAGAAAGGTATCCAACGTTTCATTGGATTTTCCAACTTTTACAGGAAGTTCATTAGGGGGTTTTCTGCCATCATTGCCCCCATCACCGAATTGACCAGGCAAGGCATACGGTTCCACTGGTCCCCTGGAGCACAGTCAGCCTTTGAAACCTTGAAAAAGCTATTTACGTCTGCATCCATCCTGAAACATCCTGACCCGGCCCTGCCGTTTGTTCTTGAGGTTGATGCATCTGAAATAGCAGTTGGAGCAGTGCTGTCACAACGACAAGGGTCCAAAGTTCTATACCCAGTTGCATTCTTCTCCCGCAAATTGTCACCTGCTGAGAGGAACTACGATGTGGGAGATCGGGAGCTCTTGGCCATCAAAGCGATACTAGAAGAATGGCGGTACCTGTTGGAAGGAGCGGCACATCCAATCTTGGTCTACACAGATCATAAAAATTTGGAGTACCTGAGGACAGCAAAGAGATTAAAACCATGCCAGGCCAGGTGGGCATTATTTTTCTCCAGATTTTCGTTTCACGTAACCTATAGACCTGGGTCAAAGAACACCAAGCCCGACGCTTTATCCCGTATGTTCAATGACTCTGAAGAAATCACATCTCCGGACACCATCCTGCCCTCAGGAAACTTTCTTGTACTACAGGAAGACTTACTGTCTGGGATCAAACAAGCCTCCTCTGAAACTGCTTTCCCTGACGCCAATCTTCAGGTGAAAGATGGCCTGTTATGGCATGAGAATAAAATTTTTGTACCTAGGCACATAAGGGTCGCAGTATTGGAACTCTGCTATGATCACAAGTTGGCTGGACACTTTGGTGCTCTGAAGACAACCGAACTTGTGCAACGTACGTTCTGGTGGCCCCAGTTGGCCGGTGACTAAAAAATATGTGGAGGCTTGCACCATCCGCACCCGAAACAAAAATAGCAAAGTCAAAGCCTGGGGTCTGCTGAAACCATTGCCTGCCCTGTGAAGGCCATGGAAAATGATATTGATGGATTTTATTGTGGATCTCCCTCCGGCAGAAGGCTTTACTACCATCTTTGGGGTGGTAGACAGCTTGTCAAAAATGGTCCATTTCATACCAATGAAGGGGACACCTTCAGCTACGGAGATAGCACTTCATTAAAGAAGTCATTAGGCTTCATGGAGTCCCAGCCAATATTGTATCCGATCGGGGGGGTGCAGTTAACCTCTAGGTTCTGGAGAGCCTTGTGTGGATCCCTAGAAATCAAGCTGTCCTTCTCTTTGGCATACCATCCACAGACAAACGGGCAGACAGAGAGAACCAATCAGACCCTGGAACAATACCTGCACTGTTTTTCATCCTTTTCCCATCCCTTTTCTCCTTGCTCTCCTTGGCCGAATATTCCTATAACAACTCCTCTCATTCTGCTACTAAACAGACTCCGATCTTCGCCAACTACGGCTTCCACCAGGCAACATTCCAGAGTGTTCCGTTCAAGCAGTCACTGATAACAACAAATTACTGGAGGGAAACCATGACCAAGACGCAGGAGTATAACAAAAGAATTTTTGACAAAAGGAAATGAACTAATCTTGGAACCAGGCAACCAAGTGTGGCTATCCACCGCAAATCTAAAACTGGCATGCCCTTCAAGGAAGTTGGGTCCAAGATTTGTGGGTCCTTTCCCCGTAAAAAGGTAAATGAATGATGTAGCCTACGAGTTGGAGTTACCAGATTCATTCAAAATCCACCCTGTTTTTGATGTCACCTTGCTTAAACCTGTTATCCCTGATCTTTTTCCAGAACGAAGCACTGGTCCACAGGAACCCGTAATAATCAACGGAGAAGAGGAATTTGAGGTCGAAGCAATCCTGGACTGCAGAAAAGGGTACAATCAAATTCAGTATTTAATTAAGTGGAGAGGTTACGGGCCAGAAGATAATTCATGGGAGCCTGAAAATAATATCCATGCCAGAAGACTGATGCAAGTGTTTAAGAGAACCCATGGCCCAGTTGGGCATCCGGGGGGTGCCCTTTAGGGGGGGGACAATGTCAGGAAATGCCTTACAGAGCCCGTTGGCGGAACTACCAGGGTTGCAAAGGTAGCACTTGTGTGAAACCATGAAGGGCTCTTAGCCGGGCCCTTTCCTTCTGTTGGGAAATGCATTACAGAAGGAATCTTGCTGCTGGTGCACGTCTGTGAGTGCTGGTGCACGTGCGCGCAAGAGTTTTGGCGCCAGATGTCCTATTTAAACTGGGCTTGTAAACAGAGTCAGTGCTGTCTGATCTGCAGCTTGCTGTGACCCCTGCTACCTGTAACCTACTTCGAGATCCTGTTCCTGTGTTCTGACCCGGCTTGCCTTTGACTATTCCTGCCTGCTGCCTGTACATGACCCCAGCTTGTCCCTGACTGCTCCTCACCTGCCTCTTCTGCCTCCTGGTTTTTCTAACCTGTATGTGCCTGTGCCTATCTGTGCTCCAAATCCCTCAGGACTGATCCGATGTGCATTCCCTGCTGTGCCGACCCAGATCCTCTACTGCCTGCTGTGCTGACCCAGCTCCTCTACTGCCGGCTGTGCTGACCCAGCTCCTCTACGGCTTGCTGTGCTGACATCTCACCCCACCTGTCCTCATTCCTGTGGCATCAGGAACTTTGGAACAACTCTCCTGACTACCTACCTGCCAGGCACTGATACCATTCTGTACTCTCAGGTCCCCTGTCTGCTCTATCAGGGGCTGTGAGTCAGATACGTGAGGGAGGCCTTCCTCTGCATTACCGGGCTCATCCATAAGGTACGTGGAAACGTGACACCTTCCAAGCTCGGTGGCAGAACTACCAGGGTCGCAAAGGTCATGCTTGCAACCGAGCACTGGCATTCCGCCACCGGGCTCAGGGGGGGAAGGGCCCTTCATGGTTTCTTGCACCAGGGCCCTGAAGATTTTAGGTATGCCCCTGACTTTGATGTCTGTGACACTTGACTTGGTCCAGCTCAACTTTGATGACACAAAAAACGTTGCCGCTGAAAATAATGCTTAATGCCTCTCCTCGTACCTGGCACTGGCAGTATCGCTGGCTAGTTTGATGCTTTTGCCCGCACACAGAAGCAAATGGTGTTACCACATGGTGGCTCTGTACAAATAGGAAGTGGCTGGATTTGCTCTGTCCTAGTTTCCTTTTTATTTTCCAGTGCATTCTGGGATACAGGAACCTCCACTGCCTCTCCCCCAATGCCCAGCTAACACTTTATAAATGTTTCACTACCATGCTATAAATGCTCTAGGTGCTGTTAAGGTGCAGTTATAAAGCATTACTATTGAAATCAGTAGGTGCGGCTGACATGCGGTGATGCCTCATGAAAGCACCCAGTGGCGGCTGGTGCTGAAAATTTTTGGGGGGCCCAAACAAACTGTAAAATACTGAAACCCCCCCCCCCCCATCAATTGCAGCCTCACTATGCCCATCAAATGCAGCCATTGTGCCCATCATATGCAGCCACTTGTGTCCTTCAAATGCAGCCACTTGTGCCCAGTATATGCAGCCGCCGTGCCCACGGACCCACCCACTCGCGGAGCTCGCGGCTCTGGCAGCACCCCCAACCCAATCCCCCCGCGCACGGCTCTGACAGAGCTGAGGGCACTTACCGCAGCACTGCAGCAGCTCCTCTCCAATGCACCAGAGCGACGGCGACCTCTGCTTCAGTGCGTGTCTCCTCCGCTCCTCTTCCTAAGCACCAGGTGTCCAATACGGTGGCCTGGCTCTTTGGCCAATCAGGAAACAGGTCTGACGCCCTGCCTCCTGATTGGCAGTGAGGAAGGTTAGTGTGAAGATAGTGGAAATTTATTCGCTATTGTCACACAATTGGGTGGTATCAGGGCGCACACTCTCTGCGCCCCGAGCCCACCCCATTTTGAAGCCTATTAGAGCCTCTGGCTCTAATCAGGTGCTTCAAAAAGTACCACCCCTTCCTGCCCCCCGCTATGGGAAGCCATGCATCCGGCGTCCTGAAAGGGGCCAGGCGCATGGATGGGGTATTTTTTTTTAAGAGTTTCCTGTCATTTTTATTAATAGACATGAGCAATTCATTTTGTTCCGAACTCGATATTTAACAAATTTTGAGAAATTCGTTAATTCGGAAATATCCAAACTACCGAAAACCTGTTTAATTAATTTTTATGAATATTCAAAAATTAAAAAATTTAAAATTTCGGAATATTCGGACATTTGAAAATTCGGAAATTCGAAAATCTGAAAGTAAGAATGAAAATCCAAACATTCAAAAGAACGATAATACGAAAATTCTAAAACCCGAAAATTAAAAAATCTGAAATAATAACTAACTAATAACTTAACTATTACTAAACTATTAAATTATAGGTATTGGAATTTTCTTTTAAATTTGGCGAACGTAACGAATATGAATTTATCCGAAGTTACGAATTATCTGAAATAACGAATGTCGCATCTAAACAAATGGAACGTAACAAATTACTTTTTATTATTATTTATTATTAATTCGTTCCGTTCCATTTGTTTAGATGCGGCATTCGTTATCTCAGATAAATTCGTATTCGTTACGTTCACTAACAGCCGAAATTTGAAAAGGTAATTCCAATACCTATAATTTAATAGTTAGTTATTATTAGTTAGTTAGTTATTATTTCGAATTTTCTGAATTACTTTCTTATTTTTCGATTTTTCGAATTTCCAAATTTCCGAAATTCCGAATTTTCAAATTTACGAAAAAAAAACAAAAAATGAATGAAATGAAAACAAACAAATTTTTCAGCAGTGCACATGTCTATTTATTAAACTTGAGAAGAGGTGACAATTCTTCACACATCAGAAGATCTCTGTGCCCCGGAGTTCCTCTTGAATTGCTCTTATTTCCTCTTTCGGTCTCTTCTGTTTCCTCTTTTACCACCACATTTTTTTTATTCTGGTTTCCTGCCTCTGTTACTCATCACTTTCTCCATCTTTTTGCCTATTTCTTCTCCATATTTTTATACATTCCACTTTTTTTTTCTAGCTTGCTCTGCTTTTTTGTTCTTTTCATCATTTCATTGTTTTATTCATTCTGTCCTTTTCATGTTTATACTAAACTCTCTTCCTGTTTTTATTTTCTTTTTGATGTTTTTGGTTTATTTTTTTTTACATCAGCCTTTAACCCTTCAAGCTGCTTTTCCAACGGCCCTTTAAGTTGGCTTTAATGTAGGGAGGCCAGATCATGTGACTAATGTGATGACAGCGTTCACATGATCTCACTGGCCTCCAATCAGAGGCCGTGGTTAGGAGCCAATGGGGACAGTGTTTGGTCAGTGTGCCGGGAGCGTGCAGTGAGTGCGCTCTCAGCACACAAATTCACACCGCTGGGCATTAAGGTGGGGCTCCCAATGTAAGCACTGTGCAGCCAATCACAAGGAGGGAGGCAAGATCAGGAGCCGACTCCAGCTTTCTCAGGGGCCATTTAAAGCCCTTGCATAGTTACCGACATATCAGTCTCCGTCCCTTGGACACAGGTAATTCTGCCCAGAGTCTGCCTCAGGATCACCTAGTGACCTGGAGGTCCCACCTAGACACCACCCACACCAAAACTCCACCTTTAATTATGCAGGGCCTTCCTATCACCATAATGAATGCATTACTGAGTTACTGAACATGTGCAAGGGTGATGGTGTGATCCCGGGACATCGTCTGGGCCACAGCATCATTGGGACTGAAGTCCAAGGTTTGGAACCCCCCTCCCGATATGAATGATATGAATGTGACTCTTGCGCTATCACTTTTTCTCCTGCACAACATAGTAACAGTAATCAAATTGGAAAAACATAACATTTTATGTTTTTCCAACTTAAAAGATGATGTGTCTTAACTGCTGCAAACACCAATTTAGATATCGGTGGCTAAAAAAGTATAATAAGTGATAAGGTGATGATGCTGCGCTGTTAAGTAACAATGTATCAATTAAACAAGTGAAAAGTATAAAAAATAAACATATAAATGACAAGCCAATAGACATATAATCATGTGATTCATATAAAACAACCAACTAGTGCACGGCGATCCCACTCGTGCCCAGTAGGGAATGTGCAGTGGTGAATAAAGAAAATCACAATAGTCCAAACAAAGGCGCAGCAGTGTCAGAAACGGTGACAAAAGACGAGCGATCTTCCCACCAATAAGTGACCAATATTTGAATCCTTATGGTGATTTGTGACACCTCAGTGCTCTCTAGCAGCTCACCTGACTGCTGTAGGATAACAGCATTTAGATATTGTCAGAAACCATGAAATCAGGCCGAGATAGAAGTACAGTTCAATCACACTTATTTAATAATAAAAGTAAAAAAGAACAAACGTAGTCAAAACATAGCCAAGGTTCAGTAACCGGAACAGATAGTCAGCCAAGCCAGAAGTCAGGGATCAATGTAGTGGAACAGCAAGCAGGATCTGGAGCCAGAAGGGATGTCATCAAAGCAAGTCTTGAACAGGATCGCAGGAGATAGTTTCTGTGATGTTGACCAAGGCGAAGGCAGAGAACCTCTGGACTGGACGGCTTAAGTAGGCAGGACTGACGAGCAGGATATCATCAACAGCTGAGTAACTGTGGAGAGATAGGAGCTGGCAATTAGCCAACAGCTGAGCGGCCAGCTCAGAGAAGGAAGGGCTGAGCCCAGCCCTGACAGATATAATACACTGGCTCTAGGGATCCATAGGTCTCCACCAGCCTCCACGGGTAATGTCAGCCTAGGGATCTTAGGATCAGGGTAACCTCCTCTCTGGGACTCATGGGGCTCCTACCCTACCCGATGTTCTTCTCAGTATCTCCTCAGTAATGGAATACAATGGTGTAGTACGTTTGAAAAACAATGGATTTATTAAAAACAGCTAAAAGTATTACTCACATTTTACACAGTAACAACAAAACAGTAATCCACGAGCGCCAAGCTCGTTCTCCTGCGTCACTTCCGGTATGCCCGTTGCCCAATCCCAACGCGTATCGTCACACCACGTGACTTCATCAGGGATCAAGTGATAAATACTTCAATGGGGATCCCAGCATAGGAAAAAAAAAATTTAGTCCCAAGGAGTGTATGAGGACACGGGGCCACACAATGAGATTGGAGGAGAAGCGGTTTAACCTTAAACTGCTCAGGGGGTTTTTCACTGTCAGGGCAATAAGGGTGTGGAACTTTCTTCCACAATTGGTGGTGGCTGCAGGGAGTATGGATATTTTTAAAAGACTCTTGGATGTGCATCTTAAAGAACACAACATACAGGGATCTAGGAAATAATTATAGACACTGACAGACCCTGATATAAGAGGAGGGGGACTATGGGGACCCTGATATAAGTGGGGGGGGGGCTGTGGGGAACCTGATATAATGGGGGGGGCTGTGGGGACCCTGATATAACAGGAGGGGGATGTGCGGGACCCTGATATAAGAGGAGGGGGACTATGGGGACCCTGATATAAGGGGGGACTGTGGGGACCCTGATATAAGGGGGAAACTGTGGGGACCCTGATATTGGGGGGGACTGTGGGGACCCTGATATCGGGGGGGCTGTTGGGACCCTGATATAAGAGGAGGAGGACTGTGGGGACCCTGATTTTGGGGGGGACTGTGGGGACCCTGATATCGGGGGGGCTGTTGGGACCCTGATATAAGAGGAGGAGGACTGTGGGGACCCTGATATCAGGGGCGGGCTGTGGGGACCCTGATATAAGAGCAGGGGGACTATGGGGACCCTGATATATATGGGAGGGCTGTGGGGACCCTGATATCAGGGGGGGGCTGTGGGGGCCCTGATATAAGAGTAGGTGGACTATGGGGACCCTGATATAATTGGGAGGGCTGTGGGGACCCTGATATCAGGGGGGAGGCTGTGGGGACCCTGATATAAGAGGAGGGGGGCTATGGGGACCCTGATATAAGTGGGGGGGCTTTGGGGACCCTGATATAAGAGGAGGGGAATGTGGGGATCCTTATTTAAGAGGAGGGGGACTATGGGGACCCTGATATAAGGGGGGGGATAGTGGGGACCCTGATATAAGGGGGAAACTGTGGGGACCCTGATAAAAGGGGGAGGACTGTGGGGACCCTGATATAAGGGAGGCTGTGGGGACCCTAATATAAGGGGGGACTGTGGGGACCCTGATATAAGGGGGGGACTGTGGGGACCCTGATATCGGGGGGGTTGTGGGGACCCTGATATAAGTGGGGGGCTGTGGGGACCCTGATATAAGGGGAGACTGTGGGGACCCTAATATAAGGGGGGACTATGGGGACCCTGATATAAGGGGAGGGGCACTGTGGGGACCCTGAACTAAGGGGGGGACTGTGGGGACCCTGATATAAGAGGGGCTGTGGGGACCCTGATATAAGAGGAGGGGGACTGTGGGGACCCTGATATAAGAGGAGGGGGACTGTGGGGACCCTGATATATGAGGAGGGGGACTGTGGGGACCCTGATATAAGAAGATGGGGACTGTGGGGACCCTTGGAAAACTTGGAAGCCGATTGATTACTATACAGAATTGTGACTCACTTTGCACTCTCTAGCTTTAGTAAATTAACCCCTAACTGACACTTTTTTGGGGAACAGTGATGCCAATACATTGATCAGTGCTAAACATATGCACTGTCACTGTACTAATGACCCTGGCAGGGAAGGGGTTAACACCAGGGGAGACCGAAGGGTTATATGTGTTCCTAGGGAGTGCTGACTGTGGGGGAGGGGCTTGTACTGTGGGGAAGACAGAGATCCGTGTTCCTGCTCAGCAGAGACACAGGATCACAACCTTCTATTGTCACAGAACGGCGATCGTCCTTGTTTACATCAGAAGACCGCCGCTCTGTCTCTCTCGGGGATGATCGTTGAATCCATAGGACCCGCTGAATGTCTCCCTCCGTATCCAATCACAACCGGAGCGGGTCACAGGCAGCAGCGCACGCCCCCGACCCGTAAACGCAGAATCGTGTATACAGTCGCCAAGCGGAGAAACATTTTTTATTACATTTATTTTATATATTTTTTCTTTACTTGTAATTTTATTGCTCTCACCAAGGAGGAGAATATTGATGTACAGATGATGACAATCTCACTGACAGATGACACGCCTGATGATGAGACAACAGAAGAGAGACTTCCCAGTACAGACAATGGGGGGGGGGACCAATGAAAAGTGTCTGACACTAAATTTGTCTCAGCCAATCAGAGATGATTGGTTGCTATGGGCAACGGCACCAGGTTGGATAGAACTTGTTTTTGACATATTTTTTATGAATCCCCCCATTGCCCCCATATGTCTGGTGCCTGCACTGGGGCTCTGAGATCACAGGAAGGGACAAGCAGGAGGGGGCTGTATGTACTAATGATGTATAGGAGGAGGAGAGACAACTATCACACCATGGATTATCATCACACAATTCATGGAAGAGAAAGTAAACATAGAGAGGCTACAAGAAAATGGCCGCCTCTTTATAAACACGGAGTGGCTACAAAAAAATGGCCGCTGCTGTTACAGGAGTGTGCTGATTGCTGTTACTATGGTAACCCGGGGACTTGTTTACTTCTGGAAGGAGAGGCGTGTACTTCATGCAGGTCGGGCCCGCCCATTCCTCTCCAATCATAGTGACAGCGGACAGTTTGTAGAGAATGTGGGGGATGTCCGGGGTGTGCACTCTGCAACACCAGGCTCCGCCCACCAGTACTGTCATTGTTATTGGTTAGTTATCTATACCCAGACCCTGATATAAGGGGGGGACTGTGGGGACCCTAATATAAGGGGGGACTGTGGGGACCCTGATATAAGGGGGGACTGTGGGGACCCTGATATAAGGGGGGACTGTGGGGACCCTGATATAAGGGGGTGCTGTGGGGACCCTGATATAAGAGGAGAGGGATGGTGGAGACCCTAATATAAAAGGAGGGGGACTGTGGGGAACTGATATCAGGGGGGGCTGTGGGGACCCTGATATAGGAGGAGGGGGACTATGGGGACCCTGATTTAAGTGGGGGGCCGTGGAAACCCTAAAATAAGAGAAGGGGGCTGTGGGGACCCTGATACAAGAGGAGGGGGACCGTGGGAACCCTGATATAAGGGGGGGGGGGGGCTGTGAGGACCCTGATATAAGAGGAGGGGAACTGTGGGGACCCTGATATAAGGGGGGGGGGCTGTGAGGACCCTGATATAAGAGGAGGGGGACTATGGGGACCCTGATATAAGAGGAGGGGAACTGTGGGGACCCTGATATAAGAGGAGGGGAACTGTGGGGACCCTGATATAAGAGGAGGGGGACTGTGGGGACCCTGATATAAGAGGAGGGGAACTGTGGGGACCCTGATATAAGGGGGGGGGCTGTGAGGACCCTGATATAAGAGGAGGGGGACTATGGGGACCCTGATATAAGAGGAGGGGGACTATGGGGACCCTGATATAAGAGGAGGGGAACTGTGGGGACCCTGATATAAGAGGAGGGGGACTGTGGGGACCCTGATATAAGAGGAGGGGAACTGTGGGGACCCTGATATAAGAGGAGGGGGACTGTGGGGACCCTGATATAAGAGGAGGGGAACTGTGGGGACCCTGATATAAGAGGAGGGGAACTGTGGGGACCCTGATATAAGAGGAGGGGGGCTGTGGGGACCCTGATATAAGAGGAGGGGGGCTGTGGGGACCCTGATATAAGAGGAGGGGGACTATGGGGACCCTGATATAAGAGGAGGGGGGCTGTGGGGACCCTGATATAAGAGGAGGGGGACTATGGGGACCCTGATATAAGGGGGGGGGGGGCTGTGGGGACCCTGATATAAGGGGGGGGCTTTGGGGACCCTGATATAAGGGGGGGCTGATTGTGTCCCTCCGTATCCAATCACAACTGGAGCGGGTCACAGGCAGCAGCGCACGCCCCAGACCCGGAAGAGCAGAATCGTGTATACAGTCAGCAAGCAGAGAAACTTTTTTTAATTACATTTATTTTATAAATATTTTATTATTTTATTTTTATTTTTTCTTTACTTGTAATTTTATTGCTCTCACCAAGGAGGAGAATATTGATGTACAGATGATGACAATATCACTGACAGATGACACTCCAGATGATGAGACAACAGAAGAGAGACTTCCCAGTACAGACAATGGGGGGGGAGGGGACCAATGAAAATTGTCTGAGACTAAATTTGTCTCAGCCAATCAGAGATGATAGGTTGCTATGGGCAACGGCACCGGGTTGGATAGAACTTGTGTTTGACATATTATTTATGAATCCCCCCCCATATGTCTGGTGCCTGCACTGCGGCTCTGAGATCACAGGAAGGGACAAGCAGGAGGGGGCTGTATGTACTAATGATGTATAGGAGGAGGAGAGACAACTATCACACCATGGATTATCATCACACAATTCATAGAAGAGAAAGTAAACATGGAATGGCTACAAGAAAATGGCCGCCTCTTTATTAACATGGAGAGGCTACAAGAAAATGGCCGCCTCTTTATAAACATGGAATGGCTACAAGAAAATGGCCGCTGCTGTTTCAGGAGTGTGCTGATTGTTGTTACTATGGTAACCCGGGGACGTCTTTACTTCTGGAAGGAGAGGCGTGTACTTCATGCAGGTCGGGCCCGCCCATTCCTCTCCAATCATAGTGACAGCGGACAGTTTGTAAAGAATGTGGGGGATGTCCGGGGTGTGCACTCTGCAACACGAGGCTCCGCCCACCAGTACTGTCATTGTTATTGGTTAGTTATCTATACCCAGACCCTGATATCAGGAGGGGACTGTGGGGACCCTGATATAAGAGGAGGGGGACTGTGGGGACCCTGATATAAGGGGGGGACTGTGGGGACCCTGATATAAGGGGGGGACTGTGGGGACCCTGATATAAGAGGAGGGGGACTATGGAGACCCTGATATAAGGGGGGACTGTGGGGACCCTGATATAAGGGGAGGACCGTGGGGACCCTGATACAAGGGGGGGGGGGAAATTGTGGGGACCCTGATATAGGGGGGGACTGTGGGGACCCTGATATATGGGGTGGCTGTGGGGACCCTGATATAAGGGGGGACTGTGGGGACCCTGATATAAGGGGGGACTGTGGGGAACCTGATATAAGGGGGGACTGTGGGGAACCTGATATAAGGGGGGGCTGTGGGGACCCTGATATAAGAGGAGGGGGACTATGGGGACCCTGTTATAAGAGGAGGGGGCTGTGGGGACCCTTATATCAGAGGGGGGACTATGGGGACCCTGATATAAGTGGGGGGGCTGTGGGGACTCTGTTATAAGAGGAGGGGGCTGTGGGGACCCTTATATCAGAGGGGGGACTGTGGGGACCCTGATACAAGAGGAGGGGGACTGTGGGGACCCTGATACAAGAGGAGGGGGACTGTGGGGACCCTGATATCAGAGGGGGGACTGTGGGGACCCTTATATATGAGAAGGGGGACTGTGGAGACCCTGATATCAGAGGGGGGACTGAGGTTGAACTGGATGGACTATTGTCTTTATTCAACCTTAACTACTATGTAACTTTGTACCTATCTGTGCCATGGTATCCTTTAAAACCACCTTAATTTCACCCTCCCAGTTGACTCCAATGTATTTTGCTGGAATGACAAAGTTCCATTGGACACTGTTCCCTAAAGACGTGTTCGGACATGAAACACGTTGGGCGGAGCCTAGTCATGACGTCTTCATGCACGTGGCTGGCCGGGTAGCAGTGTTGATTTAATGCTGGATATACTACCTCCTAAACCTCCTGCTTTGGGAGTTTGTGTTCCTTTTCTTTTGAGTGACACATGCCGACCTGGTGGAGCCATGTTTGAACCTTGAGGTGCTTAAGAGAGCCACCTAGAGGTGTGCCAGGCTGCTGTCGCTACAATCATGGAGTTTCTCATGCTGTATTGACCTCTTATAATTTGGAGCTATTATTTCTGTTGGTGAATCACGTGGAGATGCACTATAACGTCTAAAGATTTCCCAGCACCAGCCTATCTTGGGAACTTATGGACCATGAATTTCTGTATTCTGAATTTCTGGACTTTTTATGTATTTATTTGATATGCACATGGGCACTTTCCCTTTTTATTGTCAATGAATAATGTCCATTGAACTCACTCCCAAATTTTGCCAAAATTGGGGAAATGAAAACTCTGAATTTAGCTCATCGTTGCTCAGAAGATTCATCTGGATGGAGATATGACTTGAAGGAAAATTCACCAGAGAGCCTCTAACATTGCCAGATATTGTGTGAATGAGTCTCTTTCCCCGGAGTGAGTCTAGGAAGGAGAAGAGATTCCTCAACAATAGTTGGCTCTCTGTCCATAAATTGTGCCGTTTTATGGTTGCGGGTTATTTTTGCACTACTGTAAATCTCCAACATAGAGGCTCATATTATGGCTGGATGGACAGCACATGCGTGGGTTTGTGCATTTATCTTATATGTTGTGTTGGGTTGCCAGTCAATGAATGCCCCCCCCCACACATATTCGATGTAAGCAAGTGAAGTACAGCGTGTTGCCTAAAAAATAATGCGGGTGTGTTTTTTTTATTTATTTATTTTTTGAGGCGTGTTAAGGGCCCACTCAGATAAAATAGGATGCATTAAAAACTGAGTCCACCTTTTTTTTTTTTTTTTACAAAAAAAGTAAAAATCAGCAACATTGATGCTCTGAAGAAAGTGCGTTTTACTAGTTTTTGCATTGAAGCCTGCAGAGAATTGTACCTGCGGACCACGGGTGCGATGTAGTATTTGCCTCCAGATCCAGATCCATAGGGATGTAAGGACTTCCTGTTATGGGGCTGGAGGGGGAGGGGCTGGACTACAATAGCTGTGATATCTTCTCCCTGCTGCCAGGGTGCTCTGCTGAGTCCCTCTGCTGTGGTTCCAGGGGGATTATACTGGGGGACAGACTGATCTGGGGGGATTATACTGGGGGACAGACTGATCTGGAGGGATTACATTGGGTGGACAGACTGATCTGGGGGGATTATACTGGGGGACAGACTGACCTGGGGGGATTATACTGGGGGGCAGAGTAATCTGGGGGGATTACACTGAGGGGGACAGACTGATCTGGGGGATTACACTGGGAGGACAGACTGACCTGGGGGGATTATACTGGGGGGACAGACTGACCTGGGGGGATTATACTGGGGGACAGACTGATCTGGGGGATTATACTGGGGGACAGACTGATCTGGGGGGATTATAATGGGGGACAGACTGACCTGGGGGGTTATACTGGGGGACAGACTGACCTGGGGGGATTATACTGGGGGACAGACTGATCTGGGGGGGTTACACTGGGGGGGCAGAGCTATCTGGGGGGATTATACTGGGGGGACAGACTGATCTGGGGGGATTATACTGGGGGACAGACTGATCTGGGGGGATTATACTGGGGCATTATACTGGGGGGACAGACTGATCTGGGGGGATTATACTGGGGGACAGACTGATCTGGGGGGATTATACTGGGGGACAGACTGATCTGGGGGGATTATACTGGGGGGACAGACTGATCTGGGGGGATTACACTGGGGGGACAGACTGATCTGGGGGGATTACACTGGGGGGACAGACTGATCTGGGGGGATTATACTGGGGGGACAGACTGATCTGGGGGGATTACACTGGGGGGGACAGACTGATCTGGGGGGATTATACTGGGGGACAGACTGATCTGGGGGGATTATACTGGGGGACAGACTGATCTGGGGGGATTACACTGGGGGGACAGACTGATCTGGGGGGATTATACTGGGGGACAGACTGATCTGGGGGGATTATACTGGGGGACAGACTGATCTGGGGGGATTACACTGGGGGGACAGACTGATCTGGGGGGTTTATACTGGGGGACAGACTGACCTGGGGGGATTATACTGGGGGGCAGACTGATCTGGGGGGAATATACTGGGGGGAATATACGGGGTGACAGACTAACCTTTTGGCCATACCCACCGTTCATCACAGCACCGCATTACTGCTCTTCTTGGGGCACCCAAAGGTGTCCCACGTCTTTTAAAACCCTATATAGGTATACTGAAAACATTTTTTAAAAATTGCCGTATGCCGCTAAAGTCTTTGGGTTTGGCTTAATGAAAAGGTGGCAACCCAAAGCTACAGAGTATAAAAGAGAAGAGAGGCGCCTCTAGGTGTAGCAATATGGTTACATTTAATGAAGGAACAACATTTAGCAACTCACATGGTTGATGATTAAAACAGGAACATCTAAGTATGCTGGCATCCGGGGTAAAGATTTCCACATAGACCGTCCTCTGCACCACCGACTAAAAGTAAAAAATATTTGTTTTTTTTTGCCAAAATTTTGGCTCTTTTTTTTTTTGTTTATAGCGCAAAAAAAAACCAAAAAACCGCAAAAATACCACCAAAAGAAATCTTTATTTGTGGGGAACAAAAGGAGGCAAATTCAGTTTGGGTACAGCCATGCACGATCGCGCAATTGTCAGTTAAAGCGACACAGTGCCGAATTGCAATGCCGCGTACACACGATCGGAATTTCGGCCCACAAAAGACCGATGAGAGTTTTTTGTCGGAAAATGCGACCGTGTGTACGCTCCATCGGACTTTTTGTTTTGCTGGTGGAATTCCAGCCAGCAAAAGATCGAGAGCCGGTTCTCTATTTTTCGATCGGGAAAAGTTCCTATCCAAAAATGCGATCGTCTGTGGCCATTCCGACGTGCAAAATTCCTACGCATGCTCGGAAAAAATTCCACGCATGCTCGGAAGCATTGAACTTCATTTTCTCGGCTCGTCGTAGTGTATGTAATATGTAACTATGTAGTGTTTGCACGTCACCGCGTTTTTGACGGTCGTAATTTCAGCAAACTTTTGCGTGACCGTGTGTATGCAAGGCAAGCTTGAGCGGCATTCCGTCGGAAAACCCGTCATATCTTTTTCCGACGAGAAAACCGATCGCGTGTACGCGGCGTAAAAAGTGCTCTGGTCAGGAAGGAGGGTTAAAATCTTCCGGGGCCAAAGCGGTTAAATGTAACCATATTGCTACACTTAGAGGCGCCTCTCTTCTCTTTTACACTCAGTTGTGACATGACGCTACTTGTATATCAAGACATCGCTCGTATATCAAGTCAAAATTTATATTAAAAAAAATTTGCTCGTCTTGCAAAACTCTCTCAGACCAAGGTTTGAACTTTAGGTACACACATGTATAGCCCTCCCCCTTCTGGTGGGACACGGCATTACACGACAGCCAGCTACACACTGACCACGCCTGAATGTGGGGAAATTGTCCGAAAAAATATTCAGCAGAGGATCCACCTTGGGTGTGTTTCTTGTACCGGGGTAATTGGCCTTGATTGTATCTATGCATCCCACTTATCACACCAGTAATTATATCCAAGTTCTGCAGAGTGTGTAATTATTAGGAGAGAGCCGGCGTCACGCCGGGGTGGGATTGTGACACCATTCACAAGAGGTGCGGTGTTTATGGACACGTTGTCATAACAGGAAAGTTATGTGAAAGGTTTTCTACTTTACAGGAATCCTCCTTCTGTTACTTAAAGCAGAACTCCAGCCAAAGAATAACCAGACAAAAAAATGAGCAGCCTATTAACCGCTTCAGCCCCCCTGGAAGGATTTGCCCCCTTAATGACCAGGTCATTTTTTTTGCGATTCGGCACTACGTCGCTTTAACTGACAATTGCGCGGTCGTGCGACGTTGCGCCCAAAAAAATTTATAATATATAAAACACAAAGCGCTGTGATAATTTATTAGTTATCCCAAAAACCAATTAAATATATACATCAATGAAACAAAATTTACGTAATTTTTTTCCCCACAAATAGAGCTTTCTTTTGGTGGTATTTGATCGCGGTTGATCTGTGGTTTGTATTTTTTTGCGCTGTAATCAAAAAAAAAAAAGCAACAATTTTGAAAAAAAAAGAAATTTTTTTTTACTTTTTGCTATAATAAATATCCCCCCCAAAAAATATGTAAAAAAAATTCTTCCTCAGTTTAGGCCGATGTGTATTCTTCTACGTATTTTTGTTAAAAAAAAAAAAAATCGCAATAAGCGTATATTGATTGGTTTGCACAAAATAGGGGATATATTTATGCCATTTTTATTATTCTTTTTTTTTTTTCACTAGTAATGGAGGTGATCTGCGGTTTTTATTGGGACTGAGCCATTTCGGTGGACACATCAGACATTTTTGACACATTTGTACGTTTGCCCCACTGACAAAGAATCGATCGGTCTATAATTTCAATGGTCGGTTTATTTTAACAGTGAGAGACAGAATAACAACAAGAATATCCACAAATACGCATTTCAAAAAAGCTACAAATTGATTTGCATTTTAATAAGTGAAATAAGTATTTGATCCCTTCGCAAAACATAACTTATGCCGCGTACACACTGATCGGAAATGCCGCCAGCAAAAGACCGATGAGAGCTTTTGGTCGGGAAATGCGACCGTGTGTACGCTCCATCGGATTTTTGCTGGCGGAATTCCAGCCAGCGAAAGATTGAGAGCATGTTCTCTATTTTTCGGTCGGAAAAAGTTCCTATCCGAAAAAGCGATCGCCTGTATGCAATTCGGACGCGCAAAAAATCACGCATGCTTGGAAACAATTCGACGCACGCTCGGAAGTATTGAACTTCATTTTCTCTGCTCGTCGTAGTGTTGTACGTCACCGCGTTCTTGGCGGTCGAAAGTTCAGAGAACTTTTGTGTGACCCATGTGTATGCCAGGCAAGCTTGAGTCGAATTCCGTCGGAAAAGTTGTCACCTCTTTTTCCGACCAAAATCCCGATCGTGTGTACGCGGCATTAGTAGTTGGTGGAGAAACCCTTGTTGGCAATCACAGAGGTCAGACGTTTCTTGTAGTTGGCCTCCAGGTTTGCACACATCTCAGGAGGGATTTTGTCCTCTTTGCATCATTTCCTGTTTGCAATGCCTTCTGGGAAGGGGCGGCAACTTCCTCTGAAACTGCCGTTGCTGTGGAAACCTGACCTGAAACCTATTACACTGCTTGTGCTGCACTGAGCATGTGCGAGATCTGCAAGGATGAGATCCAGGAAGAAATACAGTCTGGCTTCAGATGCCCACACTTAAGATGGCCACGGCCTGCTGGAAGTTTATAAATCAACAAACTACTGCTATAAACTAACTAACCAGACCTTAGTTTACAGACTAACTTTACTAGAATACATTAAGCTTGTGTATCATAGGGGTATTTTTATTTAAAAAGTATAAATTTGGCCGGAACACCACTTTAAGGTTTCCAGGCTGACGTTTGGTGACTCGAACCTTCAGCTCCCTCCACGTATTTTCTATGGGATTAAAGTCTGGAGACTGGCTAGGCCACTCCAGGACCTTAATGTACTTCTTCTTGATCCACTCCTTTGTTGTCTTGGCCGCAGTGGCGGTGCATCCAGAAGAAAGGGCGCCGCCTCCTTTCTTCTGCCACCCCCTCTATAACCAATGGATAGATTCATGTATAGCATGAATGTCGTCGCTGCCACCCCCTATTCAGGCGCCTGGGCCGCTTGTGCATGGCGCCGATGTGTTGAGATCTATGAGATTTATTTTTTCATTTTTTACACATTTCATTTCCCCCAATGTATTCAGTACACATATTTTTCAGTCATTATTTGTATCCATTCAACACATTTAACCCAATATTTACTCTCTTTGACATAGATAACAATTTTTCCTATTTTTCTTTACCTTTTCCCAGATTTGGGCAACACATGTACATTTCCAATCCATTGGACCAGTGCTGAGGACGTCTGGGGTTCGGTCGGCTTTTGTTTCCCCCGGCCCGCCCTCACATTTGTTTTGGGGGGGGGGGGGTGGTCAGAACCCTGCCTCAACCCCGGATGAGACCGTTGTATCTCAGACCTTAACAGATCCCCTTGCTGGAAGCTCTGCCCAATTTTTGGGCTAGTTTGCAAGTAACTTTTCCAATTAAGCGGATCTTCTCTCTATTTAACTGAGGCTCCACATATATTAATATTTATCATATCCTTTTTAGTAAAAATATGCATCCCACCCCTGATGACTGGCAAGAAGCCAAGAAACGCGTCGGGTTCTTAAACTAAGGATGCTCCAATCAAGCTTATTTTAATCCCTGATACTATTAATTTTGTTTTGTACTCATTTCATGTGATTTTGATTGGTAATTTTAATTTATGTATTTATGAACTGCATCGATGTATGTCCATTGATTTGTCTGCACCCCAGATTTTCTGATGATCATTACTACTAATATATTAATCCTTTTTTTATTATATCTGTATTTATACTAATTTATTGTCATTGTATGCCTCATGGACTACCCCTAGGGGTCATTGACTTTTAAATTAAAATAAATCCAAATCATTTTACCTACTCACATGTATTCATTTTTTTACCTTCAATTGTCAATTAAAGTCCCATTTGCCCCCCTTTTGTTTAATGGGCACAGTGAGGCTGCAGTTGATGTTTTTTTTTTCCAGAATTTTTTAGTTTGTTTGTGCCCTCTTGAGCACCAGCCGCAACTACTTGGTTGTGTTGTTTGGGTTATTGTCTAGGATCCTGGTAATTGCTGCTACTATTCCCTGTGCAGCAGTACCAGAGCTTGCTGAAATTTGGAACAATTCTTAGCCCTCATGCACAAAACGTTATGAAAACGCCAGTATCTTTGCAGTGATTTTTTAAAAACTTTTTTCAGCTTTTTTCAGCGTTTTTGCAATAGCGTTTTGAGCGTTTTTGAGCATTCTTTTTTATTTTGTTCAAAATCTTCCCAGCCACTTGGTGCCCCCCCTCCCCCCAATGTATGAGGTCTACATTTTGTTTTCAGATCTAAAAATTCACTTACCTTATAGAACGGGAGTTCTTTACTAAATAAGAGCGTGCCACGTCCCTCGCCCTGCTAATACCAGTAATCTGTATTATTAATAATATGACAGACGCCTACTATTATATCTACTTCTATAATCAGTCATGGACCACACAGAATTCTGTGTCTTCTTTGCTGTGTACAGCCTTGTAAAACTCTAAACTGCTATTATTTATTTAATGACTAAGAATAAAAACAAAAAAATGAAGCACATAATTAGCACAATAAATATAGCCGAGTGCTATAAAATAAAGGGAACCTAAAGGAACTCCAACAGAAAACACCATGAAGATAGCTGGACTGGTTTCTTTGTCCGCCATGGCCCTCTGTCTGCAGCAAGGTAAGACTGATAATATATATATATAGATATATACATACAGCATCTCACAAAAGTAAGTACACCCCTCACATTTTTGTAAATCTTTTCTTCTATCTTTTCATGTGACAACACTGAAGAAATGAGACTTTGCTACAATGTTGCCAGAGGTTTAGACATTAATGGCTGTGTGTTGAGTTATTTTGAGGGGACAGCAAATTTACACTGTTATACAAGCTGTACACTCACTACTTTACATTGTAGCAAAGTGTCATTTCTTCAGTGTTGTCACATGACAAGATAGAAGAAAAGATTTACAGAAATGTGAGGGGTGTACTTACTTTTGTGAGATATTGTATATAGATACATATAGCAAATACATGTTTTTAATAAATGATATTCCTATATTTGTAGCACAGACCCGGCTTGGTTGGCTATATTCTTCCAGGTTCTATTCCCTATTGCAGTGATGGTGAACCTTGGCACCCCAGATGTTTTGGAACTACATTTCCCATGATGCTCAACTACACTGCAGAATGCCTGAGCATCATGGGAAATGTAGTTCCAAAACATCTGGGGTGCCAAGGTTCACCATTACTGCAATAGGGAATAGAACCTGGAAGAATATAGCCAACCAAGCCGGGTCTGTGCTGCAAATATAGGAATATCATTTATTAAAAACATGTATTTGCTATATGTATCTATATACAATATCTCACAAAAGTGAGTACACTCCTCACTACAACTACACTGCAGAATGCATAAGCATCATGGGAAATGTAGTTCCAAAACATCTGGGGTGCCAAGGTTCGCCATCACTGCCCTATTGGATGCACAGCAGCCAGGCATACAGCAGTTTCTCAGTCTCTTTACCATATAACCAGGCAGCAAGTGTCTTTTTGAAATGTATTGCTCAGGAAAACTTGGACGGGGTATACGGCGAGTCTCGGGATACTCCAGGACTAGTGCAACTTTAACCACTTAAAGACCAGGCGTTTTCTGGCACTTTTTGCTTACATGTGAAAATCTGTTGGGTTTTTTTGTGAGAAAAGTAGTTAGAAACCCCCCAAACATGATATATTTTTTTATAAAGCAGAGGCCCTGGAGAATAAATTGGTTGGCTTTGCAAATTTTTTTTATGTCACATGGTATTTGCGCAGCGGTTTTTCAAACAGTTTTTTTGGGGGGGGGGGAATACATGGTTTAAAATTTGAATGCACAAAAACACAATACATTAATCCTTTTGTACATAACCCAATGTTTTTGTAAAACATAAAAGATGATATAGAGTGTGTATGGGACTGACGCACGTGTCCGCCTTTGTGTGCTAGCAAAAAAAAAAAAACAGCATTTTTGCTTTCTCACGATTGGATGAGAGTAGTAAGCAGAGCTTCCCCTCAATTACTAAGCTCTGGAGCAACTGCACTTACAAAATGCATCGTCTATTTGCCATTAGTAAAGCAACCCCACCGTGTCCCCAGGCTAGATCCATGACAGACTTTCTCTTGACTGTTCTCCACACTGCAGTAGGCCTCCAGCTAGGAACTCAAACAACATCCTTCAGGCCTCTGCAGATAGCCCAGGGGGGGCAGACGGCCCCTCGAGGCTGGGTCTTTCTCCGCCAGGGCAAAGGGACCCTGCTGTTCTAGGCTTTAGACCGGGGGTCTCCAAACTTTTCAAACAAAGGGCCACTTTATTGTCCTTCAGACTTTAGGAGGGCCGGAATACGTGGCCAGCAGGGGCAGAAAATGTCACAGCCAGCATCAGTGAGAGTAAGTATGGCCACAGGATTGGTGGCCAATAGGAGGAGGAGTATTCCCCCTATTAGTAGGAGGAATAGTATCCCATCATTGGTATCCGTGGAAGATATAGTGCCCCATTGTTGGTGTCAGTGGAAGGAATGGTGCCTCATATCAGTGGGAGGAATTGTGCCCCAAGGGCCGGATAAAGACTAGCAAAGGGCCACATCTGGCCCTCGGACCGCAGTTTGGAGACCCCTGCATTAGACTATTTATGCACTAGTGATGGGCCAGACACCCCCAGTTCAGTTCGCACCAGAACTCCTGAACAAGTTTAGAGTCGAACCGCAAACCCATCGAAGTCTATGGGACCCGAACTCGAAAAATCAAAAGTCCCCATTTTGAAGGCTTATATGCAAGTAATTGGCCATAAAAAGGGTATGGGTGTCTGGTTACCGCCCTGGGGGGGACATGTATCAATGCAAAAAAAAATTTAAAAAAAGAAATGTTTTAAAGGAGCAGTGATTTTAATTATGCTTAAAGTGAAAAATTAAAAATTCCTTTAAATATAGTGCCTGGGGGTCCCCTTAGTCTGTCTGTAAAGTGGTGCATCTGTACCATGTATAGAACCTGTTGCAGCAATACTGATATTTATAAAGAAAAAAAAGACATTTAGATGGATTTTCTCGGCAATACAAAAATGTTATTTAAAAAAAACTGCATGGGGTCCCCCCGCAATCCATAGCGGGCCCTTGGGGTTTTTTAAGATATGGTTTAGGATTTTTATGGCCCATCTCTATTATGGACACCTCAGCCCCCTGCTGGACACTCCCTCGACCGGGGATTGGCTGAGGCTGCATGAATATTCAGCCCGGGGTCTGCCTCTCCCAACCCACTATATTCCAGAACTTACTGGAATGCAGGGGGAAGTAGGCGAACCTGCAGTCTGCAGAGCCCAGATCAGCCAGTAACAATCAAACCCTGCTCCACTGGCTACAAAAACTGAAATTACTGAACTTTATTAGTAACCTAACAAAGAGGGAGCAACAAATTTTACTCCTGTACACTCTATACAAGCAGTCAGTTCAGCACTTACAACACTGTGGTCCTGCAGCTCTGTGTTTAAAGATTTTGATGGTGGTGAAGGACTGGGGACGGGGGGATGGAGTGCCGGAGATGGGAAGTAGAATGTGAGAAGTTTACAAGAGGTGGGAAGGTCCCAGACAGTCATAGGAGATATAGAATTACAACTCGTTTAGACATACTAAGACATTTTAGCTCCCATTAATGCCCTTAAGACGCTTTAACGGTACGTTTGTGATGTAATGGAGACCACACTATTTTATAGATCACATACACTATATTACCAACAGTATTGGGGCGCCTATAACAGCTTCAACTCTTCTGGGAAGGCCGTCCACAAGGTTTAGGAGGGTGTCTATGGGAATGTTTGACCATTCTTCCAGGAGCACATTTGTGAGGTCAGGCACTGATGTTGGACGAGAAGGCCTGGCTCGCAGTCTCCGCTCTAATTCATCCCAAAAGGTGACCTATTGAGTTGAGGTCAGGACTCTGTGCAGGCCAGTCAAGTTCCTCAACCCCAAACTCGCTCATCCATGTCTTTATGGACCTTGCTTTGTGCACTGGTCCAAATCATTTGGTGGAGGGGGGATTATGGTGTGGGGGTTGTCTTTCGGGGGTTGGACTTGGCCCCTTAGTTCCAGTGAAGGGAACTCTTAAGGCGTCAGCATACCAAGACATTTTGGACAATTTCATGCTCCCAACTTTGTGGGAACAGTTTGGAGACGGCCCCTTCCTGTTCCAACATGACTGTGCACCAGAGCACAAAGCAAGGTCCATAAAGACATGGAAGAGCGAGTTTGAGGTGGAGGAACTTGACTGGCCTGCACAGAGTCCTGACCTCAACCTGATAGAATGCCTTTGGGATGAATTAGAGTGGAGACTGTGAGCCAGACCTTCTCGTCCAACGTCAGTGCCTGACCTCACAAATGCTTTTCTGGAAGAATGCCCAAACATTCCCATAGACACCCTCCTAAACCTTGTGGACGGCCTTCCCAGAAGAGTTGAAGCTGTTATAGCTGCAAAGGGCGGAGCCAACTCAATATTGAACCCTACGGTCTAAGACTGGGATGTCATTAAAGTTCATGTGCGTGTAAAGGCAGGCGTCCCAATACTTTTGGTGATATAGCGTATTTGTGCCTGGTGTTCTCTGTGTTCTCTCCACAAATTTCTGGTCACATCGGTATCCTTGCCAGGAAGGGAGACAGCAGAGGAAGGCTCCTTTCACACAGGCCGGGGAATCGCTCCACTGAGCAGGCGAGTGAAAGGTCCTGAAAAACTGACAGCCGCACCTCATCGGAAAGTCTGTGTGAAAGGACCTGAAAAGTGAACATGAGGAGGAGGAGAAGAGAGAAGGCAGTAGAGGAAGAGTGAAGAGGATAGGAGTAGAGAGGAGAGGAAGAGTGAGGAGGATAGGAGAGAAAAGAGGAAGAGTGAGGAGGATAGGAGGAGAGAAAAGAGGAAGAGTGGAGGAGGATAGGAGGAGAAAGAAGAGGAAGAGTGAGGACGATTGGAGGAGAGAAAAGAGGAAGAGTGAGGAGGATAGGAGGAAAGAAAAGAGGAAGAGTGAGGAGGATCGGAGGAGAAAGAAGAGGAAGAGTGAGGAGGATAGGAGGAGAGAGATAAGGAAGAGAGAGGAGGATAGGAGGAAAGAAAATAGGAAGAGTGAGGAGGATAGGAGGAGAGAAAAGAGGGAGAGTGAGGAGGATAGAGGGAGAGAAAAGAGGGAGAGTGAGGAGGATAAGAGAGTAGAGAAAAGAGGAAGAGTGAGGATAGGAGAGGAGAAAGAAGAGGAAGAGTGAGGAGGATAGGAGGAGAGAAAAGAGGAAGAGTGAGGAGGATAGAAGGAGAGAAAAGTGGACGAGTGAAAAGGATAGGAGAGGAGAGAGGAGAACAGGAAGAGTGAGGAGGATGGGAGGAGTGAGAAAAGGGAGGAGGATAGGAGAGGCAAGAGAAGAGGAAGAGTGAGGAGGATAGGAGAGGAGAGATAAGAGGAAGAGTGAGGAGGATAGGAGGAGAGAAAAAGAGAGAGTGAGGAGGATAGGAGGAGAGAGAGAAGAGGAAGAGCGAGGAGGATAGGAGGAGGAGAGAAAAGAGGAAGAGTGAGAAGGATAGGAGGAGAGAGAAGAGGAAGAGTGAGGAGGATAGGAGGAGAGAAAAGAGGAAGCGTGAGGAGGATAGGAGGAGAGAAGAGGAAGAGTGGGGAGGATAGGAGGAGAAAGAAGAGGAAGAGTGAGAAGGATAGGAGGAGAGAAAAGAGGGAGAGTGAAAAGGATAGGAGAGGAGAGAGAACAGGAAGAGTGAGGAGGATGGGAGGAGAGAGAAAAGGGAGGAGGATAGGAGAGGAGAGAGAAGAGGAAGAGTGAGGAATTTAGGAGGAGAGTGAAGAGGAAGAGGGAGGAGGATAGGAGGAGAGAGAGAAGAGGAAGAGCGAGGAGGATAGGAGGAGAGAGAGAGGAGGAAGAGTGAGGAGGATAGGAGGAGAGAGAGAAGAGGAAGAGTGAGGAGGATAGGAGAGGAGAGATAAGAGGAAGAGTGAGAAGGATAGGAGGAGAGAAAAAAAGAGAAAGAGTGGAGGAGGATAGGAGGAGAGAGAGAGAGAAGAGGAAGAGCGAGGAGGATAGGAGGAGAGAAAAGAGGAAGAGTGAGAAGGATAGGAGGAGAGAGAAGAGGAAGAGTGAGAAGGATAGGAGGAGAGAGAAGAGGAAGAGTGAGGAGGATAGGAGGAGAGAAGAGGAAGAGTGAGGAGGATAGGAGGAGAGAAGAGGAAGAGTGAGGAGGATAGGAGGAGAGAAGAGGAAGAGTGAGGAGGATAGGAGGAGAGAAGAGGAAGAGTGAGGAGGATAGGAGAGAAAAGAGGAAGAGTGAGAAGGATAGAGGAGAAAGTAGAGGAAGAGTGAGAAGGATAGGAGAAGAGAGAAAAGGAAGGAGGATAGGAGGAGAGAGAAGAGGAAAAGTGAGAAGGATAGGAGAGGAGATAGAAGAGGAAGAGTGAGGAGGATAGGAGGAGAGAAAAGAGGAAGAGTGAGGAGGATAGGAGGAGAGAAAAGAGGAAGGAATCAGTGGAGGACAGGAGAAGACAGCAAGGAAGGAGAGGGGAAACGGGAGGAGGACAGAGGAGAGAGGAAAGAAAACAGTACAGGAGGAGAGGAGAGGAGGAGAGGAGAGGAGAGGAGAGGAGAGGAGAGGAGAGGAGAGGAGAGGTAGAAGGCTAGACTAGACTTTTAGGGTAACACACATAGGGAAGACAGTTCACATTGACCTGATGAGATCTCTCAGACTTGCAGGAGAACTTTTCAATCCAGTTGGTTTCCTCTGAAGTGAAGACGACGTGTTTTGCTCAGGAGATTTCCGTGGAGTATCATTGGAGGAGTCATAGTAAACACACAGAAGAAATCTCATGGGGTGAACTGGCACAGTAAGACCCGGGATCATTATACAACATGCCAGCTCAGGACCCCAATCCTTTTTTCCTGCACCCCTTAAATACTGACATAGGCTTCGTTTCCACTTGTGCGACTTGTCCTGCGACTTGGGACTGCAGAGTCACATGACAAGTGGTTCCCCAAATGATTCCCAATAAGTAGCGTTCATATCTGCGCGACTTCAGAGTAGTCCCTGCACTATTTTGGTCTGACTTTGATGCGACATGAGTCCCGTAGACCTCAGGAATACACAGAGGCATTGCTTCAAATCGCGGCAAAAAATCACGGCAATATCGAGCGAAAAAAAAGAGTGTTCTTGAGTGTGCCGGGCCATCCTCCTCAATGGCTGCCTCTTATTCTAGTAATGGGAACCCCATAAAATGGGACATGAGAGGACATGGGGCACTGCATGTGTCAGAATTATTCCCCATGTCACACTGAAGTGCCGGGATCATACAGTGGGGTTATCATGCAGTGGGGGGGGGGTCATGCAGTGCCGGGATCATGCAGTGGGGGGGGGGGTCATGCAGTGCCGGGTCATTGCCAGAAAAAGAAGAAGCAGATCCTACTGAAGACGCCACACATGATCAGATCCTGGTCTGCCCGGCTAATGCCAACTATGTGATAGAGAAGATAGTAGAGCATTGCGCTTTTCATGTTTTATATAATCTTTTATAAGTCTTCTAATCCTAAAAGGACGACTTCATTAAGATTTGTTATTATTCACAGCCGGCTCCCTTCAGTGCTATTGGTGTCTGACCCCCACACCCGGTGATAAGTGTCGGACGGTAAAGAACTGTTCCAAGGAGCAGGAGTGGTGCTTCACTACCGTCATTGGTCCCACCTCATCTGGTAAGATATCTCTCTATCTACTGTATCTATCAATATATATATATATATCTACCTCTGTTCAGTTTCAAATGCTGCTTTATAGATTGACAGATCTCCTCCAGCCAGGGCTGGTGCTACCACTAGGCAAACTAGGCAGCCGCCTAGGGTGCACTGCTGCCTAGGGGCGCCTGGCCGCTGATTTCCCTCCGCATCTGAATGCTTTGCAGGCTGCAGCATGTAACTAACTCAGGCTCCGTCTGTCCGGTAGTATAATTAGAGGCACAGCACTGGAGCCAGCACTAGAGGAAGCAGAGCCGATGCTTCCTGTATAGCGCCGCATCCTGTCACATGGGCAGAGCAAAGGGGGTGGAGTCAGGGGTGGAGCCAATGGGGTGGCAAAATGAGGTTTCGCCTAGGGTGTCAAAAATTCTTGCACCAGCCCTGCCTCCAGCCCAGTCTGTTTAGCCAATAGGGTCACCTGCTGACTTGGCACTATCCACAGGCAGCTTAACTCTTTGTGGAGAAGTTGAATCCAATGCAATTGCACTTCAGATAATTGTAGTAGAGGGGAGGCTTTTCCAGTCCTTTTGAAGTATGAGAAGACAATGATTTTTCTAAGCTCTGTCTCTGCAAAATAACTAACACTAACTGGAGGGACATGGAAGAAACAAGGAAGGTCTAGCTAGAACTATAGTAACTAGTATAAAACCAGAGGGGAGGACAGGGGAAGATACCAAAATCACATAGTAAGCAAGTTGTTGTGGTTCAAAACCACCACTAGATGTCAGTATACTACTGAAAAAAAAAAAACCCTTGCACCCAATACATGATGAAAGAAGGGCACACCTCAAACTGGAGGGAAGAGGAAGACACCAAAATCAAAAATAGTAAACAAGTTGTTGCGGTTCAAAATCACCACTAGATGCCAATTTACTACAGAAAAAAATGAAACAAAAAACCCCGGGCAGTTCAATAAAAGACATAAAAATTCATAGAAAAGGGGCACACCCCAAACTGGAGAGGAGGGGAAGATACTAAAATCACATAGTAAACAACCACCACTAGAGGTCAACGTACTACAGAACAATTGAAAAAACAACTCATACAGTTCAATAAAAGACATAACAATACATGAAATTGGGGCACACCCCAGACCCGGAGGGGAGGGGAGAGGAAGATACTAATCAGTTTTTTTTTGTTTTTTTGTAGTGCATTGACATCAGTCAGTGTTGTGGTTCAAAACCACCACTAGACGTCAATATACTACAGAAAAAAAATGAAAAAACCCCGTGGAGTTCAATACAAGAAATTACATTACACATTAAAGTGGGGTGTTTCATCAGATTTGGTGACCCGTCAGAATGTGTAAGGGATGTGAGTATGTTTAAAGTTCAACATCTAACCAGTCAGATGGAGTTCTAATTTCTGTATTTCACTATATAAACTCACTTTTGTGTTAAAAATAAGTGTAAAATGCAAAACTCAAGTGGGTATAACAAGATGTCCGTTTTCCCCCTTTTCAGTGTATCCTTACTATGGAGGAGTGCAGGGTGTAGCAAGATGGCGGCGACGGAACGTCACTTCCGTTACACATTCTGACGGGTCGTCTAATCTGACGAAACAGAGTCACACCCTACACAGGAGGGGAAGATACCAAAATCACATAGTAAACACCTTGTTGTGGCCCAAAACCACCACTAGATGTCAATGTACTACAGAAAAACTGAAAAAAAACTCATGCAGTTGAATAAAAGACATAAGAATACATGTAAGTGGGCAGAACGCTATCTATTCCTATACGATCCATCTTGGTGTTTGGCACAGAAGAGGGAGCGCCGGTATGAAAGCCGATGGGAGGAGGGAGCCTTTATTTTCAGGTGTAATGCTCTCATGTGATTGGTGCTTCACTTACCTCTCCATTTGTATCCTTTTCCATAAGGTTATCCTTTCCAGGGGTCAAGGACTGTGATCCGCGACTGCGCAGAGACATGTAAGTCCAGCAACCCCAACAATCTGGGGACCACCACTCCCACGCTCTGCTGCCAGAACGATACGTGTAACGTGATGAGCCGAGCCCAGGCCACGACAACTGGCGACCGGGTGTTCACCGCCATCCTATTGGCTGTTATCCTTGCGCTTAAAGGCAGATGAGCGCGTGACGGTAACCAGACCTCGGACGCCGCTTTGTCCCAAGGAGACAACCTCCAACCTTACCCAGTCCAGCCGCAATACCGGAAATCAGGAATTTGGGATAAAGTCAGCAAAAAAAACACCTGGAGCAATGACTGAGGAAAGGAGGGTCACCATCCTCTTTTTTTTTTTTCTTTCTTTTGACTTTTATAGGTTGGACATTATACTTGTGATGTACTTGTGATGTAATTATTAATAACAAGGAAAAGGAAAGAGATTGTGTAAAACCTCACATTACCGTACATGGAGGCGGCCATATCTGCTCAGAACATATTCAGGGCAATAGAGTGACTGTGTTCTATTGATACTATTAGGGCTCATTTACACTACAGCAGTTGGGGGGGGGGGGTAAAACCCCGTAGTTGAGCTATGGTTGCAGATTCCCGCCTGTTTAGACCCCTGATATTTCACCAAAGCCCCCTAAAGGGGCTCCTAAAAAATGTAAATAAATAAAATTGTACAAAAATAATAAAATAATGATAAAAACTACCAACACTGTCCTCTGTTCTACCGACACCGTCCACTGCCCTACCGACACCGTCCACTGCCCTACCGACACCGTCCACTGCCCTACCGACACCGTCCACTGCCCTACCGACACCGTCCACTGCTCTACCGACACCGTCCACTGCTCTACCGACACCGTCCACTGCTCTACCGACACCGTCCCCTGCTCTACCGACACCGTCCACTGCTCTACCGACACCGTCCACTGCCCTACCGACACCGTCCACTGCCCTACCGACACCGTCCACTGCTCTACCGACACCGTCCACTGCTCTACCGACACCGTCCACTGCTCTACCGACACCGTCCCCTGCTCTACCGACACCGTCCACTGCTCTACCGACACCGTCCCCTGCTCTACCGACACCGTCCACTGCTCTACCGACACCATCCACTGCCCTGCCGACACCGTCCACTGCTCTGCCGACACCGTCCCCTGCTCTGCCGACACCGTCCCCTGCTCTGCCGACACCGTCCCCTGCTCTGCCGACACCGTCCCCTGCTCTACCGACACCGTCCCCTGCTCTACCGACACCGTCCACTGCCCTACCGACACCGTCCACTGCCCTACCGACACCGTCCACTGCTCTACCGACACCATCCACTGCCCTACCGACACCATCCACTGCCCTACCGACACCGTCCTCTGCTCTACCGACACCGTCCACTGCTCTACCGACACCATCCACTGCCCTACCGACACCGTCCCCTGCTCTACCGACACCGTCCACTGCCCTACCGACACCGTCCACTGCCCTACCGACACCGTCCACTGCTCTACCGACACCATCCACTGCCCTACCGACACCGTCCTCTGCTCTACCGACACCGTCCACTGCTCTACCGACACCATCCACTGCTCTACTGACACCGTCCCCTGCTCTACCGACACCGTCCACCGCCCTACCGACACCATCCACCGCTCTACTGACACCGTCCCCTGCTCTACCGACACCGTCCCCTGCTCTACCGACACCGTCCACCGCCCTACCGACACCGTCCACTGCCCTACTAACACCTTCCACTGCTCTACCGACACCGTCCACTGCCCTACCGACACCGCCCACTGCCCTACCGACACCGTCCTCTGCTCTGACACCCCCCACTGCTCTACTGACACCGCCCACTGCCCTACTGACACCGCCCACTGCTCTACCGACACCGCCCACTGCTCTACCGACACCATCCACTGCCCTACCGACACCGTCCTCTGCTCTACCGACACCGTCCACTGCTCTACCGACACCATCCACTGCTCTACCGACACCGTCCCCTGCTCTACCGACACCGTCCACCGCCCTACCGACACCATCCACCGCTCTACTGACACCGTCCCCTGCTCTACCGACACCGTCCCCTGCTCTACCGACACCGTCCACCGCCCTACCGACACCGTCCACTGCCCTACTAACACCTTCCACTGCTCTACCGACACCGTCCACTGCCCTACCGACACCGCCCACTGCCCTACTGACACCATCCACTGCCCTACCGGCACCATCCTCTGCTCTGACACCCCCCACTGCTCTACCGACACCCTCCACTGCTCTACTGACACCGTCCTCTGCTCTACCGACACGTCCACTGCTCTACCGACACCGTCCTCTGCTCTACCGACACCGTCCACTGCTCTACTGACACCGTCCTCTGCTCTGACACCGCCCACTGCCCTACTGACACCGCCCACTGCTCTACCGACACCGTCCACTGCTCTACCGACACCGTCCACTGCTCTATCGACACCATCCTCTGCTCTACCGACACCCTCCACTGCTCTACCGACACCCTCCACTGCTCTACTGACACCGTCCTCTGCTCTACCGACACGTCCACTGCTCTACCGACACCGTCCTCTGCTCTACCGACACCCTCCACTGCTCTACCAACACCGTCCACTGCTCTACCGACACCGTCCTCTGCTCTGACACCGCCCACTGCCCTACTGACACCGCCCACTGCTCTACCGACACCGTCCACTGCTCTACCGACACCCTCCACTGCTCTACTGACACCGTCCTCTGCTCTACCGGAACCGTCCTCTGCTCTGACACCGCCCACTGCCCTACCGACACCGTCCACTGCTCTACCGACACCGTCCACTGCTCTACCGACACCATCCTCTGCTCTACCGACACCCTCCACTGCTCTACCGACACCCTCCACTGCTCTACTGACACCGTCCTCTGCTCTACCGACACGTCCACTGCTCTACCGACACCGTCCTCTGCTCTACCGACACCCTCCACTGCTCTACCAACACCGTCCACTGCTCTACCGACACCGTCCTCTGCTCTGACACCGCCCACTGCCCTACTGACACCGCCCACTGCTCTACCGACACCGTCCACTGCTCTACCGACACCCTCCACTGCTCTACCAACACCGTCCACTGCTCTACCGGAACCGTCCTCTGCTCTGACACCGCCCACTGCCCTACCGACACCGTCCACTGCTCTACCGACACCGTCCACTGCTCTACCGACACCGTCCTCTGCTCTACCGACACCGTCCTCTGCTCTATCGACACCCTCCACTGCTCTACCGACACCGTCCACTGCTCTACCGACACCGTCCACTGCTCTACCGACACCGTCCACTGCTCTACCGACACCGTCCACTGCTCTACCGACACCTTCCACTGCTCTACCGGCACCATCCTCTGCTCTGACACCGCCCACTGCCCTACTGACACCCCCCACTGCTCTACTGACACCGCCCACTGCCCTACTGACACCGCCCACTGCTCTACCGACACCGTCCACTGCCCTACAGACACCGTCCACTGCCCTACCGACACCGTCCACTTCCCTACCGACACCATCCACTGCTCAAATGACACCCTCCACTGCTCTACCGACACCGTCCTCTGCTCTACCGACACATCCACTGCTCTACCGACACTGTCTTCTGCTCTACCGACACCCTCCACTGCTCTACCGACACCGTCCTCTGCTCTGACACCGCCCACTGCCCTACTGACACCGCCCACTGCTCTACTGACACCGTCCACTGCTCTACCGACACCGTCCACTACTCTCCTGACACCGTCCTCTGCTCTACCGACACATCCACTGCTCTACCGACACCCTCCACTGCTCTACCGACACCCTCCACTGCTCTACCGACACCCTCCACTGCTCTACCGACACCGTCCTCTGCTCTACCGGAACCGTCCTCTGCTCTGACACCGCCCACTGCCCTACCGACACCGTCCACTGCTCTACCGACACCGTCCACTGCTCTACTGACACCGCCCACTGCCCTACTGACACCATCCACTGCTCTAATGACACCGTCCACTGCCCTACTGACACCATCCACTGCCCTACTGACACCATCCACTGCTCTACTGACACCGTCCACTTCCCTACTGACACCGTCCACTGCTCTACTGACACCGTCCATTGCCCTACTGACACTGTCCACTGCTCTACTGACACCGTCCACTGCCCTACTGACACCGTCCTCTGCTCTACTGACACCGTCCTCTGCTCTACTGACACCGTCCACTGCCCTACTGACACCGTCCTCTGCTCTACTGACACCGTCCACTGCCCTACTGACACCGCCCACTGCTCTACTGACATTGTCCACTGCTCTACACTGATCACACTGCTGCCTTATACACACAATGGAACAGGAACGAGCCATCCCCAAACTGTTCCCACAAAATTGGGAGCATACAATTGTCCAAAATGTCTTGGTATGCTGACGCCTTAAGAGTTCCCTTCACAGGAACTAAGAAGCCAAGCCCAACCCCCTCCACCAAATGATTTGGTCAGTGCACAAAGCAAGGTCCATAAAGCGAGTTTGGGTTAGAGGAACTTGACTGGCCTGCACAGAGTCCTGACATCAACCCGATAGAACACCTTTGGGATGAATTAGAGCGGAGACTGGGAGCCAGGCCTTCTCGTCCAACATCAGTGCCTGACCTCACAAATGCTCTTCTGGAAGAATGATCAAACAATCCCATAGACACACTCCTAAACCTTGTAGACGGCCTTCCCAGAAGAGGTGAAGCTGTTATAGCTGTAAAGGGCAGAGCCAAGTCAATATTGAACCCTACGGACCAAGACTGGGATGTCATTAAAGTTCATGTGTGTGTAAAGGCATGTGTACCAATACTTTTGGATATATATATGTGTTATTGTTTATACTCATAAAACCATTTAATCATCTTTTAGCATAACAGGAGTGCAGAATTTTTCTAGAATCATCTTTTTTTATTAAAAGTAATGGCAACATTTTCAATACCATGTAAGATGCCTGTGAGCGCTTATATTAAAGCCCGGGGTAGACAACCTTAGTACTCCAGCTGTTAAAGAGAGAGAGTCCTTTTTCCCGAAACGCACTGGCTGAAATGAACAAATAGTTGTTTTAAACAAATTTCAAGCAAGATGGAAGTTTGTACCAGACCAGGGGTCTTCTACGGCCCTCCAGTTGTTCAGGAACTACAATTCCCATCATGCCTAGTCATGTCTGTGAACGTCAGACATGAAGGAACTCACCCTGGGGGGCAGGGGGGGGGGGGGGAGTCAAAATCCTGTTCCCAATGTAGAGAAAGGACCTGCTTTGCTGTAAAACCTTTCACTACATTGGTAAACAGCATTTTGACCCCCCCAAGGTGAGTTCCTTCATGTCTGAGGTGAAGTCCCATCAATGGAACACGAGAGTTTACAATATGGAAAAAAAAGTCAAAATCCTGATTGCAATGTGGAGAAAGTTTTTTTTTTAATTTTACAAAGCGATTAACAGAAGTCATATTTATATTCCGTGTGCGGGAAATGTTTGTGGAAGTCATCTCTCATGAAATGCGAAAGGACTTCACATGGAGGTTGAGTCTTACTTGTGCCCCGAATGTGGGAAATGAAGTGGACATTATTGAACATCCAGCTGTTCAGAAGTTGTCTTCATTTATTTAAGTTGTCTTCATCGTATGTGTGCAATAGTTTTCCTGCAAGTTGGATTTTATGGGACAGGAGAGAGTTCACACCGGAGGAATGCTGGAGAATTTAGAGAGGGGGAGGGGAGCTGTATTCCTGTTCCCAATGTTTGGGTGTGTGGCTAGATGAGTCTAGTACAGAAATCCTAAAATTACGGCCCTCCAGCCGTTGCCAAACTACACGTCCCATGAAGTATTGTACAACAACTCTGACATTCACAGACATGGCTAAGCATGATGGGAATTGTAGTTCCTGAACAACTGGAGGGCCATAGTTGATGGAACTTTTGGAGAAGACTTTTCCCACACTTAGATAAGGAATACGTCTCTTCCACCCCATGTGAAGCCTCTTATGCTCAAGAAGATCCAACCTGAAGGAGAAATGTTGCCCGAATTTGGAAAATGAACATAACTTTTGAACAGCTAGGTGTTTGACGGGAAAAAAAATAGACATGTCCAATCGTTTCACTCCGAATTTGTTTAACGAATTTTGACGATTTCGGAAATTCAAAATTTTGGAAATTCTAAATTTTCCCTTCTAGTGATTTTCAAACTTCTGAATTTTCTATTTCCGAATTTACGAAAAAAACCCCAAATGAAACGAAAAACTAAAAGATTTTTGGGCAGTGCACATGTCTAGAAAAAACATTGCCCATGTTTAGAGCACAAATACGACTCGACCTCCATGTGAAGTCGTTTAATCAGTCGACTTCCACAAAAAAAAAACACTTCCCGCAACTGAAACATAAAGTTGACTTCTTCGAACTGCTTCATGTGAGATAAGACCTGCTTTAACGTAAAACTTTTCACTACATTGGGAACAGGATTTTCGACCTTTCCCCCAATGTGAGCTCCATCATGTCTGAAGTTTTTTTTAAATCAGAAAAGGTTTTATTGAACATTCGTATAATTTCCAGCAATAACCAATGCTCAGGTTACAAATACAGGTACATTTTTTTTTTTGGTTCATTAACACATATACAGTTTTGTTGGTCTACCAACTGAGTGCATTACTCCAAACATCTATAGATCACCTCTCCCTGGTTCCACCACCACAACCTGCTTCATTCATAATATACAATCTGTCTTGCATCCCCTCATCCTATTTATAGGGCCTGCAGGATTTTGGACATCACAAGCTCTCTTGGGCTTAAACCAGGTGTGTCGAACCATTTTGGCCATATACGTTCAAACCTACCCAGGCATCCCCTATGTTGGTATATGTATTTTTCCCTAATAAGGGTTTGTCCCATGTGCGCTACCCAAGAATTGCTAGTAGGTGGCAAAGTGGATTTCCATCCCATTAGGATGAGTTTCCTGGCCTGGAATAGTGCTCTGGAGAATGCAACCCTGGTCCACTCCTCAGGGACTACATCCTCCAGGACCCCCAATATACAACACAGAGGATCTGTAGGAACTTTTGTCTGAAATACCCCATTGAGTGTACCAACTATCTCATTCCAGTACCGATGGAGCCTCGGGCAGCGCCATAGGAGGTGAATAAGGTCCCCGTCGTGCTGTCGACAACGGCAACATAAAGGATCCGCCGCCCTGCCCATCCTATGCAATTTTCTCGGGGTATAGTGCACTCTCAGTGCTATGAACAATTGGGAGACTTTTTGTGCAATATTAAGGGAACATGTGGATATGGACTGTAGGGCCTCCTCCCATTGTTCCCCTGTGATTTGGCCAAGGTCCCTTTCCCATGCAGACACCACGTTACATGGATAGGCCGCAAGTGTCTTGCTAGTAGCATCTGATAGCATTGGGATATAATCCCTTTAGTTACACTACTGGTCTGCAGCACATGGAACACTGGGGTGGGCGACAATGTCCACTCGCCAGAATCCCCCTCAATTGGCCGCAATTGGAGGTATGAGTAAAGCATGTTATCTGGCAAGTTAAACTTAGCTTGTAGTTCTATGAAGGAAAGAAGTTTACCGTCCCTAAATATGTGAGAAAGCAACTTCACACCATGGGTACGCCATCTAGGCCCTTGTTGTAATTTTCCCAGCTCAGTATATGAACGATTACACCATATTGGGCTGAAATCCGCAAATCCTTGCACCACCTGGAGTTGTCTGACCTTATTCCATATTTTCTGTACTAGTGACAGCGTTGGGGTCTGCTTGTTGGACTTCGCAAACAATTGTGCCTCTAGGCCCATGGGAATGGTCTCCGCTCCAGAGGCAATCAGCATTAGCTACGCCGCTGAGCCCTTCGGGTCATGAGTCATGGAGCCGACTAGCTGCTGCAATTGGGACGCTATATAGTACAACCAGGGGTTGGGGATTGCCAGCCCCCCGTTGTCCTTAGACTGCTGCAATTGCTCCAGCCTAATTCTAGGAGGCTTGGTATTCCATAACAATCTACGAAAAAGGGTGTTTACTATTCTGAAAATTTTTAGAGGAATCACTACCGGTGTATTGTGCAAGAAGTATAGCAACTGGGGCATTAAGATCATTTTGATTAAATTGGCCTTGCCTGCCAGTGACATCTTCAAGTTGTTCCATGTATTTATTTTGTCTCGAAAATGAAACAGTAAGGGATATATGTTTAGGGAGCAGTAGTCTCCAAGCCTGGGTGCGATTTGTATGCCCAGATACTTGAAACTAGTGACCAGAGGGATGGGACAATGGCCGGGAAGTACAACCCCACGGTCCCCGTCCAGCATCATCAGAGCTGACTTGGACCAGTTTATGGTCAACCTGGAGTGGTAACCAAACTGTTTTATTATAGACATCGCCCCTGATAGTAAATGACTCGGGTCCCCCAGAAAGAGTAACATGTCGTCCGCATATAACATTATTCTTTTGTGCAGAGTTCCATATTGGAACCCCTGGATCTGTGTACTGTCTCTTATCATGGCTGCCAGTGGCTCTATTGCAATTGCAAAGAGCAAAGGGGACAGTAGGAAACCTTGCCTTGTCCCCCTGCCCAGGGCAAAGGCCTCCTTGCCAAATATTTCCTGCAGCCAGCCTTCAACGAATACCGTGGGGTCCCTGCCCTCCACCTTCTCTGGGAGGCCCACTATACGGATGTTATTGCGTCTCAGGCGGTTCTCGATGTCGTCAGTCTTTTCAAAGGCCTGATGCGCATGCTGTGCGGCCCCCATACGTCTCTGCTATTTGTAAGGGGGTAATTCTTCCCAGTATCTACAAGTGTAAGGAGCATTCTTCCCACTGACTATTACACTAATGTATCAAGAGTTGTAGATTAGTGCCTTGTTTCCACTGAGCGGATTGGTTCGGTTCGGTTCGGTACGGTACGCTATTTTGGGTGTTTCCATTATGAAAGCGGCCCATACAACCGAACCGTACCGTTCCATTCAGGGTCCTGCTTCAGATGTGGCGCCATAGAAAATGCAACGGTTTGGTTAGGGCGGAGCTACGATACATTCCACTGATTGGCTGACAGATAACCCTCTGCTGTGCTATGCTGAGGCATTTTTTCCAAACCCTGTATGGCCCCTTGTGGTCCCACTTGCAGTGGAAACGCTCACCAGAATAGACCGGACCATTCTAGGCCATTCAAACTGTACCGACCCGAACCGATCTGCTCAGTGGAAACGAGGCAATAGTAATCTTTAGCAAGGGTTCCCTGAGACCAGAAAGTTAAATCAAGGGTTCCTCTATGTTGAAAAGGTTGAGAAAGGCTGATCTAGATGTTTAATGAGATCCTCTTCATGGGGAAAACATTGCCCATGTTCAGAACACAAATGCAACTCAACCTCCACATGAAGTCGTTTAATGAAAGTCGACTTCCACAAAAGAAACACCTCCAGCTGGGATATAAATTTGACTTCTTCGAACTGCTTTGCATGAGATAAGACTTTGCTGTAAAACCTTTTACTACATTGGGAACCTTTTACTTCATTGGGAACAGCATTTTGACTTTTCCCTCAATGTGAGTTCGTTCATGTCTGAGATGATGGACCTTCTGGAGAAAACTATTCCTACACTTGGATAAGGAATACGTCTCTTCCACCCCGTGTGAACTCAAATTGAAGGAAAAATGTTGCCCAAATTTGGAGAATGAATACAACTTTTGAACATTTAGATATTTGATGAGATCCTCTTCATGGGAAAAACATGGCCCATCTTCAGAACACAAATGCAACTCAACCGCCATAGGAAGTCGCTTAATGAGAGTCGAATGAATACAACTTCTGAACAGCTAGGCGATCAATATTTAATTTATGGGATGTTGCGCCCAGATTTGGAACACAAATACAATGGAGCTCTGTGTAAAATATTTTCAGTCTTAACATTTTGTGAGTTGACTTCCATAAAAAAAAGAAAACAAAAATTTCCCACACCTGGAACAAACATGTAACACCTCTGAACCACTTCATGTGCAATAGAATCTGCTTTCCTGTTAAAACATTTTTCCACATTAGCAAAAGGATTTCGACTTGTTCCCCAGTCACATGTATGAGGTTGGTGGAACTTCTGGAGAAAACTTTTCCACACTTAGATAAGGAATATGTCTCCTCCCTTCATGTCCAACAATATCCAACTGAAGGAAAAACATTGCGAATACAACTCCTGGACTCAGGGCCGCTGATGGGGGGGGGGGACCACCAGCCCTCCTGTATGGGGCCCTGGACGGCAGGAGGATCGGTGGAGCAGAGAATGAAGGATGACAGCATCTCATCTCAGCAACTGAAAGCCGGTTTCTCTCCCTCCCGTCGGCTTTCAGCTGCTGGGTGAGAGACACAGGGCCGGATTTAGGGGATGCTGGGGTGGGTTGTTGTGCCCACCCAGATTTCAGTTCTGTGTGTCCCCCCTCCCCCGGCTGGCCGCCGCTAAGCTCTTTCCCCCCACTCCCGCTGGCACTCACAGCCGAGAAGAGGAGACAGCAGCTTGGAGGCTGGAGCGGTGAGAGAAGAGGAGCTAGGAGGAGGGGCGCTGTGTTCTGCTCTCCCCTCCTGTCAGAAGAGTGCTGTCTATATATACAGTACATGAGACCGGATCGATCCTACTATAGATCGCACTGCACACACACTCCGCCCCCTTTCCACATTTGCTGCTGCCGGGAGGTGAGCATCCTTTGAGGAGTTGAGGGCGAGGTGTGTGTACAGTGCGATCTATAGTAGGGATCGATCCGGTCTCCTGTACTGTAGATATAGACCAGGAGGGGAGAGCAGAACACAGCACCCCTCCTCCTCTATCTGTGTTGGCATTGGCAAATGTAATGGGGATTTGGGGGAGGGGGATATGTGTGAGGAGGAAGAATGGGGGAAGATAAGTGCTAGGAGGAGGGTTTGGGGGGGCAGGGGTAATTTAGAGGGGGATGTGCTAGAAGGGAGGGATTTGTGGAAATTTGTCCTAGGAGGGGGATTGAAGAAAGAAGATATGTGCTGAGAGGGGAGATGTGGGGGGGGGGGGATTTTGTGCCAGGAAGGGGGGGGGGGGTAAGTGTGAGGAGGAAGAATGGGGGGGGTATGTGTGAGGAGGAAGAATTAGGGGGGTATGTGTGAGGAGGAATAATTGGGGGGGGGGGGGTATGTGTGAGGAGGAAGAATGGGGGTGATTATGTATGAGGAGGAAGAATTGGGAGGAGATGTGTGAGGAAGAATGGGGGGATATGTGTGAGGAGGAAGAATGGGGGGGATATGTTTGAGGAGGAAGAATGGGGGGGGATATGTTTGAGGAGGAAGAATGGGGGGGATATGTGTGAGGAGGAAGAATGGGGGATATGTGTGAGGAGGAAGAATGGGGGGGAGAGTGTGAGGAGGAAGAATGGGGGGTGGAGTGTGAGGAGGAAGAATGGGGGATATGTGTGAGGAGGAAGAATGGGGGTGAGTGTGAGGAGAGATGGGGGGGTAAGTGTGAGGAGGAAGAATGGGGGGGGTAGTGTGAGGAGGAAGAATGGGGGGGGTAAGTGTGAGGAGGAAGAATGGGGGATATGGTGTAAGGAGAAGATGGGGGGGATATGTGTGAGGAGAAAGAATGGGGGAGGGGTATGTGTGAAGGAGAAGAAGGGGGGGGTATGTGTGAGGAGAAAGAATGGGGGGGGGAATTATGTGTGGAGGAAGAATGGGGGGGTAAGTGTGAGGAGGAAGATTGGGGGGGAAGGATATGTGTGAGGAGGAAGAATTGGGGGGGAAGGATATGTGTGAGGAGGAAGAATTGGGGGGGGGGAAGGATATGTGTGAGGAGGAAGATTGGGGGGGAAGGATATGTGTGAGAGGGAGAATGGGGGGGGATATGTATGAGGGGAAGAATGGGTGGCGAATATGTGTGAGGAGGAAGAATGGGGGGGGGATATTATGAGGAGGAAGAATGGGGGGGGGGATATGTGTGAGGAGGAAGAATGGGGGGGGGGGATATATGTATTAAGAGGAAGAAGGGGGGGGGGAATAGTGTGAGGAGGAATAATGAGGGAATGGGGAAGATAAGTGCTAGGAGGAGGGTTTGGGGGGCAATTTAGAGGGGGAATGTGCTAGGAGGAGGGATTTGTGGAAAATTTGTCCTGGGGGGGGATAGAAGAAAGAAGATTTGTGCTGAGAGGGGAGATGGGGGGGGTTGTGTCAGGTGGAAGTAGGGGGATTTGGGCTAATAGGAGAGATTGGGGGGGGGAGAGAAGATTTGTGCTAGGAGTGGGGATTTTCGTTTGGGGCCCGTCAGGTAGGTTATACGGGGCCCCACGTGACTTCTAACAGCGGCCCTGCAGCCTAGACTGGGCGTTCAATGAGATCCACTTCAAAAGGAAAAACATTTCCCATGTTCGACACACAAATATGACTCCACCTCATGTGAAGCCTTTTCACGTTTCTGGAAAAGAAAACTCTTCCTGGAACATTTCATTTGACATCTCCGAACCGCTTCGCGTGCAATAAAATCTGCCTTTAGTGTAAAAACATTTTCCACATTGGGAACAGGATTTCGACTTTTCCCACCAGCGTGAACTTTCGCATCTGAGTTGATGGAACTTCCGGAGAAAAACTTTTCCCACACTTGGATAGGGAATATTGACTTCCAAAAGGGGGGGGGGGGGAATTCCCGCACCTGGAACATAAATTAAACATCTCTGAACTGCTTCATGTGCAATAAAATCCCCTTTATTGTAACAATGTCTTCCACATTACCAACAGGATTTTGACTTTTCCCCCTAGTGTGAACCCTCACGTCTGGGTTGATGGGACTTCTGGAGAAAACTTTTCCCGCACTTGGACAAAGAATACGTCTCCTCCCCCCACATGAACTCTTTCGTGCTCAATAAGATCCAACTTGCGGGAAAATTTCTGCTCACATTCAGAACAGGAATACATCGTGTGAACCGCTACGTGTTCTAGAAGATCCTGTCTGCAAAGAAAGCATTGTCCACATTCAGTGCAGGGATAGGGCTTCTCCCCCGTGTGAACCAGTTCATGTTTGGTGAGATCCGATTGGCGGGAAAAGCTTTTCTCACATTGGTTACACACATGCGACTTCTTCTCGCCCGTGTGGAGCCGCTCGTGTCTAGTGAGGGACGATCTATGGGAGAAGCATCTTCCACACTCGGAGCAGGAAAAGGCCTTCTCTCCAGTGTGGACCACCTGATGCTTCGCCAGATCCGATTTCTGGATAAAATGTTTTCCACACCCCGGACACGAATGTGGCTTCGCCACCGTGTGGACCGCCTCGTGCTTGAAAAGATCCGCTTGCTGAGAAAAACATTTCCCGCACACCGAGCACCAAAACAGCTTTTCTCTCACGTGGACCTCTTTGTGTATGAGGAGGTTGGCCTTGCGGGTGAAGGTCTTCCTGCACACGGGACACGGATAGGACTTGTCCTCCCCGTGAACCTTTTCATGCCGGATCAGGTTCCACTTGTGCGAAAAACATTTCTCGCATTTGGAACACGAATGCGACTTCTGCCTGGTGTGAACCAGCTCGTGTTTGTCCAGATCCGGTTTGCGAGGGAAGCACTTCCCGCACTCGTTGCAGGAATAGGGCTTCTCCCCCGTGTGCAGCCTTTTGTGTCTGGTGAGGGAGGAATTATGGGAAAAACACTTCCCGCACCCTGGGGCAGGAATACGGCTTCTCCCCCGTGTGAACCGTCTGGTGTTTCATGAGATCGGATTTCTGCGAGAAGGGCTTCCCGCATATCGGACACGGATAGGGCTTCACCCCCGAGTGGACCTTCTCGTGCCGGGCCAGGTCTGACTGCTGGGGGAAAACCTTCCCGCACGCCGCACACGAATACGACTTCTGGTTGGCGTGAGTTCTTTTGTGGATGACGAGCATGGATTTGCGGTTGAAGCTTTTCCCGCACTTGGAGCAGGGGTACAACTTCTCCACCCTGTGGATTCGGTCGTGCCGGAGAAGTTCCGGTTTGCCGGAAAAAAAATTCTGATGCCTGAAAAAAGAATTTGGTTTGTCCTCCACATAACTGGTCTGATAAGAGACGATTTCCTCTCTTGCAGTAAACTGTCTGCCAAGTTCAGAAGACGAGGGAGCTTCACCCAGTGTGGGAGATGGAGGACGGGGGCATTGGGACCATCGTGATCAGGAAAATAAACCAGGAGTGGAGGAGGATCGGATGAGGGAAGGTCACAGTGAAGATCTGGAGTGATGAGGATTCCTTCTGAAGGATGAGCCGGGAGGTCCTCAACTTTTATTTCACCACCCGGGGAGAGAAGATCACCTCCTTCTTCATTATTCCTACTATCTTGTGCATCTGTGGTGGGGGGGGGTGCAAAACGGAGGGAACACAAGTTAATAAAAACAGTTATCAGCACTTAGAAAACCTAAAAAGGCGGAAGTATTTTCTGTAGAGCACGTACATTCGTTCTATGCCGATTCTGTCAAAATCAGATGTTTCTAGGAGATTCTCTCTCCAGGTTGATTTTTTTTTTAATTCATAAGAATAGGTCACAAAAATCCCCCATTATGGCCACTAGATGGAGCTGTCGATGATAGCAATTTCCTTTAATCATTAGCTTCCTCTAGTGGTCATAATGGGGGATTTTTGTGACCTATTCTTATGAATTAAAAAAAAAAAAATTTTATGATTCACTATTCTTATGAATGAAGAGCATCCGATCTGGAGACATGCAGTTTTGCAGAACAAAACTTTTTTTTTTTTAACATTAACATTAACCCGTTCCCACCGACCGTACGCAAATTTCTCTTTCAAAGAATTTTATAGAATTTTCAGAAAAAAGTTTACAAGTCATCAGCGTTAAATGCAGGATTATACATCAGACAAATACGAACCCCCTTGGGGAAACAAATCAAACTTGTGACTGTAGATATAAGCATGTCTCTGGTCAATACAGTACAGTAAAGCCTTCCTATACCAACTTTCGTTCGCGTAAACCTTATAACCCAGAGATATGGACTGGTTGGGGGAAGGGGAGGGAGGAGAGACCGACAGCACCCCGATTGGGAGCACACTGTGCCTGATCGGAGCTCTCCGATCCCTCCCCAACCCCCACTTATGAGATATAAAAAGTCTCTAGGTATCTAACAAGGCAGAAAAACCTACGTCGTGTGCTTCCCTTGGGAGTACGACCCCCGAGGGTCCCTGCTACAGCATGAATAAAACAGGCAAAACATCATCTTGTTAAATCAATCAGAAAATTAAGAGAGAAGGGGAAAGAGGAAAGGTAGAGATGAGATAGGGGGAAAAGAGAGAGAGAGAAAAGAGAAGTCGAAAGCCAATCCACTGGAGGGATCTCCCCCCGACCCCGTGACAGCCCCACGCATCATGGTTAGACCCCTGGAATCAGGGAAATGCCTATGAAATCAGCCGACTGTACGCAAATTTACGTTCATGGCATGAAGGGGTTATACCGGGGGTGATGCCTGCAGCTGCAGGCATTCCCCTGGTACATTTTTAGAAGCCACACTGTTATCCTAAAAGGCAGCTGCAGGCATCACCCCGGTATAACCACCTGAAACAGAAGGCCGCATATATGCATTACGTCGGCGCCACAGTTGAGATCACCCATACTTACTATGGTAAGTTGTCCACCACTGCTGTGGATGGAATGCGTCTCTGCTTAGGACCAAACTGTAAATATTACGTAAACAGCAATGAAGTCTTCTCTTACCCGGAGATGGGAGGGTCTGCTGGTCATCAGCGATGGTGTCCTTGTACAGATCCTCGTGTCCTTCCATATACTCCCACTCCTCCATGGAGAAATAGACGGCCACATCCTGACATCTGATAGGAACCTGACAACACATACAATGATACGGTCACCATCCAGACATACCGCTTCTGAACCCGGATGATGCCCCACAATTCCCAGAAACCCTCACCTGTCCCGTCAGAAGCTCAAGGATCTTGTTGATGACCTCCAGAATCTTGTCGTTACTCCTCTCTGGTATCAGGCAGGGAAGTGGAGGATCCATGATGGTTCTTAGGTTCCTACTCCATTCTCCTGACACACGGTATTGGCTGTTGAGTGCCACATGGTCACCAGATGTCTTCTTCACCATGATATATTCCTAGGTAATAAGAGATACGTAATATAAAGTGTTTAGATACAACAGTAGTAGCACAAAAAAGTCTTCTTAGAACAGAAGTCAGTCACATGTCTCATTCCATCACACAAATAAGTATTCCTCATTTCAGGCGGAGCCATGTAAATCTTTTTTTTTCATCCTATCAGACAAATGCCCATATGAAACTGTTGGTGTATAGTGTAAGTATAGTCCAATATTATGGAGCCATTTTTTTCCAAACTGCATAAAACTGTTTCAGGCTTATTGGCTAGCAGGGCTTGGGACCCAATGGGACAGGAGAGCCATACAAGTTATAGATAAAGGGGAAAACATTGCACTCTACAAGTGAGCCTTGACATGCACCTGGCTGTTGGGGTGTAAAGGTCAGCAGTGATCAGTGGGAAGAATGTTCCTTACATTGGTGATCAGTGGGAAGAATGTCCCTTACATTGGTGATCAGTGAGAAGAATGTTCCTTACATTGGTGATCAGTGGGAAGAATGTTCCTTACATTGGTGATCAGTGAGAAGAATGTTCCTTACATTGGTGATCAGTGAGAAGAATGTTCCTTACATTGGTGATCAGTGAGAAGAATGTTCCTTACATTGGTGATCAGTGAGAAGAATGTCCCTTACATTGGTGATCAGTGAGAAGAATGTTCCTTACATTGGTGATCAGTGAGAAGAATGTTCCTTACATTGGTGATCAGTGGGAAGAATGTTCCTTACATTGGTGATCAGTGAGAAGAATGTTCCTTACATTGGTGATCAGTGAGAAGAATGTTCCTTACATTGGTGATCAGTGAGAAGAATGTTCCTTACATTGGTGATCAGTGAGAAGAATGTTCCTTACATTGGTGATCAGTGGGAAGAATGTTCCTTACATTGGTGATCAGTGAGAAGAATGTTCCTTACATTGGTGATCAGTGAGAAGAATGTTCCTTACATTGGTGATCAGTGGGAAGAATGTCCCTTACATTGGTGATCAGTGGGAAGAATGTCCCTTACATTGGTGATCAGTGAGAAGAATGTTCCTTACATTGGTGATCAGTGAGAAGAATGTCCCTTACATTGGTGATCAGTGAGAAGAATGTTCCTTACATTGGTGATCAGTGAGAAGAATGTTCCTTACATTGGTGATCAGTGAGAAGAATGTTCCTTACATTGGTGATCAGTGGGAAGAATGTTCCTTACATTGGTGATCAGTGGGAAGAATGTTCCTTACATTAGTGATCAGTGAGAAGAGTGTTCCTTACATTGGTGATCAGTGAGAAGAATGTTCCTTACATTGGTGATCAGTGAGAAGAATGTTCCTTACATTGGTGATCAGTGAGAAGAATGTCCCTTACATTGGTGATCAGTGTGAAGAATGATCCTTACATTGGTGATCAGTGAGAAGAATGTTCCTTACATTGGTGATCAGTGGGAAGAATGTTCCTTACATTGGTGATCAGTGGGAAGAATGTTCCTTACATTAGTGATCAGTGAGAAGAGTGTTCCTTACATTGGTGATCAGTGAGAAGAATGTTCCTTACATTGGTGATCAGTGAGAAGAATGTTCCTTACATTGGTGATCAGTGAGAAGAATGTTCCTTACATTGGTGATCAGTGGGAAGAATGTTCCTTACATTGGTGATCAGTGAGAAGAATGTTCCTTACATTGGTGATCAGTGGGAAGAATGTTCCTTACATTGGTGATCAGTGAGAAGAATGTTCCTTACATTGGTGATCAGTGGGAAGAATGTTCCTTACATTGGTGATCAGTGAGAAGAATGTTCCTTACATTGGTGATCAGTGGGAAGAATGTTCCTTACATTGGTGATCAGTGAGAAGAATGTTCCTTACATTGGTGATCAGTGGGAAGAATGCTCCTTACATTGGTGATCAGTGAGAAGAATGCTCCTTACATTGGTGATCAGTGGGAAGAATGTTCCTTACATTGGTGATCAGTGAGAAGAATGTTCCTTACATTGGTGATCAGTGAGAAGAATGTTCCTTACATTGGTGGTCAGTGGGAAGAATGTTCCTTACATTGGTGATCAGTGAGAAGAATGTTCCTTACATTGGTGATCAGTGAGAAGAATGTTCCTTACATTGGTGATCAGTGAGAAGAATGTTCCTTACATTGGTGATCAGTGAGAAGAATGTTCCTTACATTGGTGGTCAGTGGGAAGAATGTTCCTTACATTGGTGGTCAGTGGGAAAAATGTTCCTTACATTGGTGGTCAGTGGGAAGAATGCTCTCTAGGAAGGCACCAACAGGTGTAAGGTCAACCAGCTATGGCCCATTGAACCCCTAGCAATCTCTGGAGGAACCCCAGGGTTCCTTGAAACCCTAGTTGAGAATAGTTGGCATAAAGGGATCTCTGCTTTCCTCAGCATGCAGGCATATGCTAGAGATCTAAGGACTTTAGCTGCCTGCTGGAGTGGTAATCTGCAGGGAGCTGAGTTTGCTCTAATTTTTTGCTGAAGGGTTGCAGAGGAGGTAGGTAGAAGCTACTGATGGACTTTTTAAGAAGGACTCATCACCTGTCGATCAAGGTATCTTTGACTAATCTAAGGGTACGTTTACACTTGCAATTGGGGGTGAAAATAGAAGTTCAGCCACATCTTCCTGCACTCCAATGTCCCCCATAAGCTGCAAAGGTAAGTGGAAAGGGCTGTATACTTCCTATGGCCATGTTGCTTTGAATCCTCCTCACCTCTCCCATCATCAAGTAGATGAACTCCATAGTAAGGTTCAATATCCTCTCCACCATCTTCTTCCTTCCCTCCTCCATTCTCTGAGGACAGGACAAGACGGGGCAATAGTATCGCAACTTCTACAGAGGAGCCGGATATTCTGGTGAGAAGATTTGTCCTACAAAAGGAAATCAGTAGAGTTAGAGAAGTTATCCCCAGTCCTCCCCCCCCCCAAATCTCTGGGGTTACCACTGGTTTTCTTGTGCAGGGTTCACATCCCATGGATTACAGACCCAAATGGACAGGAGACCTTGATGGGGTCACAATGGACGTGGTGGTAGAGTCCAGTACATGATGGTTAGAAAAACTCCCCCACTACATATCCTTTGCAACCCTAGAAATTTCACTCATGGTCACATGTGCATGGACAACCCATTGGTCACGGCCCCATAATGCACAGAGTTTTTCCTGCTGCTGTACTTTACTATATTAATAGGTAGAAGTGGGGACAACTCTATCACCATAGCATGTGTGGCTCTACTTGTCCGAGCATGACTATGAGGATGTCATAATTCTCAGAGGGGGAGAGTCCACCCCACCGATACATAATACTATATACAGTATCTCACAAAAGTAAGTACACCCCTCACATTTGTGTAAATCTTTTCTTCTATCTTTTCATGTGACAACACTGAAGAAATGACACTTGTCTACAATGTAAAGTAGTGAGTGTACAGCTTGTATAACAGTGTAAATTTGCTGTCCCCTCAAAATAACTCAACACACAGCCATTAATGTCTAAACCACTGGCAACAAAAGTCAGTACACCCCTAAGTGAAAATGTCCAAATTGGGCCCAATTAGCCATTTTCCCTCCCCGGTGTCATGTGACTCATTAGTGTTACAAGGTCTCAGGTGTGAATGGGGAGCAGGTGTGTTAAATTTGGTGTTATCGCTCTCACTCTCTCATACTGGTCACTAGAAGTTCAACATGGCACCTCATGGCAAAGAACTCTCTGAGGATCTGAAAAAAAAAGAATTGTTGCTCTACATAAAGATCGTCTAGGCTATAAGAAGATTGCCAAGACCCTGAAACTGAGCTGCCAGGACCATACAGTGGTTTAACCGGACAGGTTCCGCTCAGAACAGGCCTCGCCATGGTCGACCAAACATGCTCAGCGTCATGTTACAGAGGTTGTAGGGGTGGGGGGGTCAGCCTATCAGTGCTCAGACCATACGCCGCACACTGCGTCAAATTGGTCTGCATGGCTGTCATCACAGAAGGAAGCCTCTTCTAAAGATGATGCACAAGAAAGCCTGCAAACGGTTTGCTGAAGACAAGCAGACTAAGGACATGGATTACTGGAACCATGTCCTGTGGTCTGATGAGACCAAGATAAACTTATTTGGTTCAGATGGTGACAAGCGTGTGTGGCGGCAACTAGATGAGTACAAAGACACGTGCGGCTTGAGAACACGCCTGAGCTCATCCTTCACTGTGACATACTGAAGCAGAGCATGATCCCCTCCCTTTGGAGACTGGACCGCAGGGCAGTATTCCAACATGATAACCACCCCAAACACACCTCCAAGACGACCACTGCCTTGCTAAAGAAGCTGAGGGTAAAGGTGATGGACTGGCCAAGCATGTCTCCAGACCTCAACCCTATTGATCATCTGTGGGGCATCCTCAAACGGAAGGTGGAGGAGCGCAAGGTCTCTAACATCCACCAGCTCTGTGATGTCATCATGGAGGAGGGGAAGAGGACTCCAGTGACAACCTGTGAAGCTCTGGTGACCTCCATGCCCAAGAGGGTTAAGGCAGTGCTGGAAAATAATGGTGGCCACACAAAATATTGACACTTTGGGCCCAATTTGGACATTTTCACTTAGGGGTGTACTGACTTTTGTCGCCTGCGGTTTAGACATTAATTTTTTTCAGATCCTCAGAGAGTTCTTTGCCATGTTGATGTTGAACTTCCAGTGACCAGTATGCGAGAGTGAGAGCGATAACACCAAATCTAACACACCTGAGACCTTGTAACACTAACGAGTCACATGACACCAGGGAGGGAAAATGGCTAATTGGGCCCAATTTGGACATTTTCACTTAGGGGTGTACTCACTTTTGTTGCCAGCGGTTTAGACATTAATGGCTGTGTGTTGAGTTATTTTGAGGGGACAGCAAATTTACACTGTTATACAAGCTGTACACTCACTACTTTACATTGTAGCAAAGTGTCATTTCTTCAGTGTCGTCACGTGAAAAGATAGAAGAAAAGATTTACAAAAATGTGAGGGGTGTACTTACTTTTGTGAAATACTGTGTGTGTGTGTATATATATATATACACACACACACAGGGAGGTAGGAGAGACTCCACCACTTCATTACATTATGTACAGCTCCGCAGAATAAGAACAGATACTGAGAATTACACCCTCCATACAGGACAAGAGAAGTAGTACTGTGCGGAGTCCATACATACAGATTGGTGTCCGGTGACCCCGGCTCGGTGGGATGGATGGACGGTCTCATCCGGTGGTCAGTGTGTTGTCAGTACGGTGAAGATCTCCATCCAGGAAGCACATTGTATACCAAGGGGGGGGGGGGGGGGAGTTCTGGCTGCAGAATGGAGCTCCACGTTTGACAGGAAGCATGTGACCTCCACTTTGCTTTTTTTTTTTTTTAATTGAACTTTAATGTAACAAACATTCAATAGACATTACAATCATCACATGGAAGTGGAGGCCACATGTTTCCTGTCACATCTCTATTTCCTGATGGTATCTGGCTGCAGACTGGAGCTCTGCCCTCGACAGGCATCCCGTGACCTCTGTTCTGTCAGATTAGGCGACCCGTCAAATCTTGTAACAGAAGTGACGTTCCGTCACGGCCATCTTGGTACACCCCCACACAGTGAGCCTACAGTCTGAAGTCGCCAAGCGGACATCTTTTTACACCCATCGAAGTTTCACACTTCTTTTTACCACTAAACTGAGCTTATATAATTAAAAAATTGAATACTTTCCTTTCCGTAATTTTCCTTTCCTGGTGCCTATCCATGCGTACGCTGCCATGAGGGCACCAGGAAAGTGAAATACAGTATTTAGAAGTCCGTCTGACTGTTTTGTGATGTTGAGTTTTAACCCCTTCAGATCCGCGCTATAGCCGAATGACGGCCACATTGCGGATCTGCTTTGTCAGGAGTACATCAATAGATGTCCTCCCCTTTGCACGCTGGCCACGCCTCCCCCCCCAGGACATGCATGGCGCGCGCTGTGATCACCCGAGTCAATGAGACTCGGGTGATCACAGATCGGAGTAAGGGGTCGATCCCGACCCCTTACCATGTGATCAGCTGTCAGCCAATGACAGCTGATCACGTGATGTAAACAGAAGATTGGTAATCCTTTTTTTTTTACTCTCACGCTAACAGCGGCGGCGAGCCTGCTGATCTCACAGGTTTGCTAATCTGACAGAACACCGCTGCTTTTATACTTCTACATAAAAACAGTCTGAGGGATTTCTAAATCCTGTATTTCACTATATAAGGTCAGTTTACTGGAAAAAATAAATGTGAAATGCAAAACTCCGGTGGGTGTAACAAGATGTCCGCTTGGCGCCTTCTCACTGTATCCTTACTGTGGAGGAGTGCGGGGTGTACCAAGATGGTGGCGACGGAAACGTCACTTCCATTACACAATCTGACGGGTCGCCTAATCTGACGAAACACCGGCCCACACCTCCCCCTCCTACACTTTCCCACTTAACCCTTTCTCTACTGGCATCTATACCATGCAGTGCGTATATACAGTATATAGATCAGTAAAGTGTGTTGTATTACTAACACGGGTAATCTAGAATAAAACACATTTATTACATTTTCTTACCTCTGTTTGTAGTTTGTATAAAAAATAAAATAAAATTTTTATAAGACAACACTGATAGGAGGAAACCGGATTGTACTGAAAACATAACAAACGTTCTACATTGTATTACATTGTTATCTTCAGTTATGAAGTCTATTTATAGATTTTGATTGTTTGTTTTTCCTGTAGATGATATTTTGTTTCCTTATTTATCACTTTGCCTTTAGGGTGATTTGCGCTCAGGGACATGTGACTGAAATGTGAAATTCCTGCATTTGGACCCCAAATATATGTATGGCTCAGAGCAGCGTCCAGCCATGTAAAGCCGCCATTTATTTCCGCCTGTCATTGATATTTACAGACTGCTGCCTCCTGGTTGCCCACAAGCGCCCGGATTTGACTCTAACCCTAGGTTCACACCTAGGCATTTTTTTTTTTTTTTGTGCGGTTTACAGTTTGCAGAAACGCACTAAAGTCCATTTAACATGGTTTCCTATGATACAAGTTCACATCTATGCGTTTTTGCTGCTGGTGCGCTTTTGGAAAGGGGCGGGGACTTTTTTTCCCCGCATTTTGCGTGTAATAGACATCAATGGAATCGCACCAGAAAAGCAAGTCTTGTGTTTGTGATGCGCTTTTTGATGTGTTTTGCATTTTGCGGTTTTTATTTTAACCACTTGAGCCCCGGAAGAATTTACCCCCTTTCCTGACCAGAGCACTTTTTGCGATTCGGCACTGCGTCGCTTTAACTGACGATTGCGCGGTCGTGCGACGTGGCTCCCGAACAAAATTGACGTCCTTTTTTTTCCCCCCACAAATAGAGCTTTCTTTTGGTGGTATTTTATCACCTCTGCGGTTTTTATTTTTTGCGCTATAAACAAAAAAATAGCGACAATTTTGAAAAAAACGCATTATTTTTTACTTTTTGCTATAATAAATATCCCCAAAAAATATTAAAAAAAACATTTTATTTCCTCAGTTTAGGCTGATACGTATTCTTCTACATATTTTTGGTAAAAAAAAAAAACGCAATAAGCGTTTATTGATTGGTTTGCGCAAAAGTTATAGCTTTTACAAAATAGAGGATAGTTTTATGGCATTTGTTTTATTAATTTTTTTTTTACTAGTAATGGCGGCGATCAGCGATTTTTATCGTGACTGCGACATTATGGCGGACACATCGGACATTTTTGGGACCATTGTCATTTATACAGCAATCAGTGCTATACAAATGCATTGATTCCTGTGTAAATGACACTGACAGTGAAGGGGTTAACCACTAGGGGGAAGTGTAGGGGTTAAGTGTGTCCTAGGGGCGTGTTTCTAACTGTGGGGGGCGTGGCTGTGTGTGACACATCACTGATCTCTGCTCCCGATCACAGGGAGCTATGATCAGTGTCAGTGTCACTAGGCAGAATGGAGAGATGCTAGTTTACACTAGCATCTCCCCGTTCGCCTTCTCCCGGCCACCAGCGGCGCACATGCAATGGCATGGCGGCAAATTTAAAGGGAAGCTACGGGTACGCCCATATGCCCAGCCATGCCATTCTGCCGATGTACATCGGCATGCGCCGGTCGAGAACTGGTTAACACTGTATATAACTGGTTGCTAAGCAGAGGGCTGGGAAGCCGGCCGCCGTGTCCTTAACAACCGATGAGTCATCAGCTGTCAGCAGGATTCCCCGCTGACAGCTGAATGTAAAAAAAAAAAAATAGCTGGCAAAAAAAAATGAGAAAAAAACAGAGTGTGGTTCCCCCCTCTATCAGGTCCATACCAGGCCCTTCGGGTCTAGTATGGATTCAGAGGGGACCCCCCCCCCATGCCAAAATGTTTTTTAAAAATGGGGTTGACTATTTTGACAGAACAACGGCTTCTCTCCTGGACTGAAACGGCTTACTCTGATTTTACCGCACACTGTGAACTTCTCACAATGTGCATTAGAGGCTGCAGCTATACAGACAGAGCCTGCCTCATGTCCTGGCTGGAGGACATCAAGCATCATCTAGCTCTTTTCCTCCTCAGCCTAACTGTCCCTGGCCTGCTCCCTTCATTTATTGGAGTTCAGTTCTTTCAATCCTGGAGGCTCAGCATCACATGTGGGTATTACCTAGGGTGGCCTGCTTACACCCTGTCTAGGAACGCTCACCCCTCCAGAGCGAAATCCGCCCGTCAAGGCAGTTTGATATTTTCATAACTTTTCCCGAGAACCAGGGAAGATGGGAAGATTTCTGCCATTTTGCACCATAGTAAATAGGTGTGTGTTGGAAGAAGTAACAATATTCTCATTTTCTGTTCATCTCTAGTTAGTACAGATGTCCCCGCGTCCCCATTCCCTCCCATTGGGTCATCTCACATCATGTGTTGGCAATGTACATGATACCTCTTTGAAAAATGTTGAGTTTACTCTCCGTACCTTGCTGGACTATTTCCCGTCTTCTCCACTCACATTCCGCTTTTTGGATATTTGAAAGGTGGAGCTGAGTCTAGTGAGCATCTGATAGGCCTCCAGGAGGAGGAGTGTGATGGGGATTTTCCTCCGTCCCCCATACCCTCTCCTCTCCCTACCTTCCCCTTCCCTTATTTCCCCTTTCCCCTCCTTTCTTTTCTTCCTTCTTTTCTCCAGTTTCCTTCTCTCCAGGATTTTTCTTTACTCTCATTTTTTAGGGAAAATCCTCGGATTGAAGAGGGTACAAGCTTTAGCGGGAGGGTATTTCCTCAGTCTTCTCATGATACCGCTCTATCAGCGGCGGCCCGTCCATAAGGGCGCACGGGCGCCGCCCCCTCTCTACTGCCACCCCCTCTATCACCAATAGATAGATTCATTCATTGCAATAAAATCTATCTATGGCCGCCGCTGCCACCCCTTATTCAGGCACCCGGCCCCTTTTCGGGCACAGGGCGCCTAAATCACAGCGGCAGGGGGTGGTTTTGAAGCACCTGATCAGAGCCATAGGCATCAAAAAAGGTGACCTGAAAGTGCCATGCTGGGCGCTCGCAGGTCACTCAGCTGTGTTAGAAAAGCGAATGAATATTCGCTTTCTTAACACTAAACCGCCGCTCTCCGCCAATCAGGTGCTCGGATCTGTTACCCGTCACCTGATTGGCTGAAGCGCCAGGCGTCCAATCATAGCAGAGGACTGGAGAAGACATCGAGGAGCATCAAGGAGCTGTCCCACCGAGACAGGTAAGTGCAGACGGCGGGCCGGCAGGGGGGCACACTGGCAGCATTTGATATGGCACAATGGCTGCGTTTGATGGGGCAGAGAGGCGGCAATTGATGGGCACAGTGGGAGCAATTAATGGGCACAGTGGGAGCAATTGATGGGCACAGTGGTGGCAGTGATGGGCACAGAGGGAGCAATTGATGGGCACAATGGCGGCAATTGATGGGCACAGTGGCAGCAATTTATGAGCACAGTGGCTGCATTTACATTTGACGACTTTGGAGCCTGGCTTCAATCTGATTTGCTCTCAAAAGCAGGCACATCCTTCATATTAAATTTAAAATGAAGATATTATGGAATGGAGGAGATGTTGGCAATGGATAATAACACCTTTGACAAATATAAGGTTTTATGGTATGTTTGGCTCCGCTTCTCTTCCTCTGGTACCCTTGCTATGATACTCTCGTCCTTGGCCTGCTCCCCGCCCCCCGGCCTTCCCTTGATTTAGATCTTCTGAGGTTGTCGTTATAATGCCATACTGCCCCCTCCTCCTACAGGTGATACCTCTCCTGGTAGAACTGTGATTACTAATACTCAATGTTCTCAGAGTGTTTTCCCAGCCACCCTTTCTCTTCTCCTTATCTTCTCCTATCCCGTGTCTCCTTACCTTCCACCATTTTTTCTGGTTGCCCCTCTCTGTTTTTTCCTTTCCTTTTTCTTTTTTCTCTTCCTTCTTCTTTTTGTTCTGTTTTTATATGAACAACAGTTCCAAAATGTTTTTAGTGACACTCATCATGGTTCATGTACAGTTTTGTAATATGTAGGAGTCATGCTGTGGGCGATAACCATTGAGCCGTTTTACCATTTTAATCCATTATTCTGATGACTTGTTTATATATTTTGACTGTTATCTCAATAAAAAAAAATTTTCAACCCTAAATATAAAATTAAATATATATGTAAAAATAAATAAGTTCTTCACCCAAAAAAATTGTTAAATCTTTTCAGGTGTGCCGTGAAAATCTTTTGATATTTTTGGTGCGCCGCAAGACAAAAAAAGTTTGAGAAACACCGGGGTAACCCCTGCTCTACTTGTTGATGTTCCCCCCTTTCTTTTTTTTTTAAACAGAAGGATCCCCCCCTTTCTTTTTACTTATACTCGTTGGTTTACTTTGTTTTTTTATATTTCTAAACATGACCGATCATTATGTTTTAAAAGTCCTTGGTATTGAGAGAGAGCCCTGTATTGGGGGATGTTACCTAATTTTGCTCTTTGGAAAACTGGTGATTCAAGTTTTGTGTTGTACTGTACACTGTGTATACGTTTTGCCCTAATTCTTTTTCAATAAACCTAAAGTGAAAGGAAAAATGTTGAGTTTACAATAAAAAGTTGCCTTTGTACCCCACTGGGCCTCAGAGGGCATCTTCTCTGTGTGCTTACACTGCTTGTCTGTTTTATATTGATTGAGTTCTCACAAAAAATTGGTCAATTCAAAACCTATGTTCCACCATGGTGTGTTGGCCCTCCCCTCTCACTAAGCACTGTTCCCACATCTGAATGTAAACGGGAAAAGCTTTAATTTGTCTAAATTCCCAGCATGGGATTGGATGCCTACATCACACTTTAGTAGACCAGACCATTAATGAAAAGGAAAGTCCAAAGACCATACCACCAGTTTTCCCGATGTAGCACCCTGATGTTTAGGCAGTGCTGCTATGAAATTTAGTTGCCAAGTGATAGTTGCCTTGGCCAATTGTTGGGAGGTCAATTGATTTCGCCCTAATTCTGGAATTGCTGCACTTCCCTCTTCTGTCGATAGGTGGCCGGGTATCTGGTGACATTAGATAAGACAAGGGCATGGCAAGGACAGATTAGGAATGAATGGGGTGTCTCAGCCAATGGGCAGGGATTTGCTTGGGTCCCTAGGCCTGCTGGGAGAACCTATTTATTTGGGAGGAGTCAGGTGATTGGGGTTCTGTGCCACCTGGACAGCTGTCTGGGTGGACGTGTGTTGTGTTGCCCCGGGCTGCTAGGCCAGAAACCTAAGGCCCATCCCGGGGACATCTGGCTGCTAGGCTGTCTGAGGGCCTATCCAGAAGCAGGAAAAAGCAGTGTAGGGTTGGGACTGCGGGCTTGTAGTCCAACCAGAAGTAACGGTTCCACTGGCTGAGGAACCAGTCGTGGTCGGAGGTAGAGGGGAAGCTGTCGCCACTAAAGGACCATCTACCTTGCTACCGGAGAACACTGTGAGTAAGCTGAGACCAGTACCAGTGCAGACTTCTCGCCAGCCGGGGACGGTGAAGAAGTGGGAAAACTTCAGCAAGTGCCAAGTGCGGGACAGCAGAGGTGACGCTTGTGGAGTGCAAAGCCAAAGACCTAATGTCTCAGTGGGGGTGAAGCTTGAGGAGTATCTGAGTGCCAAGCCAGGGACCCAGCAGGGAAGTGGAGGTGAAGCTTGAGGAAGATACTGAGTGCTAGATTGGAAGAGCTCAGGGGATCCAGTGGCTATTGGATCTGAAATCTAGTGAGAGATGGGGAGCTCGTTGAGTGAAGACCCACAGTGAGTTAGTGTGGGGTAAAGAGAAGTGTTCGCGTTGCAAATAGTTGAATACCATTACAGGTAGTAACAGCTACAACATCTTTGCCATAGTAGACAGTGATCCTACCTATACAGAAGTGGTGTCCTAGTGGAGACCTTTACCTGTATAACTGTTTACCTATAGAAGTCTCGGATTATCTTTGCATCTACCTAAGGGTGTCCTGGCCCCAACTCTCTCTTCCACAGTTATTTTTAAGAGACAATAAATCTCTTTGCATTCAAAAAGTGTCTGGCGCCCACCTGTTCATCTTGAATTACACCCACCATGCCTTGTAACCCACTCTACACTGAAAGATGTCAGCTCTCCCTGACTCTGGAGGTAACTATTAGGCCTAAAGAGGCCCGGGACTTTGCTACACTATGATCTTCATTCTCACCAACTATTCACTATCAGAGACGTGCAGCAGATAGTTTTATCTTCCTAAAACTGTTTCATTGTCTTTATGTATAATTGGAGTTTTTTTATTTTTGTTTTATAACACAGTTGCAATGTGTTTGATGGAACTCAAGGCTCCCATGTCACAGGTCAGACCCATCTGGACTGCCCGGGTTCCTGTTGTCTCTCACCTTCTTCTGGAAGACCCTCCCAGGAACTTCCTTTTTTATCTGCAACATCAGTGACCTCACCTGGAACTTCATCTTCTTCCTCACTAAATCAGTACTACAGGCCAGGAACAACTGATGTGCACCTACAGACAATGGGGTTGATTTACTAAAGGGAAAAAAGACTCTGCATTTTTCAAAGTGCAGTTGCACTCTGCTGACTTCCATCATCCAATTCTGTGCAAACAAAAATGCATTTTTTTTATTTTCCTTGCACGTGATTGGGTACACTTTGTAAAATGAAATCGTACCTTATTTACCTCGATTGTACCTCTGGAGCAACTGCACTTGCAGAATGCAATTGCACTTGGCAAAGAACACAGTCTATTTGTCTTTTATAAATCAACCCCAATGACCCTAAATGGCATATAAGGAAGTGCTCTGCTTTAGCCAGATGCCTGAGCAAAATGGGTTCCTAGCGTTTCTGCGGCCCGGTGTTTGTCGTGCACAGGGGTTCCTGCTTCCAGGTCCCTGTTTCTGTTTTCTGTGCCCGGTTCCTGCCTCCAGGTCCCCATTTTCTGTGCTGTTGCTCCTGCCATGCCTGGTTCTCCGCTCTTCTATGTTCCTCTTGGTCCTGTTCCCACCACTCTGCTGAATGATCTCTTGGTTATGGTCCTGCTTTGTTTATGCCTCCCACCTATGTCTGTTTACCTCCAGCCCCAACCTCCTGCCTGTCTTTTTTCTCCATAAAATGGTTTGGCTTTTTTTTTTTTGTTTTTTTCTAACAATGTATTTGATGAAACACATGGCTCCAATGTCACAGGTCAGACCAGGCTGGACCATGGCTTCCCGGGCTCCTGTTGACTCTCACCTTCTTCTGGAAGACCCTTCGGAACTCCCTTTTTTGTTTGCAACACCAGAGACCTCATTTGGAACTCCATCTTCCCCCGCAAAAGTTTAATTAGTACTGCAGGCCAGAAACCTCTAATGTGCAGCTACAGACAATGACCCTAAGTGGCATAGAAGGAAGTGCTCTGCTTTAGTCAGATGACTGAGTAAAACAGGTTCCTAGTGTTTCTGGGGCCCATTTTTTTAATAGTGTACCCCGTTCCTGCTTCCAGATCCCTGTTCTTGTTTTCTGTGCTCTTGCTGCTGCTGTGCCTGGTATCCTTCTCCTATCTTCCTCTTGTATCCTCTACTCTGCTGACCAATCTCTTGATGCTTTGTGCCAACAAACCAAGTCTGCCCTGACCTCCTGTCTACCCCAAGCTATGCACCTACCTTGCCTCCAGTTCATCCATGATGTCAACCACCTTCAGAGTGTGAGCCTGTGTTCATTTCTCTGGGGAGATGACCACACAAGACTAACTCCATGTGAGGGATGACCTGGTGAAGACTGGACTTCCCTTGGTTCTTGTATCCCTCAATAAGCACACACTGTGACAATAATGAGGTCTGATGAATACCAAACTGTGGGGAGAATGAGGAGGTTGTATTTAAACACAATTTCTTCAAAATTTGCAAGTTGATGACAAAAGTGGTCAGAGTTTTATTTCCTGTCTGTGGTTGGCAAAGAAGGGGACACAGATAGGCCACAGACCAGTTTGAAGCACATTTGACAGAACACGTGTCCTAAAACCTCCTCTAGCAGAGTCTGCAAGAGACTAGTCTAGTGAAGCAATACACATTCAGATTCTTTTTTCTTTTTAACCAAGAAGGCCCGGCTTTCATTTATATTCCATAATTCCTGCTGTGATGGAGTTGCCTTCATAAAAAAGTGGTTACAAGAATATATAAGAAAATAGTAATCAGGTAGACACCAAACCCACCTATATGACTCGGTTTAGGAGGCCAATAAAACACATTAGACATACATATTATGTATATCATATATGGTCTCTATAATATTGTAATTTCTTTCTGTCCACTAATACGTTGGATATTGGACTATGAAACCTCATCAGATGTAAATATAGAGATATTCTGAACAACTGATATTAAAAGGGTAACTAACCCCAAGAATGAAAATGGAATACATGCCAGCTTGTATTTCTTAGATGATGTTGCTACAGTATTATTTTTTTTTCAGCAAATACCTGTTGATCTTCCTAGAAATGCCATGTCCTTGTCACTTCCTGTGAGCTGCACCCAAGAATATCTTCCTTCCTAGCTCTCTGCTGTCAACTACCACTTGCTCTGCCACCCATGTAATGAAGATGAAAAGATACGTACAGATTTGTAGTCTATGTAAGGAGCGCAGCCTAGGGTGACAACCACGGCTCCCTCCATAGAATATGGAGGAATAACGCAGTCACCCAAGAACAGGAAGTATGTTATTTGCAGGATTACAAGGTGAAAATAAAGGACACAAAGCTAGTACATAGAAATGTAATGCAGTCAACACAAGAAGGAATAGTAAGTTGTAATATATTACATTTTTGGTTTTGAGTTTAGATGTGGTCTGTGGATGTGGTCTGGTGTAGGGTGTCTGCTTAACATTTTACTCCAGCATGCCTATCAATCTGCGACACCTTCTCCATGGCCAACAAAATGTTGTTGCATTTGGCAATCTTTCCTTTAACAAGGAATGAAACTAAGGCTATTGAAAGAGTAACGTTTCAGGGAGCCATTGACTCTGATACTCAGATTGGTTTTACTCTGCAAGCATATTGGATCCTGCACAGAACCAAAGGACCAGGCAACCGTTACTTTGGTATTTTTTACTTTTAATCCCATTTATTTTACTGTTTGTTAATTTCTGTTTGTAATATGTTTTCTGTAAATATTTTCTTGCACCATTTGTCCTTTCTTTTCCATAAAACAATATTTAGGATGAAACTCTGAATGCTCTAATCAGAAATGAAAGAATGTTTTCCCTCTTTGAAGAAGCCAACAAAGTGTAAACTCTGTTACATTCCTGTCTGGGTGCTGCAGCGAGTGTAATAAGAGAATTTGGTAAAGAAGAAAGCTTTGGGAGTTTCCAAAGAAATCATTAAAAAAACTCACAAAAATAGAAAAAAAAAAATGTTATCAACTACAGTTTACACATATAATTGATATGCCAAGGTTGCCCTCATTTAAAAACAACAACAGTAGATGCGGTGTGGTGGAAGGCATTTTACTCCAGCATGCCTATCAATCTGTGACACCTTCTCCATGGCCAACAAAATGGTGTTACATTTGGCAACTGCACCTTTTGCTTGACAACAAATGAAACTAAGGATATTGACAGTCATATTTCTGGGAGCCATTGACTCTGATACTCAGATTGGTCTTACTCTGCAAGCGTATTTGGCTCTGCACAGAGAAAAAACAACCAGCCAATCGTTACTTTGGTATTTTCCCACTTTTAATCCCATTTATTTAAGGCCTCATGCACACTGGACGTTATATTAACATTATAAAAACGGCCAGTAGCTTTGCAGTGAGTTTTTCAAAGTTTGTTAAAGTTTTTGCAATAGCGTTTAGCTTTTTTTTTTTTTAAATGGATCAAAAACGTTTTTGAGTGTTTATCTGCGTTTATCTGTGTTTTTAGGCATTTTTTGACATTAGAGCATTTTTATAGCTGAAAAACGCCTCTCAGAACGCACTAGTTTTGGAGTTTTTTTTACAGACAAAAATGCCCCAGCCAAAAACAGTTGATAACAGCCTATATGTGCATGGACACATGGGATAACATGCTAGAGAGTTTATTGCCTGTAGAAAAAAAAAAAAAAAAAAAACCGTCTGAAGCCAAAAGCAGCAGCTGTAAAAACGTGCAAAAAAAAGTCCAGTGTGCATGAGGCCTTACTGTTGCAAATTTTTCTCTGTAATATCTTTTCTGTAAATATTTTGTTGTTCTTTCTTGTTTCCTGTCTGGGTGAGGCAGCGAGTGCAATAAGGGAATATGTAAAAAAGAAACCTTTGGGAGTTTCCAAACAAATCATTAAAAAATAAGCTCACAAAAACTTACAAAAATAGAAAAAAAATAACTTTATCAACTACAGTTTTCACAGATAAAATACTATACCAAGATTGCCCTCATGAAATATAAAAACAATTACATAAAAAAGAAAAAATTTTCATGGCCTCATCAGTCCCACGCACTCATGTCTCAAAACAAACAGGACCATATAAAACATTCTCTAAAGGGCTCCCCTGTCAAGCGGCTCACATCCTGTGCTCACAATGCATCAGGCCAGCCGCTCGGCACAGGACCTGGAAGCAAGTGGAGTAGCAGGGTCTACTTCAGATCACGGCCTATTAGCTTCTTCCCTGGCCAGACAGGTTGAAGAAAGTGACACCAGAAATACTTAAACTGTCACTTTGGGGTTCTTAGAAAGAAGGGGAGATCAGTGAACAGATGTTTGACGATCTCTCTCCCCGTAATAACTGCCATGCTGGTCCTGGATCTGATGAAAGCACAGGAAACATGGCTCACTGGTGCTTAGGTTGTTGCCTCAGAGCTGGAAAATCTCTGCACAGGGTGGGATCTGAGAGTGTATTCGTCCCATGTACCATCTGTGGGGGGAGGGGAAGGCCCACCTCCAAGCCTAGTGTGTGACAACATATCTGTGCAAAATTGTAATCGGCTGCCACATCCCAACCCAAAATCTTCCAGATGTAACAGAAGATCCTCCTTTTTTTTATACCTCCTCTCCATGTGTGAATACAGCAAAGACTGGAATGTGGTCTGGTGTGATGTCAGACAACCACCAAATCAGTTAAACGCATCCATTTGGTTGGCCCCCCTGATGACATTTTTCATGTTTGAGACGATACAATTTACGGGAAAAACACTTGCCACACTGGGAGCATGGATACGGCTTCACTCCCGTGTGGACTCTCTCGTGAGTGATTAGATACGATTTACGGGAAAAGCACCTCCCGCACTGGGAGCAGGAATACGGCTTCTCCCCCGTGTGAAGTCTCTCGTGTCTGTTAAGATCCCATTGCTGGGAGAACCGTTTCCCGCACTCGGTGCAGGAATATGGCTTCTCCCCGGTGTGGACTCGGTCGTGTTTAAGAAGATGAAGTTTCTGGGAAAAACATTTGCCGCATATAGAACAGGAATAGGACTTTTCCCCTGTGTGGATAGTTTGATGTCTGCTAAGAGCCGATTTGCGGTTGAAACATTTCCCGCACTGGGAACATGAATGTGGCTTCTCCCCCGTGTGAATCATTTCGTGTGCCAACAGAGCTGATTTGTACAAAAAGGATTTTCCGCATTCCCAGCAGGTGTACGGCCTCTTTCCTGTGTGGGCGATCTCGTGTCTGAGAAGGTGGGATTTGTAAGGAAAACATTTACCGCACTCGGGACAGGAATACAAGTTCTCCCCCGTTTTACTTTCCTGGGATGAAACAGATTCAGCTCCCTCCGTAAGACGCTCACTGTACTCAGAACGTGGTAGCATCTCTCCTCCTGTACAAGGTGCAGGATCAGGGGTAGGATGGACATCAAGATGAAATCTCTCATAGGTGGATGGAGGAGATGACAGATCTTCACAGTGAAGGTCCAGATGAAGATTTGAGCTGATGGATTGTTTCCCTGAAGAATCAGATGTGACATCGTCATCTTCTATATCAGGAAAGGCGGTGGGAATTTCCATAGTGTTATTGTTGTTGTGTTGTCCATCTGCAGGACACAAGAAATGGGAAAAAACAGGTATTAGCAGTGTATTTACATTTTTTTTAATGTTCTCCTTAGAACAGCCATTCTCAACTTGGGATCCTCCAGAGGTTACTAGAGGTTCCTTGAGCTGTGGCTGATTGACTTCCCATTTCATGGTGGCTGAATAATTCCAGTTCCAACACCGTTTGGCAGAGACATCAACATCAATGATCTTTTTAGCTGTCTCAATGGGGGGCATTCTTCCTATTGACCATCAATGTAAGGGACATTCTTCTCACTGATCACCAATGTAAGGGACACTCTTCTCACTGATCACCAATGTAAGGGACACTCTTCTCACTGATCACCAATGTAAGGATCATTCTTCTCACTGATCACCAATGTAAGGAACATTCTTCTCACTGATCACCAATGTAAGGAACATTCTTCTCACTGATCACCAATGTAAGGAACATTCTTCCCACTGATCACCAATGTAAGGAGCATTCTTCCCACTGATCACCAATGTAAGAAACATTCTTCCCACTGATCACCAATGTAAGGAACATTCTTCCCACTGATCACCAATGTAAGGAACATTCTTCTCACTGATCACCAATGTAAGGAACATTCTTCTCACTGATCACCAATGTAAGGAACATTCTTCTCACTGATCACCAATGTAAGGAGAATTCTTCTCACTGATCACCAATGTAAGGAGCATTCTTCCCACTGATCACCAATGTAAGGGACATTCTTCTCACTGATCACCAATGTAAGGAACATTCTTCTCACTGATCACCAATGTAAGGAACATTCTTCTCACTGATCACCAATGTAAGGAACATTCTTCTCACTGATCACCAATGTAAGGAGAATTCTTCCCACTGATCACCAATGTAAGGAGCATTCTTCTCACTGATCACCAATGTAAGGAACATTCTTCCCCCTGATCACCAATGTAAGGAACATTCTTCCCACTGATCACCAATGTAAGGAACATTCTTCTCACTGATCACCAATGTAAGGAGAATTCTTCCCACTGATCACCAATGTAAGGAGCATTCTTCTCACTGATCACCAATGTAAGGGACATTCTTCTCACTGATCACCAATGTAAGGAACATTCTTCTCACTGATCACCAATGTAAGGAGAATTCTTCCCACTGATCACCAATGTAAGGAACATTCTTCTCACTGATCACCAATGTAAGGAACATTCTTCTCACTGATCACCAATGTAAGGAGAATTCTTCCCACTGATCACCAATGTAAGGAGCATTCTTCTCACTGATCACCAATGTAAGGAACATTCTTCCCCCTGATCACCAATGTAAGGAACATTCTTCCCACTGATCACCAATGTAAGGAACATTCTTCTCACTGATCACCAATGTAAGGAGAATTCTTCCCACTGATCACCAATGTAAGGAGCATTCTTCTCACTGATCACCAATGTAAGGGACATTCTTCTCACTGATCACCAATGTAAGGAACATTCTTCTCACTGATCACCAATGTAAGGAACATTCTTCTCACTGATCACCAATGTAAGGAGAATTCTTCCCACTGATCACCAATGTAAGGAGCATTCTTCTCACTGATCACCAATGTAAGGAACATTCTTCCCCCTGATCACCAATGTAAGGAGCATTCTTCTCACTGATCACCAATGTAAACAACATTCTTCTCACTGATCACCAATGTAAGGAGAATTCTTCCCACTGATCACCAATGTAAGGAACATTCTTCCCACTGATCACCAATGTAAGGAACATTCTTCTCACTGATCACCAATGTAAGGAACATTCTTCCCACTGATCACCAATGTAAGGAACATTCTTCTCACTGATCACCAATGTAAGGAACATTCTTCTCACTGATCACCAATGTAAGGAACATTCTTCTCACTGATCACCAATGTAAGGAACATTCTTCCCACTGATCACCAATGTAAGGGACATTTTTCCCATTGACCCCCAATGGACTGGTTTAAGCAAGGGTTCCCCAAGACCCGAAAATTATTTTAGGAGTAAAAAGGATGGGAGAAGCAGCTCTAGACTATTTCAAACAATGTGTATGTAATTTTATGTCTAAAACATTACATGGATGTCACAAAGGGTACTTTTCATCGATTAATCTATCTATGGAGATACAGTATCTCACAAAAGTGAGTACACCCCTCACATTTTTGTAAATATTTTCTTCTATCTTTTCATGTGACAACACTGAAGAAATGACACTTTGCTACAATGTAAAGTAGTGAGTGTACAGCTTGTATAACAGTGTAAATTTGCTGTCCCCTCAAAACAACTCAACACACAGCCATTAATGTCTAAACCGCTGGTAACAAAAGTGAGTACACCCTGTGAAAATGTCCCAAAGTGTCAATATTTTGTGTGGCCACCATTATTTTCCAGCACTGCCTTAACCCTCTTGGGCATGGAGGTCACCAGAGCTTCACAGGTTTTCACTGGAGTCCTCTTCCCCTCCTCCATGAGGACATCACAGAGCTGGTGTAAGTTAGAGACCTTGCGCTCTTCCACCTTCCATTTGAGGATGCCCCACAGATGCTCAATTGGATTAACGTCTGGAGACATGCTTGGCCAGTCCATCACCTTTACCCTCAGCTTCTTTAGCAAGGCAGTGGTCATCTTGGAGTTGTGTGTGTGTTTGGGGTCGTTATCATGTTGGAATACTGCCCTGCGGCCCAGTCTCTGAAGGGAGGGGATCATGCTCTGCTTCATTATATCACAGTACATGTTGGCATTCATGGTTCTCTCAATGAACTGTAGCTCCCCAGTTCCGGCAGCACTCATGCAGCCCCAGACCATGACACTCCCACCACCATGCTTGACTGTAGGCAAGAAACACTTGTCTTTGTACGCCTCACCTGGTTGCCCCCACACACGCTTGTCACCATCTGTACCAAATAAGTTTATCTTGGTCTCATCAAACCACAGGACGAGGTTCCAGTAATCCAGATCCTTAGTCTGCTTGTCTTCAGCAAACTGTTTGCGAGCTTTCTTGTGCATCATCTTTAGAAAAGGCTTCCTTCTGGGATGACAGCCATGCAGACCAATTTGATGCAGTGTGCGGTGTATGGTCTGAGCACTGACAGGCTGACCCCCCACCCCTACAACCTCTGCAGCAATGCTGGCAGCACTCATACGTCTATTTTCCAAAGACAACCTCTGGATATGGTTGGATGGTCAGTGGTTCAGGTGGATAGCAATGGTTCAGGTGGATGATAAGTGGTTGAGGTGGATGGGAGTGTTAACTTAAAATACAATACATGACAGGATTTGACACAGTAGTACATGGATATGGTTAACTTGTCTAGAGTGTACTCCCTGGTATGCGAGCACACAATCTGTTCTGATGTGAACCACGTTTACTTTTGAAGGCACTGATGGTTTTGTTCCAAATCTGCCTTCGAGACAGACCAATAACCAGTCAAGACATTGGCTTCCCCAATATGGTGGCTGTAACTCAAAACTACAGACATTTTTGGACAACTGTATTAATTTATGTCGTTCTAAAGTGCCTCATGTGGATGGTGAATGCATTGAATTGCTTTTGCAAACATGACCTCCTCTTACCTGGTGATGTGAGGGGCAGCTTGTTCTCCATTATGGTGTCCTTGCTTCTTTCCATATACTCCCACTCCTCCATGGAGAAATAGATGGCGACATCCTGACACCTGATAGGAACCTGACAACACACAAGGATACAATCACCATCCAGACGTGCCGCTTCTGATCCTGGATAATGCCCCAAAATTCCGGACACCACTCACCTCCTCTGTCAGAAGCTCAGTGATCTTGTTGATGACCTCCAGAATCTTCTTGTCATTAGGTGGAGGCTCTATGATGGTTCTCCAGTTCCAGTCTTCTGACATGCAGGATTGGCTGCCAAGTGTCACATGATCATCAGATGTCTTCTTCACCATTGTGTATTCCTGTGTAATAAGAGATACATACAAGTTACAATAGTACAAGTTACTAAACATAGTACAGGGCTTAGATAGAATTCCATGTAACTACAATAGTAGTAGCACAATCAAGGCTTCTAAGTACAGAAGGTCACATGGCTCATTCCATCACATATCCCAAAAATATGAGGATTATTTTTCATTTCATGGCAGTGGGCGGATCCATCGCTTTACATCCCATCAGACAAATGCACATATAGAACTGTAAATATAGCCCAACATTATAGAGCCATTTATTCCAAATTGCACATAAATATTTCAGTCATTTTGGCCATCATCAATGCAGTGTATGGAAATCATGGCTTCTATGGAGTAAGGCTTGGGACCCAAAAGGGACAGAAAAGAAACGTAGGTTATGAACAGAAGAGATTAAACAAATCAAAAAGTCCTCCAACAGAATCAGTGCACTAAAGTATTTGACTATATTTACTCCAGTGGTCTCCAACTTTCTAAACAAAAGGCCAATTTACTGTCCTTCAGACTTAAGGAGGCCAGACTGTGGCCAGTAAGAGTAGAAAAAGCCATAGGCTTGGTGGTCAGTGGGAGTAAACAGTACATAGTACCTGTGATCAATAGGTAGAGGAATAGTGTCCCATCATTGGCATCAGTGGGAGGAATGGTGCCTTATCATTGGCATCAGTGGGAGGGATGGTGCCCCATCACTGGTATCAGTGGGAGGAATGGTGCCTTATCATTGGTATCAGTGGGAGGGATGGTGCCCCATCACTGGTATCAGTGGGAGGGATGGTGCCCCATCACTGGTATCAGTGGGAGGGATGGTGCCCCATCACTGGTATCAGTGGGAGGAATAGTGCCCCATCAATGGTATCAGTGGGAGGGATGGTGCCCCATCACTGGTATCAGTGGGAGGAATAGTGCCCCATCACTGGTATCAGTGGGAGGAATAGTGCCCCATCACTGGTATCAGTGGGAGGAATGGTGCCCCATCACTGGTATCAGTGGGAGGAATGGTGTCCCGTCACTGGTATCAGTGGGAGAAATGGTGCCCCAACATTGGTGTCAGGCAAGGTATTTACCCCATCATGGGTGTCAGGGGGAGGAATAGTGCCCTATAATTGGTGTGAGTGGGAGAATTAATAAATAAAGGCAAGAAAAGGGCCACATCCAGCCCGCGGGCTGCAATTTGGAGACCTCTGCTCTAGAGCACTCCCTAATACCGCAAACACTAAGGATGTTACCCTGGTTGCCTTCTTGTCATATATCGTCTCTGGCTATGAACCACCCATACATCCAATGATAGACCCAACTCTTGAGACTTTTCGTAGGACAGCCATGACCTCCTCTCTCGCTTCTTTGCTCGGTCCTCTAACAATTCTCTGTCTCAACCCGACTTTTGCCCCAGGCATAACCGAGAATGGTCTGATAACGATATTGTCTCACAAGGATGTTCTGGCATTTAATTCTTTTTCCTGATAGGCAAACTACTTTTATTCGCGGCTATTAATGCCATCCTTGCTCCGCACTCCATTCCATTCTGGACATACTTGCAGAGAAGGCATTTTCTAAACAGCCGTAAGACCTCCCATCTTCGGACCAGGACTCTTACCACCCTTGAGTCTCTATGTAGCAAAAAGCAACTTCAGAGACATCTTATTTCCAAATTGTAGTCTTCACTATTTGGGGGTCTCTCAGAGTATTCCAGCTTCTCGTGCTTGGCATTGGACAGAGATCTTGGCAGGGGCGTTGCTAGGTCTACAAAAGATCTGGGGCTAGAGCCCATAGCAGCGTAGTAAAGAAAGTCATATGCTTGGGCGGGGATACACATGTATATACAGTGTGTGTGTACATATCCCCACAGAGCCCCCACTTACATCAGGGTCCCCAGAGAGCCCCCCACTTACATCAGGGTCCCCAGAGAGTCTCCCCCTTGCATCAGGGTCCCCAGAGAGCCTCCCACTTGCATCAGGGTCCCCAGAGAGCCTCCCCCTTGCATCAGGGTCCCCAGAGAGCCTCCCCCTTGCATCAGGGTCCCCAGAGAGCCTCCCCCTTGCATCAGGGTCCCCAGAGAGCCTCCCCCTTGCATCAGGGTCACCAGAGAGCCTCCCCCTTGCATCAGGGTCACCAGAGAGCCTCCCCCTTGCATCAGGGTCACCAGAGAGCCTCCCCTTCCCTTGAGGACCTCTGCAGAGACTCGGGGCTATGTGCCACAGATTCAGGGCTATAGCCCCAAAAGCCACCCCCTAGCGACGCCACTGGATCTTGGTGAGCAGTTTTCAGGCTCTGATTGGGAATCTCTCTGTACTTCCATACAGAAGGGCTACTTGAATGTAGCAACCCAGGAAGATGGATGACATAAAATACTTACAAGATGGTATAGAACTACTGCTCTCCTACACAAATTCTCATCCAAGATCTCCAATAGATGTTGGAGGTGTGAGGAGGAGGTGGGAACGATGCTTCAGGATTGGTGGGCGTGCTCCAAGCTTCGACCATTTTGGAAGAAAGTACACAAGATCATCTCAGTGGTCACCTCCGACACAGTCGCCTATTTCCCGGCACAATACCTTCTTTACCACACTTCTACACCAAGAAACGGCATTCTAAATCTTTGGCGATTTTCATGATCAATGCTACTAGGCATTGAATTCCCTACCATTGGCTCTCAACTAAAGTTCCAATCATAGGGTAATGGTTTCAAAAGACTCAACAAAATGGAAGACATTGAAGAACTCATTAGTATTTCTCAGGAAAGGCTTTCAAAAATCACTTCTACCTGGTACTGTTGGATTCATTATAAGACAACTGAAGCGTACTCGGAGGTGCAATAAGTCGATCAATCTAGAGCGAGCTTATTCTTACCCCAATGAGAAGCTCTGCTTTTCCTGGTGATTAACCCTACTTCTTCATGTTTGTCTCTCTTCTCTGCCTTTTTTCCCTTACTTGTTTTTTATACACAGAGTAAACAGGGGGTAGTTTCTGTTCCCCTGTTCTTTCCCTAACACCCCCTATTTTTCTTCTTTCTTCTCTTTTGCTCCTTCAGAAAAGTCTGTATCGTTTGTTATTACATACACCAAACTGATTGGCCACAGGCATGGTAATACTGAACATGTCCTGTTCGGGATTCTTACTCCATATTGTTTAACAGATGATTGAATTTCTTGGTACCCCTGTTTTTTGGGACCATCATATCTACATATATGATTTACGTACTCGTAATCAGGGGTGTATGCATAGGGGTCTCAATTGAGACCCGGCCCCATGCTTTAGGGTACCTGTGTGGCCCCCTGTACACCTGGATAGGAGGGGCGGCATACAGAGGAACCGATCCCCCACATTTTTCTCCTGCAACCTCTGAATGGAGGAGATCGGCTACATACCACCCAGTCACCCCTCCTATCCACCTTCTGCTCTCTCCCGTCCCTCCTCATCCCCCGCAGTGCTGCCGGCTTCCCCCCTCCCCTCTCCCACTGGCTGCTGTGGAGGATGCTTTCCGGATGGAGAACGGGAGGGGGCCGGCAAATGTGTCAGAATGGTAAAAACTGTCATAACTGGTAAAAACTTGGATGAACCGCCTGGCCACCCCATTGAATGGAGCCTTAAAGGGTCATAGATCTGCCTGGCTCCTCTCACAACAATTTTTTGGGTTAACATACAAATTACATCACTGTGAAGTTCCCAGAATCCTCCTCACCTCTCCTGTTATCAGGTAAAGGAACTCCATAGTAAGGCTCAATATCCTGTCCATCATCTTCTTCCTTCCCCCCTCCATTCTCAGGACGAGATGGGGCGATGGAACTGCGTCTTCTACCAAGGTGCTGAATATTTCAGGGGTACTTCTCCTATAAAAGGAAATCAGAGAAATCATCCACAGTCTAAAACTTCCACCCAAGTGTGTCTGACACCCCCCCAAATCTCTGGGGTGATCGCTGATTCTCCAGTGCCGGGTGCACATCCAATGGATCACAAACACAACTGGACAGAAGGCATTGGTCCAGCCATGCGTCCACTGCAACCCCGGAAACGTTTCCCGCAATCACTTGGGCATGCAGAACCCATTGGTCCCAACCCCACAATGTTATAATATAGAGCGGGGGTCTCCAAACTTTCTAAACAAAGGGCCAGTTTACTGTCCTTCAGACAATAGTGCCCCATTGTTGTTGTCAGTGGGAGGAATAGTGCCCCATCATTGGTGTTGGTGGGAGGAATAGTGCCTCCATTATTTGTGCCAGTGGGAGGAATAGTGCCCCATCATTGGTGCCAGTGGGAGGAATAGTGCCCCATCATTGATGTCAGTGGGAGGAATAGTGCCCCATTATTGGTGCCAGTGGGAGGAATAGTGCCCCATCATTTGTGCCAGTGGGAGGAATAGTGCCCCATCATTTGTGCCAGTGGGAGGAATAGTGCCCCAAAATAGGTGGAGGTGAGGAGAACTGTTCCATCATATATGGGATTATTACATCACTAGTATAGATGACGGTCTACTGAGCATAATGAAGTCATAATACACAGAGGGGGAGAGTCGGCCTCCCTGACACATAATACTAAATGAATGGAGATCAGAGAGACTTCACCACTGCAAGACACCATTACATCACAGCTCTGCAGAATGAAAGATACCGAGAATTACACCCGACATACAGGACAAGAGAAGTAGTACTGTGCAGAGTCCATACATACAGAATAAGAACAGATACCGAGAATTACACCCGACATACAGGACAAGAGAAGTAGTACTGTGCAGAGTCCATACATACAGATTGGTGTCCGGTGACCCCGGCTCGGTGGGATGGATGGACGGTCTCAACCGGTGGTCAGTGTGGTGGAGATCTCCATCCAGGAAGCACATTGTATACATTGTATGGGGGAGGAAGGGGCGGCCCCTCCCCCTCCTGCACCTTCCCACTTAACCCTTCCTCTACTGGCCTGTATACTATGCAGTGTATATATACAGTATATAGATCAGTAAAGTGTGTGTCAGTCTAGAATAAAGCACATTTATTACGATTGCTGACCTCGGTGTCTCTCTCTGGGGATTGTATAGATAAATTAAAAATTTTTATAAGACGATGGGATTGTTTTATTAGAACTGGAGAGTGCAGAATCTGGAGCAGCTGTGCCTGGCAGCCAATCGGCTTCTAACTTCATGTTGTTCAATGACAATGAAGCCTGGAAGCTGATTGGTTTCTCTGCAGCACTCTCTTATTGATAGGAGGAAACCCGGATTGTACCGAAAACCAAACAAACATTCTACATTGTATCACATTGTTATCTGTAGTCTATTTATAGATTTTGTTTGTTTTTCCTATAAATGATATTTTGTTTATTTATTTATCACTGTTGAGAAATCTCCAATTTATTTAGGGGGCTCCTTTAGATGCGTTTTGAAATGTTACCCACCATGAATGCCCATTATGCTTTAGTGAGGCGTTTTGCGTACCTTGTTGACGTATTCGCTCACCAGACGCCTCCCCTGTGATGGTTTTCTATCCACTTACTCCCCTTTCAAAACTTGAATGCGACTTTTGAAATTGTGCAACTTCACTTGAAGCTGCATCATTTCGAAGCCGCAGGTCGGTGCGATTTCAGGTGTGACTTGTCTGACATCTGTTTCGACTTCATGCGCCTGAAACCACACAGAAAATAGCGCAGGAACCTTTTTATTTTTTTCAAACTGTTGCGGTACCACAAAGTTGGAGTCGCACCTTTTTTTTTTAACAGTTCCATTACCAACAATAGGGTGCGACTTGTCAAGTGATTTGGACCTGTCAATTCGCACCGGTGTGAATGGGAGCTGAGAGTAGAACTATAGGCAAATCTTTTCTTTTCTCTTTTTTTTTTTAAATGAAGTAAAGAGGGGTTATAACCCCTGTAAGTTTTATGTGTCCCATTGCGGAGAGTTCCCTTCACTTCCTGTCCTAGAGCCAAACAGGAAGTGAGAGGAAATCCCTATATATTAAGGGAATCCCCCAGGTCACCAGAACTAGGGTCCCGATAGGAAGATTTCCCCTCTATTACTTTTCTGGGGACAACCCAAAATTTGGGATTTTCTTTTACTTTCAGTGATAATGGTAAACAGGACACAGAGAGGGTGAAAAAAAAGTTTGGCTTTATTTATTCTTTAACCCCTTCAGATCCGCGCTATAGCCGAATGATGGCTACAGCGCGGATCTGCTTTGCCAGGAGGCCATCAATAGATGTCCTCCCCTTTGCACGCCCCCTGAAGGGCACGCACTGTGATCAACAACCATGCCCCCTTATGCCATCACAGTCCCAGCATGCCCAGGGACTGTGACAGCATAAGGGGGCGGGGTCTCCGCCTATATAAATCACATCAGAGCGCTCAGAGAGCATTCCAGCCAGAGAGACCGTCAACATCGGAAGAAGAGAAGAAGCGAAGAAGCCCAGAGGCCCAGAAGTCCGGGCCTCCGTTGGCAAAAGAGCGGCATGAAGACAGCGGAGGAGCCGGCAGAAGAACTGGAACACCGGGAGAAGAGGCCAGAGAGAGCGGAGAAGAACCAACCGGACGCCGGGAGAAGAGGAACCGGAGGGACCCCCGAAGTCAGAAGAAGACCCCCGAAGCCGGAAGAAGACCCCTCCCCCGGAGCTGTCTAATAAATTACTTTAAAAACCTGTGTAGTGTGTTTTATTATTGACACTTTTTCCCTAGTTGAATGGGTAGGGGTACCATGTACCCCATACTCATTCACATAGGGTGGAGGGCCGGGATCTGGGGGCCCTCTTATTATAGGGGGCTCCCGGATTCCAATAAGCCCCCCGCCCGCAGACCCCGACAACCAATGGCCAGGGTTGTCGGGAAGAGGCCCTTGTCCTCATCAACATGGGGACAAGGTGCTTTGTGGCGGGGGGGCCCCGCAGGGCGCCCCCTCCCCCAAAGCACACACCCCCCCATGTTGAGGGCATGCAGCCTGGCACGGTTCAGGAGGGGGGGGGCGCTCGCTCGTCCCCACCCCCTTTCTGACCGACTGGGCTGCGTGCTCGGATTGGGGTCTGGTATAGATTCTAGGGGCGACCCCACGCCGTTTTTTCGGCGTAGGGGATTCCCTTTAAAATCCATACCAGACCTAAGGGCCTGGCATGCCCCACGCTCGCCGCAATAGGAAAATTTGCAGCGAGCGTGAGATGCAATACCCTGCCCTTGCGTCGTATCTGGTCCGCCGGACCAGCATACAGACGAACGGGCCTTCCGTCAGGAACTGAGTCCAACGGAAAGATTTAAAACATGTTTCAAATCTAGGTCTGGCGGACTTTTGGGGAAAAAAAAGTCCGCCGAAGCCTACACACGATCGGATTGTCCAGCGGACTCTGGTCCAAGTATGCCGGAAAGTCCGCTCGTGTGTAGCGGCATTACAAGGATTATAAACATCCTTTGTGATAGAAATAAGGGATGACAGGTCCTCTTTATGGAGAGATCTCACATCTCTCCTCTACCTTTGAAAGCGAAAGATAAAAAAAATTGATCTTTTGCTTTAAAAAAAAATTTGTTTAGTTCCGCCCTAGACCAGAAATGATATCATGACGTCTCTCCGGTCTTCCAAGATCATAGAGGTGATGAGAGACCAGATCGTCCCTGATCACCTCTATGATCTTGGAAGACCAGAGAGACGTCATGAAGTCACTTCTGGTCTAGGGCGGAACTAAACAATTTTTTCTTTCTTTTTTTTTAAAGCAAAAGATCATCTTTTTTATTTTTTATCATGACGTCTCTCCGGTCCTCCAAGATCATAGAGGTTATCAGGGACGAACTGGTCACTCCTCACCTCTGTGGCCAGCCGCACGAACCACCAGTTAGTTTCCCGGACTCGCCATTGAGAATGGTAAACCCAAGAAACACCGGAGCGTGGCCGGCCGGGGGGTTGGGTTTTGGGGAGCCCCCTCCCACTGTTATTAAAAGCGATCCAGCGGCTAATTAGCCACTCAGACCACTTTCATGAGAAAGAGACTCGCCAACTAAAATAAAAAATACCAGGGTTATGGCTCATAGCTTCAGGTTAAGGTACCCTATTGGCTCGGTTCCACCAGTGTTGCCCTTTGAAGAGCGATATGTGCTTGGATCACTCTTCAGAGGACATTTGATAGGTGGTGAGCAGGCATTTTATTGCTTTAACCCCTTAAACCCCACACCAGTGCACCACCCACCAGTCAGCTAAATGAGCTGTGTCTTGGGTTGTGTGTGACCTTACTGCATGAGGCCCTACAGGGCTTCTCCTGTATGACAGGTGCACTTGACACGTGTTAGATATCTGGATAGGATTGATCAGGAAGTTACAAGGTTCCAATCATGACACCCCCAGCCAGTGAGCACCGTCATTGGGGGGATTTCTCATCACTTTCGGTCCAAGTGCCATCTTCTCATACCCAGCGTGTGTCACCTGAACAGGAAGTGGGGTCAGATCTGCTCAATGGGGACAAAAAAAAAAACAATAAAAAAGTTCTAATGTTCCTTTTCCTGCAAAATTATTACTAGGACAGTAAAAAAACTTTCTGGGTCTTTCTTTTTCTAATTGTTGACTGTCCCTGGCCCCACCCCCTTCCATTCATTGGATTTCAATTGTTTTAATCATGGAGGCTTGGCATCACATGTCGGCGGGTCTGCATGTAAATACAGCCTGACTAGGAACGCCCACCCCTCCAGACTGACACCCGCCCATCAAAGCATTGTGATATTTGCATAACACCTCTCCCAGCACTGCACCTCCCACACACCTGTCCCAGCACTGCACCTCCCGCACACCTGTCCCAACATCGCACCTCCCGCACACCTGTCCCAGCACTGCACCTCCCGCACACCTGTCCCAGCACTGCACCCCCCGCACACCTGTCCCAGCACTGCACCTCCCGCACACCTGTCCCAGCACTGCACCCCCCGCACACCTGTCCCAGCACTGCACCTCACGCACACCTGTCCCAGCACTGCACCTCCCGTACACCTGTCCCAGCACTGCACCCCCCGCACATCTGTCCCAGCACTGCACCTCCCACTCACCTGTCCCAGCACTGCACCCCCCGCACACCTGTCCCTGCACTGCACCCCCGCACACCTGTCCCACCACTGCACCTCCCGTACACCTGTCCCAGCACCGCACCTCCCGCACACCTGTCCCAGCACTGCACCTCCCGCACACCTGTCCCAGCACTGCACCTCCCACTCACCTGTCCCAGCACTGCACCTCCCGCACACCTGTCCCAGCACTGCACCTCCCGCTCACCTGTCCCAGCACTGCACCCCCTGCACACCTGTCCCAGCACTGCACCCCCCGCACATCTGTCCCAGCACTGCACCCCCCGCACACCTGTCCCAGCACTGCACCCCCCGCACACCTGTCCCAGCACTGCACCCCCTGCACACCTGTCTCAGCACTGCACCTCCCGTACACCTGTCCCAGCACTGCACCTCCCACTCACCTGTCCCAGCACTGCACCCCCGCACACCTGTCCCAGCACTGCACCTCCAGCACACCTGTCCCAGCACTGCACCTCCCGTACACCTGTCTCAGCACCGCACCTCCCGCACACCTGTCCCAGCACTGCACCCCCGCACACCTGTCCCAGCACTGCACCCCCGCACACCTGTCCCAGCACTGCACCCCCGCACACCTGTCCCAGCACTGCACCTCCCGTACACCTGCTCCAACAATGCACACCCCTCATACCTCTTTCACCTCTGCGCCTCCGGGGCAACTGCTCGTAATTGTGAAAATGCTCTGATACTCGAAACCAATACTATTGCAGTGCGATTTGAACCTTTACAAAATGAATGGGCTGAAATCACACTGCAAAGAATCGCATGCAGTGTCACGCACCGTTCCTGTGTGAACCCAGGCTTGTCATAGTGACTTCAGCCCAGGTTCACACAGGAGTGGTGGGGGAAATGCATGTGATTCAGACAGGAAATGCACTGCATTCTTATTTAATCCAACCCCCCCGGGGGAAAATTGAGCACCAGCCGCCACTGGACATTATAGGTCCTAGCTCTCGTTAGGCAGTGATTTGAGCTCTGCTCAGTACAGGAGTATGGTGAGCCAGGGCGCCCCCCCAGGGGGCAAATCCATGACAGCCTGGGTTCACTGGTCGTCAATTAACCTGGAAGACTGATGCCATCGAGTGGTGGAAAAGGTTACTGCAGGAGACAGCTGAAGACTAAGGACAAGTAGTGCAGCAAAACCTTTCCCGGGCATCTTCATTCTCCCCCCTGAGTTCAGCTTTATATAAAAGCCTCCGCAAAAGGTCAACATTACAATTAAAGTGGTTCTAAAGGCTGATGGTGAAAAGACGTGCTGTATGCTGCTCCCTCCCCCTCAATTCTTACCTGAGCCCGATTGTGATCCAGCGATGTGCACGAGAGCAGCAACTCTTCTAGCTCTCTCCTTCATCATTGGGTTAGAGAGTGGGAGTGGCAGCCAGTGAGGAGGGAGCGGGGGGCGGGGCTTAGCTGCGCTCTGTGTCTATGAACAGCTCGGGAACATGCAGCTTGCTATGGGGGCACTCAGCAGAGGGGAGGAGGCGGGAGAGCTGGTGGGGGACCCCAGAAGAGGAGGATCGGGGCTGCTTTTTGCAAAACTATTACACACGGTAGTTAAGTATAACTTGTTTTGTTTTTTTTTTACCTTTAGTATCACTTTAATAATAATACTTACCTCTCCTGTGGGAGTGGAATCCTATTTTTGGTGAAATATCTGCCGCAGACAACACACTTTAGGGTGCGACAGATTCCGGGCCCCCTGTGGTTTCACCTATTGGCCAGTACAGAACACACACCTAAAATAAAGTAGGGGGAGGGGGGATTGCTGCCATTTTGGACTATAGTAAATAGGTGTGTGCTATAATAAGTAACAATGCTCTGATCTTCTGTTCACCGCCTCTGGTTAGTATAGATATCCCCACATCTCCATTGCCACCATTCTGGTCATCTTACGTCATGTATCAGAGATGTCAATTACGCCACTTTGAAAAAATTTTGAGTTTCCAATAAATGCCATAATCCTGTATACCCCACCAGGCCTCAGACGGCATCTTCTCGGTGCACTTGTCTGTTTTATATTGATTTTCTATTGTCCAACTGTTTGTCTATTTTGCAACATGAAGGGGGTTGTGACCTGTCCGTACCAATATTATGAACGCTGACATGTCTCCATCCCAATTAGTAATACCAGAAAAAGAGAACAAAAAGCGGGACTTTAACGAGACATGTCAACGCATAAATATTAATTAATGGGCCAGGCGCATATAGAGTTGGCCTGTATCCAATGCAAATATATATTCCGGACATCAATAATATATAACCAAAGGGACAATGGGCGTAATCACAAGGGATTTACAACAAATATTCGTATAAAACATCATTTAATACATCATTAGACATGAAGAAAATTAATAAAAAGTCAATCAATCAATGGGTATAGTAGATACAAAGAATGTACGGTTACAGTACAGGTAGTTGTTAGATTGTAGGCACCCTTAAGTTGTTAACTCTACGCGTTTCTTGGCTTACAACCAATCATCAGGAGTTCAGATGCATAATAACTAAAAAATAATAAAGCAGCCATTAATCTAATGATTGACACAAACATATCGAAAAAGACAATAACTACAATAGTACTCACAGGTTGATGGGATAACTGATAAAATGGGAAGGTGGTCCGGCCTGCAAAGTCTCACCCGGGGTTGAGGCAAGGACCAGCCCCCCCAGAAGTATACCCCAAAAGGAGGAGGCCGCCAACTGGACCAGGACACCCCACACAATCATGGCCCAATCAGAAAGGAGGAACCTGGCAAGCGCATGTGGAGTACTGTGGGGGGAGAAAAAAAAGAGTATGAGTGGGGGTGAGGGTGAAGTCAGAAAACCATCCATGAATGAACAGTTGAGAGTAACTGGGGAGCGTGGTAAAGAGCATAGGACAAAAGGGGGGAATGTGAAGTGGAAGTGAATGGTAAGGGAGATATAAAAGTGTTGAAAGTGTGAAAACATGGATGGCTAGGGAGAGTGAGGGAAATTACCTGTGAGGAACAAGTATAGCGTATGCCGGTCATCCCTACACAAGCTGAGGCAGGTGGAGTGGGCTAGCCAGAGGCCGCCGCCATATACCCCAGGCAGGGGGCGTGTCCATGCCAGCGTCATGAAGGGACGTCAATCCGGCGCAAAGGGAGGAGTCCACCCCAGAGTGATCGGAGCGGAGTACACTCCACCTGTCGCCATGACTCCCGATAGAGTGGAACACTGCCGCCCGTACACTGCCGCACACTGGGCGCAAATTCATGACGCCGATGCGTCGAGGTCACGGCCCGCCCCCACCGTGGTGTAGGGCGGGTGAGGGGCCGCGAACTGGGCGCATCGCAACCCCGGGAATAAGACAAAACCAGACCACAGACCAACCTCCCACTACCAAATTACACAGTGAGTGGTAAGGAAACACATAATGGGGTAGTCCAAGTAAAAGGATGGAAAAGTATGCACTGAATTAAATCACCCATTTTCCGTGACCTGACCAGCCCTACTCCAGAACCCACTGTATGATCTTTGTTATGAACCTTTCTAGTTTATCATAGCTTTCCGCATCTTTTTCTTGTTTTTTTCCCTTTCATCGGCTAGACACTTGCTGACCACTTTATGCATAATTTGATTCTGATTTAAATCCTTTTTAAAATTTAAATTTAATTTAAAACCTCAAGGGATGAGGGAATTTAAACTAGGATAGTTGGCAAGTATGAGGCAGCTGCTTTGGGCCCCACAACAATGACAGGGCCCAGGGCAGCTGCCCCTTTTGCCCTGCCTTAAAAACGTCCCTGGGGAGAAGTAGCAACAAAGCGGGAAGGAAACTGGGCGATCGATCGTTTTTGAGTGGCACATGGACTGTTGATCACGTGAGTGAAAGCCCAAGGGAAACGGTACTACCAGAGACTGAGGGTTGTTAGTGCACAAGTCAGTGAGAAGGGCAGTGATGGCCTATGACTTTGGGTTCAGCAATACCCCCGGGGATTCTAATCAGTCAAGCGGGAGGTTATTCAGAGTGACTCTTTATCAACTTTCTCTATAAAAATCTACTTCCATCTTCCCTGATTTAAGAGATCATTTGAAGATGATTTCTTAACTATCTGCAACTGATCATAGTATTCCTGCAAGATTCACTTAAAAGATGATAATGTATCAAAAGAGCATCTCAGAGGAAGTCCTTCTCCTATCCCAGTTTGTGTTGTTGAATAAAGCAAGTGAAAAAGCACCAAGGACTGTGACTTGTAAATCTATGGGCTCTGCGAGGGTTGGGTGGTAGACGTGAATTACGGATATAAAATTTAATCAGCCGCTCCTCCGGGAGTAAGCGCTACACATAGCAATGGAGATAATGCAGGGGTAAAAAAGAAGGTGGGGGGGTTGTTAAAATACTTTTTTTTATATATATAACAAGAAAGAATTAAAAATTCTATGATCTGGAAGTGGACACGAATGAGAGGCGCTGTAATATTTTGTTCTGGTGTATGGTTTTACGGCTGCACCATCTTTAATGCATCTTTTAGGGTGTGCCCCCCAAATATCTTGTTTGTCTATTGTATGGATTCTGACCAAATACTTTTGGGTGAGGAGCACCCCACTCCTTCATCAGTGCCTCTCATTAGTGTCCACTTGTGTCATGGGTGGAGACCTTTAGTTCTCCCATATAGAGCAGTGTATACTTTCCATGGTTCAGAGAAGCAGGATCTCCCAGTCTATGGATAGTGTATGACCCACTAATCATGGGGTACTTTGTCGCAGTAAGTGGGCTTAAGCACCATATAGCATATGGTGTGACCAAATCCCCATATTTTTTGATAATATTTTTTGAAAATGTCTAGGTGTTTTAAACTAGCCTTGCAGGAGGTAAATGTCTTTTTTGCATGTGTGCGCTGTAATATTTTGTTCTGTTGTATGGTTTTATGGCTGCACCATCTTTAATGCATCTTTTAGGGTGTGCCCCCCAAATATCTTGTTTGTCTTTGGGAAATAGACGTATGAGTGCTGCCAGCATTGCTGCAGAGGTTGTAGGTAGGTTGTAGGTTGTGCTCAGACCATACGCCGCACACTGCATCAAATTGGTCTGCATGGCTGTCGTCCCAGAAGGAATCCTCTTCTAAAGATGATGCAAAACAAAGTCCACAAACAGTTTGCTGAAGACAAGCAGACTAAGGACATGGATTACTGGAACCATGTCCTGTGGTCTGATGAGAACAAGATAAACTTATTTGGTTCAGATGGTGACAAGCGTGTGTGGCGGCAACCAGGTGAGGAGGACAAAGACAAGTGTGTCTTGTCTATAGTCCAGCATGGTGGTGGGAGTGTCATGGTCTGGGGCGGCATGAGGGCTTCCGGCACTGGGGATCTACAGATCATTGAGGGAACCATGAATGGCAACATGTACTGTGACATACTGAAGCAGAGCATGATCCTCTCCCTTCAGAGACTGGGCCGCAGGGCAGTATTCCAACATGATAACCACCCCAAACACACCTCCAAGATGACCACTGCCTTGCTAAAGAATCTGAGGATAAAGGTGATGGACTGGCCAAGCATGTCTCCAGACCTAAACCCTATTGATCAACTGTGGGACATCCTCAAACAGAAGGTGGAGGAGCACAAGGTCTCTAACATCCACCAGCTCTGTGATGTCATCATGGAGGAGGGGAAGAGGACTCCAGTGACAACCTGTGAAGCTCTGGTGACCTCCATGTCCAAGAGGGTTGAGGCAGTGCTGGAAAATAATGGCGGCCACACAAAATATTGACACTTTGGGCCCAATGTGGACATTTTCACTTAGGGGTGTACTGACTTTTGTTGCCAGCGGTTTAGACATTAATGGCTGTGTGTTGAGTTATTTTGAGGGGACAGCAAATTTACACTGTTATACAAGCTGTACACTCACTACTTTACATTGTAGACAAAGTGTCATTTCTTCAGTGTTGTCACATGAAAAGATAGAAGAAAAGATTTACAAAAATGTGACTGAGGGGTGTACTCACTTTTGTGAGATACTGTGTATCTAAATGTATTTTAAAGTTAATTTTTAGTTATTTTCATTACAAAACAAGCAGTTATACATACACGTATATGGAGCGAACATCGCTCAATTCAATATAAAATATAGCAAACTGGTATACATTTGATGGATATATATCAACTCTACAGTTGCATCTTTGCTCTGTTCAACTAAAATCTTTCAGTGATCAGGAGTTTCTCATACTCCTCATGTGGCAGGTGGGATGGCACTCTCCGAGCTAACCCACGAGTCCCATATCTTTAAGATTTTTTTTGGGCATCCTCTGGCTTCATATATAAGCTTGTATAACGGAATAGCATGATTAACGGTAGTAAGCCAGAGGGCTATGGTGGGTGAGGATTGCGATTTTTTTTAAAAAATTTTTTAGCATAGAACAATACTATCCACATAAAAGTTTGTACATTTTTAGATATGCCCTCAATATATCCTAGTAAACACCTCAGGGGGTTACAAATATTGGGTATTTGGGTCAGGGAGCTAAGAAAGGCTGTGGTCTCCGACCAGAACTTCCTAATCGGACTGCACTCCCATATCAAATGGAAGAACGTGCCCTCAGCCATGCTGCATCTGGAGCATAATTCCGAGGGCAATCTGTTGAGTTTAAACAATAAGGATGGCATGAAGTAAGATCTATATAGCAGTTTGGTCTGTATGACCTTGTCCCGGGAAGAAATGACAGAGGGGACCTGGAGGGGGAAGTACTTCCTGCCAGATGTCCTCCTTTAGTTCAGGGATGTCAGTTCTCCATTTGTTGGCCGTATTGCTAAGCCTACGAGTTGTAGAATGTAATAGAGACCTATAATATGTTGAGACTAGTTTAGTATGGGAAGGATCCGCCAATAATCGCTCTAGCAGAGAGGAGTTGAACAGTTCTGTTACGCAGGCCAAACTGCGTAGCTGCTGTGTGGCATATCTGGGAATAAAAGGAAATAGGCCGTGCGTGGTAGCTGATAGTCTTGGCGAAATTCCTCAAAGGATTGGAACATGTTGTCCGAAAATAAATGCATTATTGTTTTCACCCCTTTTTTGGACCAGAATCCCCCATCGGTCCTGCGGGAGAATTCCTGTAGATTTGGGTTTCCCCACTATGGAGTATTTGGCGAGTCGGTTTCGAGCTCAGTCGATGGCAACATTTTCGTTAGTTTAAAAACCCGTAGGGTCATTGCAAGGATGGTGGTGCCCTCCCTCCCTCTAAGGGACATGCGGTGAATGAATTATTGGAGGGACTCATAGGGAGGTGAGCATTGCTGCTTCCAGGGCCGTGGCCGCATTACTGGCCTTGAGATAAAACCACCAATGCGCATGGGCCAGCTGTGAGGCCATATAGTAGGTTTGAAGGCATGGTAATGCCAGCCCTCCCTCCAGTACTGGTGTGCATCTAAATGTTACTTGTCTTTTTGAGAGGGAAGGAAGAATGCTTGCTGAACAAGAATTTACAGTAAAGGGTTAATTTCCAGCTCCTCGTTCAACCCACCCGGCGTTAGAACATCTCGTCTGTAAATCCAGTAGGATTCCCGCGCGCACAGGCGTTTGTAGCGTTCTGCTGCTGGAAACGTATTGGGTATGGTTTCGATTACCCAAACTTTAAGATCATAAGAGGAATGTTTATGATGAATTAGGAAAAGTTTGGGGACACTATGTTTATCTGGCCCTGCGTCCACTAGACGCCCGTGTTCCCCAAATCTTTTTCGTGGTGTACGGATCGTTCGGCCTACATATAATAGGCCGCATGGACAGGACAGGCAATCTATCACAAACTCGGATGAGCGTGTGTAAAAATCAGATAGGGAATATGTTTTTCCTTTAGAGTGGAATTCTTTTTGTCTGTGGGTGACATGTGAGCAAGTCAGGCATAGGGGCTTACGGCATTGGTACATGCCTCAGATATTGAAAAACTTAAATGGAGCACTAGTGGTGGGTGGATTTGATTTTCATTTTGCTGGAGGCAATTCAGAACACAAGGGGAAAGCTCTCGCGGCGGCGGCGGCGGCGGCGGCGGCCATTTTGTTGGAGCCAGGAGCCAGAACTGCTGCAGAGCCAAACATTCCCGTTTTTTGATGGACAAAAGGCAAAATCCCGAATCGGGACGAGGGTCCCAAAAATGTCCCGAGAATATCGGGACTGTTGGCAACTATGTAGATGGCGCTGCTCTCTTCTTTGTTTTTTTTACTGTCTACAGAGCCCCTCCTAGCTTGTTATGAGCTGGCAGCCATCCAGAGTCAGACCATCTGTGACCATCTACACACCTCTTGCTGCATTTGAACTCTCATGCATGGATTCCCCACTATAGAGAGTAGATGAATCGCCCATTTCTCTCCAATTGAGCTGACAGAGTGACACATGAACATTTGTATACAATATTGCTGTCCCGATAGTTGGCAACTATGTTCCTGCTGTCTTGGGGGCCCCCCATGTGGCGGAACACCAGGGCCTGGTCCTAAATGTGCGACTGCTGCGACCCTGGTAGTTCCCCCACTGCCTCACATCATCTACTTTATTCTGAATGATCTGCAATATTGGGGGGTTTATTTATTCTTTTTGTTTTTTTCTCTTCTCTGAAATGTTCCCCAACAATACAGGTCACCATTTCTCTACAATCTCTCCTCCTCTCTAGCCTCTTCCCATCCTGGCCAAATCTGATACCTGACTCCTACATGTAAAAATACAATTTTTTTTTTGCTAGAAAATTACTTTGAACCCCCAAAAGGGATCTGGGGTCTACACTATATTACTAAAAGTATTGGGACACCTGCCCTTACACACAAATGAACTTCGCGGCGCAGTTGCTGTTGTTCCCAGTTGCTTCCACTTTGTTATAATACCCCTAATCGTTCACAGTGGAATATTTAGTAGCAAGGAAATTTCACGGATGGACTTATTGCACAGGTGGCCACCTATCACGGCACCACGCTTGAATCCACTGAGCTCCTGAGAGCAACCCATTCTTTCACAAATGGTTGTAGAAGACATCTGCATGCCTAGGTGTGCGATTTCATACACCTGTGGCCATGGAGGTGATTGGAACACCCGAATCCAATGGTTTGGAGGGATGTCCCAATACTTTTAAAAATATAGTGTACATCTCCGTAATGGGCAACAGATGATGACCAAAAAAAAAAAAAAAATATGATAAATGTTTTTTACCCTTCCACACTCAATCCAAAATAAAAATATAAAAAAGCGGCTTTGGATATACTTTCACTTTCTTTTTTTTATTATTAATTTTCCAAAATTTGATTGGCTGTTTGTGTTACTTCACACTTAAGTGAATGGGGCCCTTAATAAGAAGGATGGTTCAGAGACCATAGATCCGCCTTCTGTTTTCCTCTGCTCCTTTAAGCACATTTCTCACGGATACAAATGTTTTTTTTCATATAGCCATTTAATTGCCTTTATGCATCTCGGGAGTGCGGAGAATCGCTCTCTTATTATCGCAGTGCTAATGTCTGATGGAATACAAGACTCCCGTGTGCGTGCGTATTCCTGAACCCCAACATCACAACATGGTATCCTCTGGATGTGACATAAAGTACATCTTGGTTTTCCCATACTGCCTCTCCATGAAGACCCTCAACTCCCGGGGTGCGGTCTGTGATGTCGGACATTTCCTGATCAGTTTGGTTGCTCCCCCTGGTGAACTCTTTCATGTGCAATCAGATACGATTTACGGGAAAAAGACCTTCCACATAGGGAGCAGGAGTATGGCTTCACCCCCGTGTGAACCCTCTGATGTCTGCTAAGATCCGACTTCTGGGAAAAACATTTCCCACACTCTGCGCAGGAATACGGCCTCTCCCCGGTGTGAACCCGATCGTGTTTAATAAGGTGCAGTTTCTGGGTAAAACATTTCCCGCACTCAGAACACGAATATGACTTGTCCCCCGTGTGGACGCTTTGGTGCCTGTTAAGAGCCATTTTGTGGGAGAAACATTTCCCGCACTCGGGACAGGAATACGGCTTCTCCCCCGTGTGCACCCTCCTGTGCACCATGAGATACGATTTGCGGGAAAAGCATTTGCTGCACTCCGAGCACGAAAACGGCTTCTCGCCCGTGTGGACCCTTTCGTGTCTGTTAAGGATGGATTTCTGTGAAAAACACTTCCCGCACTCTGAGCACGTATATGGCTTCTCCCCCGTGTGGACTCTTTTGTGTTTAATTAGTTCAGATTTCTGGAAGAAACATTTCCCGCACTCGGAACACGCGTACGGCTTGTCCTTCGTGTGAACTCGCTCGTGAATGACAAGATCCGATTTGCGGGGGAAACATTTCCCGCATTTGAAACACAAATAGGGCTTCTCCCCCGTATGAATGATCTCGTGTATGAGAAGAGCCGATTTGCGGGAAAAGCTTTTTTCGCACTTAGGGCAGGAATACGGCTTCTCTCCCGTGTGAATGCTTTCGTGTCTGATGAGAGCCGATTTTCGGGGGAATCGTTTCCCACATTCGGGACAGGAATGCGGCTTCTCCCCGGTGTGAACCCTCTCGTGTCTGATCAGGCCTGATCTGCAGGGAAAGCATTTCCCACACTCGGGACATGGATGAAGCTTCTCTATGGTGCGAACTGTCTGTGGAGGCCTCAGCTCGGCTTTCTCAGCAAAACCTTCACCGTACTCATCAAATGGGAAATGCTCACCCACAGTACAAGCCGTAGGATAGGTGGTGGGGGGTGCGTAATCGGGATAAAACCCTCCATGTATAGAGGGATCAGATGACAGATCCTCACAGTGAAGTTCTGGATGGAAATACGGGGTGATGGGGTTTTCTTCTGAGGAATTGGATGTGATGTCATCATCTTCTTCTATCTCAGAAGTGATAAAAATTTCCTCGATGTTGTCACTGTTGTGTTGGCCATCTGCTGGAAAGAAGAATTGGAAATGGTAAAGAATTTTTCTATTCGCCAACCTGAGGAACTTAGGACCTATCTCCTTGCTCTCATTCACCTCTAAACTTGTACACCAACCTGAGGAACTTAGGACCTATCTCCTTGCTCTCATTCACCTCTAAACTTCTATACCAACCTGAGGAACTTAGGACCTATCTCCTTGCTCTCATTCACCTCTAAACTTGTACACCAACCTGAGGAACTTAGGACCTATCTCCTTGCTCTCATTCACCTCTAAACTTCTATACCAACCTGAGGAACTTAGGACCTATCTCCTTGCTCTCATTCACCTCTAAACTTCTACACCAACCTGAGGAACTTAGGACCTATCTCCTTGCTCTCATTCACCTCTAAACTTCTACACCAACCTGAGGAACTTAGGACCTATCTCCTTGCTCTCATTCACCTCTAAACTTCTACACCAACCTGAGGAACTTAGGACCTATCTCCTTGCTCTCATTCACCTCCAACTTCTAGAATGTTTAGTCTAAAACCATCTGAGCTCCTTCCCCACGGAAAACAACCTTTTTGACCCCTTACAGTCTGGCTTTTGCTGGCAGTACTCCACAGAAACTGCCTTACTAAAAGTCACTAACGATTTGCTAACTGCTAAAACCAATTGCCACTACTCCATACTCTTAATACTAGACCTCTCTGCAGCCTTTGACAGTGTTGACCACCCGCTCCTTCTCAATAAACTCAACTGTCTTGCAGGGGCGGACTGATAACTCATGGGGCCCCCGGGCAATAGGAGATTATGGGGCCCCCAGGCAATCAGAGATTATGGGGCCACACAGTATACACACACACAGTATACAATCACACAGTATACACATACATGTACACACAGTATACACAGACAGATGTAAAAAAAACACAGATTTATACATACTGTCCCTGGTTTTACTGAGGCTGGCAACCCTGATGGGGCCCCCTAGTGGCCCAGGGCCCTCGGGCAGTGCCCTAATCGCTCAATGGTCAGTCCGCCCCTGCTGTCTTGTCCTTCAAGATTCTGCTCTATTCTAGTTCCCCTCCTGCCCATCATAGAGCTCCTTCGGTGTTATCTATAACTCTGTCTCCTCCTCTTTCTGTTGGGGTCCCCCAAGGCTCTGTTCTTGGACCACTTCTAATCTCCATCTACACCTCCTCCCTTGATCACCTCCACCAAGGCTTCCAGTATCATATCTGCGCTAATGACACCCAAATCTATCTCTCTACTCCTCACTTCACTCCTTCAGTCTCCTCTTGCATTACTAACTTACTAACTGACATATCAGCCTGGATGTCACACCACTTAATTCTCTGAAACTGAGCTAATATTCCCCCCACCCGTACCCGCCTCTATGACTTTTCCATCAAGATCAATAATACAACTATCAGTCCCTCCCCTTACACCAGGGTACTAGGTGTAATCCAATCACTATCCAAAATTTGTAGACTTCACCTCTGTAACATCTCAAAAATTCGCCCCTTTCTAACTAATGAAACCACCAAACTACTAATTCACTTCCTTGTTATCTCTCCCCTTGGCTATTGGAGCTTCCTTCTCATTGGCCTCCCTCTCCATTGGCTATCTCCTCTTCAGTCTATCATGAAGGCTGTTACCAGACTCCTCTACCTTACCAACTGCTCAGTGCCTGCCAGTGCCATAGCTCCCAACTGTCCCTGATTTTGGGGTACTGTCTCAGATTTTGAACACAGTCCCCCCCCCCCTGTCCTTCTGTCTCCCTCATTTTGATCTGATCTATATAGTTGTATATAAAATGCATTATTTATTTTTTTCAAAAAATGTTTCCCAGCGCTAAACCTTTCATCCCAATTGTAAATAGCTGCATTTGTAAATTTCAAAATCCAGAAGGAATAGTAGTGGTAAAAAAAAAAAAGCACTTGTGGGTTTAACTAATAATTAACTAAATCTTTTTTTTGGGGATAATGCTCCTTAAAGGGGGGTGTGGCAGGGGGTGTGTCCTATGCCTACATACTTTTGTTAATAAGTGTCCCTCATTCCCATCTCAAAATGTTGGGAGGTATGTCCACCACCCCTCTCTGCCAATCCATACACTGGCTTTCGATTGCCCAGCGAATTAAATTAAAAATGCTAACAACATATAAAGCCATTCACAACTCTGCCCTGAGCTACATCACCAAACTTGTCTCCAAATATTACCCGAACCGTCCTGTCTGCTCCTCCTAAAACCTCCTGCTTTCTAGGCCTCCTATCTCCTCCTCCCATACTCGTCTCCAAGACTTCTTCAGAGCCTCTCCCATCCTCTGGAACTCTCTACTCCAATCTGTCCAGCTATCTCCTACTCTGGCTGCCTTTAGGCAATCTCTGAAAACGCATTTCTTCAGGGAAGCCTATCACACCTCCAACTAACAACTGAACTTTTACTCTTCTATCAGCTCATCCCTCAAAGTTATAAACTTTTGTACCACTTGCCCCAACCTATTAGGTTGTAAGCTCTTATGAGCAGGGCCCTCTCAACCCCCTTGTATTTTATTTTAATGTATCTGTACTTTCTCCCTTCAGATTATAAAGCACTGTGCAAACTGTTGGCAGTATAGTATATAAATCCTGTTTAATAATAATAGTATTTTTTTGCAAATTTGTTCTACCCTGTGTATACCCATTCATTACTAGGCTGTGTTAGTGTGACCTTTAGAAAGAGATTCCACAGTTATTGGTGGTCAGTGGAACTAATAAACCCCCCACCTTAACCACTTAACAACTGCGCTATAGCCGAATGATGGCCTACAGCGCGGCTTGATAACCCTGGGAGGGCATACATTGACGTCCTCCCAGAATCACGCATCACGGTAAATGGCCAGGAACGATCACAGCGGTCATTTACCACGCGATCGTTCCGTCAAATGACGGAGCGATCACTTGTAAAAAAAAAAAAACCACGTCATGTCCGGTTCCTCTCTCCCCTCTCTGTACCGATCGGTACCGTGTGAGCGGAGAGGGGAGAGATTGGTTGCAGCAGCTCTGTGGCTGGATCTGTAGTGCCCACAGCGCTGATCTTTGCCCGATGCAGCCTCATCCATCCATCCATCCATGCTCAACAATCCACACTCAGCAATACTCATCCATCCATCCATGCTCAGCCATCCCATCCACCTTCAGCCATACCCTACTGTACCCAGCCATACCCTGCTGTACCCAGCCATACCCATTCATGCTCAGTCATCCCATCCATACTTAGCCATCCACATTTATGCCTCAACCAATGCCCAGCCATCCTCATCCATGGCTCATCCATCCCCATTCATGCTCATCCATGCCACATCAGTTCTCATCCATGCCACTACAGTGCCTCACAAAAGTATAATAGGTAGTCCAATAATATTTGAGAAATGTATGCCCCTAGAACACTTGATGGTGCTCCCTGCATGTTGGGCCTCTGTATGTGGTCAGGCTGTAGAAAAGTCTCCCACATGTCGTATCGCCATACTCAGGAGGAGTAGGAGAATATATTTTGGGGTGTAATTTTTGGTATGTACATGCCATGTGTTAGAAATATTGTGTAAATTGACAACTTTGTGTAAAAAAAATGCGTTTTCATTTTCTTTCCACATTTTCCAAAAACTTGTAGAAAAAAAATGACATGTTTAAAAGACTCATTATGCCTCATAGATTATACGCTGTGGTGTTTTCTTTCCAAAATGGGGTCATTTTAGGATGTTTCCATTATCCTTGTGCTTCAGGGCCTTCAAAATTGCAAGAGGTAGTCAGGAAATTAGATGTGTAATTTATGCTCCAAGAACGCCTGAAGGTGCTCCCTGCATGTTGGGCCTCTGTGGTGTGGTCACGCTGTGTAAAAGTCTCACATATGTGGTATTACCATACTCAGGAGGAGGAGTAGAATGTGTTTTGGGGTGTAATTTGTGGTATGCATATGCTGTGTGTGAGAAATAACCTGCTAATATGACAATTTTGTGGAAAAAAAAAAGAAAAAAAAATATATCTTGATTTTGCAAAGAATTGTGGGAAAAAAATTAAAACTTCAAAAAACTCAGCATGCCTCTTACTAAATACCCTGGAATATCTGCTTTCCAAAAAGGGGTCATGGGGGGGGGGGGGGGGATTTGTACTTTCCTGGCTTGTTAGGGTCTCAATAAATTTGATAGGCTGTCAGTACTTCAGGTGTGATCAATTTTCAAAGATTGGCACCATTGCTTGTAGACTCTATAACTTTCACAAAGACCAAATAATATACACTAATTTGAGTTATTTTTTACCAAAGATATGTAGCAGATTACATTTTTGGCAAAAATGTATGAAGAAAAATTACTAATTTGCAAGATTGTATAACAGAAACAAAGAAAAATTTAATTTTTTACAGAATTTTCAGTCTTTTTTTCTTTTATAGTGCAAAATTAAAAAACCCAGCGGTGATTAAATACCAACAAAAGAAAGCTCTATTTGTGTGAAAAAAGGACAAAAATGTCATATGGGTACAGTGTTGCATGACTGAGTAATTGTCATTCAAAATGTGAGAGCACCGAAAGCTGAAAATTGGTCTGGTTAGGAAGGGGGTTTAAGTGCCCAGTGGGCAAGTGGTTAAAGTGGAGTTTCACCCAAAAGTGGAACTTCTGCTTTAAGCACTCCTACATTTGGCATATCATTTTTTTTGGGGGGGGGGGGGCAGTGGGTACCTTGTTTCGATAGGTACTTCCTGTCCCACTTCCTGCTTCCTTTGCCTCGCCTCAGCGGCTCCTCCTCTCCCCCTAGGCGGCCCCTCCCTCTCTGCAATCTTCTGGGACACGTCACAGGTCCAAGAACATTGCCTGGCCACTAAGAGAGCGCACCCAGCTGTGAAGCCGCAAGCTGTCACAGCTGGGTGCCCACTCTTGCAATGACTGTGCTGCGGAGAGGAGAGGGAGACAAGCAAGGCTTCGGGTGGCTGCATTGCTGGACCGTGGGACAGGTGAGTGTCTGTTTTTTACAAGTCAGCAGCTACACTTTTTGTAGCTACTGACTTTTAATGAACCTCCAAACAAGTGGAACTCCGCTTTAAGTCTGCTGCTGCCGATACCTTCCTTCACTCCTCTTTCCTCTGTTTTAAGAGGAGAGATGAATGTTTGTAAACACAGACAGTGTTTACGCTTGTGATCACTGTGATTGGTTCACAGCAATCACAAGGTGCACAGCTACTACTGATTCGCTCATACATTCTGCCTGTGATCTGCGCTAACAACAGCTTCGTCACAGATACTCAAATGGAGCACTGACTGCCTATAGGTGGTTTTTGCAACAGAGTCCATGGTCCACCTACCTGCCATTTTTTTTTTTTTTACAAACAACTGAGAGACAGAAAGTGTTGTCACCCAATAGGAAAAAGTGTCTCAGAAATTGCAGGATTATTTTAAAACTGAACATTCCTCCAAATGACCGAGTTTAGGTGTCTCCAATGAAGGGTACTATTAATACTACATCATACAAAGACATTGTAGACCAGCCTTTCTCTACCTTTGCAACACAGAGGAACCCTTGAAATAACCTTCTAGTCTCAGGGAAACCCTCTGCAACTCATGATACATTAGTGTGATGGTCAGTGGGGAGAATGCTCCTTACAATTGCGGACATTGGGAAGAATTCTCTCCTTGAAGATAGCTAAAAGGATCAACCCTGGTTGAGAAACCCTGTTGTAGACTTCAGAACTTGTGGTAACAGTTTGGTGAAAGTCCTTTTCTGTTCTACCATGACTATGCACCTGAGTACAAAAGCCAGCTCCATAAAGACATGGTTTGACCAGTTTGGTGTAAAACTCCTTGAATGTCCTGACCTCAACCCTACTGAACACCTTTGGGGTGAAAGGGAATGCTGATGGTGAGCCAGGTCTTCTCAAACACTAGTACCTGACCTCTCAAATGGGCACAAATTCCGACAGACACCCTCTAAAATCTTGTGGAAAGTCTTACTAGAAGAGTTGAGGCTTATAGCTCAAAAGGACGTCAATGTTGATGGCCATAGGGGAGGGTAGACAATTCCATATTAACCCCTTCCCGACCAGCCACTGCAGTTATACTGCAGTAGGTTGGCTCCCCTGCGCGAGCCATTGTAGCTGTACGTCGGCTCTTAAAGACACTTTAGCAGGCGCGCGCACCCACAGCGTGTCCCCGGCAGGTGCGATGACGGCTGGGCAATCGCTCAGGACAGAGCGAGAACCGGTATCTTTGTGTGTAAACACACCAATCCTGGTTCTTTCAGGGGAGAGGAGACAGATCATGTGTTCTTACGAAGTAGGAACACCGATCGGTCTCCTCCCCTAGTCAGTCCTATCTCCCCCACAGTGAGGGAACACATTTAATCCCTTCCCTACCAATGACATTTACAATGGCTATTTTTAGCTCTGATGGCTGTATAAATGTCACTGGTCCCAAAAAAGTGTCAAAAGTGTCAGATCTGTCGCAGTCACCATAAAAATAAATAAATAAAAATAATAATAATGCTATAAATCTATTCCCTATTTTGTAGACACTATAACTTTTGCGCAAACCAATCAATATACGCTTATTGCAATTTTTTTTACCAAAAATATGTAGAAGAATACATATCAGCCTAAACTGATGAAGAAATTTTTTTTTTTTATATTTATTATAGCAAAAAGTACAAAATATTGTGTTTTTTTTTCAAAATTGACGCTCTTTTTTTTGTTTATAGCGCAAAAAAATGAAAACCGCAGAACAATTAACAAATAAATATAGAAAACTATAAATATTTATTGTTACAACATCAATAAAATCATATCATTAAAAACATTGACCAGTGCAAAGTGTATAAAACGTCCAAAAACACCTCCCATAAAAGTTAGTGACACCAACTGTCAGGGGCATGTCAGCAGTCGTCGGGTGAATCTGCGTGCACGTAGGTCCACAAGGAGTATTTCTAAGCGAATTCAGCTAAAATCCCCACCAGGGGGCGCCGGTGCGCTCCCGCGGATGCTCGTACGCGCGTTCGCGGGTGCGCGCGCGCGCCCGTTCGCGCGCCCGTTCGCGCTAGCGCCGTTTGGCGCCAAGGGGCCTTTAAAAGGGTGACAGGTGCTCATGTTAGCTGCTGTTCATCTGCAGCTCTGCACCTGAAAGTTCCTGTATCTGCCTGCTTGTTATTTGCTATTGACCCGGCTACGTCTGACCATTCTCCAGTCTCCTATCCGACCCGGCTTGTCTGACCCTGTTTACTCTGCTACCCGTTGCCGAACTCCTGCCTGTCTGACTACCCTTGGATCATCCCTCCTGCTTATACCCTGCCTGATCTCCTGCCAAATACGGACTGTCTGACCTTGCTTGCCTGTGTCCTGTAACGCTGCTTCCTGCCTGCCTGTTTGCATCCAGCTGCTGTCTTCGCATCCGGCTACCAGCCTACCTACCGGCCTGCACCAGTTACCTGCATCCACAGCTCAGCCATCCCTGAGGGACATCCTCCCAGTTCCGGTGTCTGCTTCTGCTGGAACCTGCATCAGGCCCTCCTACCCACTGTGCTCAGGAGACCACTGTTCCCACTTCCAGCGGCTCCTGAACCAGCGCTTAAGAGAGGTCTCCTTCTACCAGTCAGGCTCAACTACCAGGTACCTCACACCAACCCATAGAACAATAACACTGTATTGAAATCTTAGAAGAAATAGATAGGTAAGGTATCTTTCTTGGGTGGGCAAGTCCTCAGTTACTCAACGCGTTTCTTCAGGAGGTTATGGAAAGGCTACAAGAATAGAATATGTCTATGTTTTTAATGATGTGAATTTATGGATGCTGTAACAATACAAAATTATAGTTTTCTATATTTGTTTGTTCATTGTTGGTACCCCAAAAGTCCATCTTGCCTTCTTTCAATGTTTGACCATAGGATGTTGGTGCTTTTGGCAATCCTGTGCCTTAATAAACTCGAATTAGAACTGAAGGAGTGGTTTGGGTGAGCTACAAAACATTTTTAACATCACAGAACAAGTCAATTTGAATGTGACAACTACTACTAGATATACCATGGCCTGGAAAGATGAAAACCTTTCAAACCTTCAAGCGTCCAACTGTCCCTCAATTAGAACCAAATCCCTCTGTTCCTATTTTTCCTCCATTGTTACTCTTTTGGCCCTCATGTAGAGATCTGTAGATGTTAATTGACCCTCCAATGCAGGGTTTCTCAACCAGGGTTCCATGCAGTGGTGGCCCGTCCGTAGGGGACGCACGGACGCAGCCCCCCAAGCTTTTGCCCAAAAAATTGTGCTCTTTAAGAATGCCTGGGCGCCGGACACACAGCAGTCTATGGGAAGTTGGTTGGTGAGTTGAGCTATGGAATGTTCTGTTTCTGTCTTTCATGTGATAGCCCTTGCATGTGCTCCTTGCTGTGAAGGCCAGTTATAGGTGGGGGCAGGGGCCATTTGTTTGTTACTGGTGTAAATTTGGTCCGGGGACACACTGTACACCTTTGCTGCCATTGTACTCTTGCTGGGTGTCCAGTGTGCTGCTGTTCCTTTAAGGGGGATTGGGCTGCCTCCAGGCCCACCTGCCCCTCATCTATCCATTTAATGCATGTGCTTCCACTGTGGAGACGCTTATAAATTCAATAGCGTTAGGACGGCAAGCATACACAGGGTGCCGTGAAGAGGCCTTGCAGCCTATGCATGCGTTTGCAAATGCGTGCTAACTAAACCCCTGTTTTTAACGCAGACTGTTGGACAGGTTAATTTGGTCAGTTGGCAGACTGGTTGGTGAGTTGAGCTGTGGAATGTTCTGTTTTTGTCTTTCTATGGGAAGTTTCCCAGCTTGCAATCAGCTGATTGCAAGCTGGGAAGCTGATTTTACCCGTGTTTGGGAGTGTTCGGGGCGCAATGGTGCGCCCGCAAACACTCCCACTCTACACTCATTTGTCCCTGGCTTCTGTCCTGTCTTTTTATTGGCCGGGACCGGAGGGCGACTGGGTGGTGACACCGCAGCATCACTTTCAGTTTCCCAGCTGGCTCACTGTGTTGTGGAGTGCGGAGACTTGACTGCAACTGTCTGGGACCCTGTGATGTGAGGCGGGAGCGGATCACAGATGCGGTGGATGGGGGCAGAGCTGGCAGTGTAGCAGAGCCAGAGCACCAGGTGAGTGCGGGGATCGGAAAGGATTGCAACAGCTGACCTTCAGTTCTCTATTTGCTATTGGCATGTCTATCCCCTGGCAGAGGGCATCATGCTTCCCCCTACACGGACTCCTCTAAAGGGCGGCTACCGAGTGACTGTGTGTCCTGCCGTGAGCCTGGCTCCCCCTCCTCCCACCTCTGATCACTTTTCTCAGCTGCTGCAGAGCTTCATGGAAGGGGTGGGGCTGCTGAGTGTCGTGGTGCGTGGCAGTGACTGGTAGCTGTGGGGTTCCCAAACCCCAAATCCCTCCCCCCTCCCTTCCTGCATTTCCCCTCCCTGCCTCTCCACCCTAAACAATAACCCCCCTCCCTCTCCACCCTAAACAATAACCTCCCCTCCCCACCTCTACACCCTAAACAATAACCCCCCTGCCTGCCCCTCCTGCCAAATAACCTCTGTGTTTAATGATGGGGTTAGTATGAGGGAGGGGGTCCTGTGTAACAATGGGGGGGGGGGTAGTGTTGAGGAAGGGGTCCTGTGTAATGATGGGGAGAGGGATGGTGGTAGGGGAATTGCTTTTGTTTAACCATGCCCCTTAAGTCCCTTCCACTGTTAACAGTCTGGCCACACCCAATTTTTGGCATGATGTGCCACGTTTACATCAGCCTCAAGTGTCCCTCATTCTCAAGTTCTAAAGTTGGGAGGTATGTACTGTCCTGTGGTGCTGAGGCTGTATACCCTGCCCTGTGGTGCAGGGGCTGTATACCCTGCCCGTGGTACTGGGGCTGTATACCCTGTCCTGTGATGCTGGGGCTGTATACCCTGTCCTGTGATGCTGGGGCTGTATACCCTGTCCTGTGATGCTGGGGCTGTATACCCTGTCCTGTGATGCTGGGGCTGTATACCCTGTCCTGTGATGCTGGGGCTGTATACCCTGTCCTGTGATGCTGGGGCTGTATACCCTGTCCTGTGATGCTGGGGCTGTATACCCTGTCCTGTGATGCTGGGGCTGTATACCCTGTCCTGTGATTCTGGGGCTGTATACCCTGTCCTGTGATTCTGGGGCTGTATACCCTGTCCTGTGATGCTGGGGTTGTATACTCTCTCTTGTGTTGCTTGGGCTGTATGCTCTCTCCTGTGATGCTGGGGCTGTATACTCTCTCCTGTGATGCTGGGGCTTTATACTCTCTCCTGTGATGCTGGGGCTGTATACTCTCTCCTGTGATGCTGGGGCTGTATACTCTTTCCTGTGATGCTGGGGCTGTATACCCTGTCCTGTGATGCTGGGGCTGTATACTCTCTCCTGTGATGCTGGGCTGTATACTCTGATCTGTGATGCTGGGGCTGTATACTCTGATCTGTGATGCTGGGGCTGTATACTCTGATCTGTGATGCTGGGGCTGTATACTCTCTCCTGTGATGCTGGGGCTGTATACTCTGATCTGTGATGCTGGGGCTGTATACTCTGATCTGTGATGCTGGGGCTGTATACTCTGTGCTGTGATGCTGGGGCTGTATACTCTCTCCTGTGATGCTGGGGCTGTATACTCTGTGCTGTGATGCTGGGGCTGTATACTCTGTGCTCTGATGCTGGGGCTGTAAACTCTGATCTGTGATGCTGGGGCTGTATACTCTGTGCTGTGATGCTGGGGCTGTATACTCTGTGCTGTGATGCTGGGGCTGTATACTCTGTGCTGTGATGCTGGGGCTGTATACTCTGCTCTGTGATGCTGGGGCTGTATACTCTGTCCCGTGATGCTGGGGCTGTATACTCTGATCTTTGATGCTGGGGCTGTATACTCTGCTCTGTGATGCTGGGGCTGTATACTCTGATCTTTGATGCTGGGGCTGTATACTCTGATCTTTGATGCTGGGGCTGTATACTCTGATCTTTGATGCTGGGGCTGTATACTCTGATCTGTGATGCTGGGGCTGTATACTCTGATCTGTGATGCTGGTGCTGTATACTCTGCTCTTTGATGCTGGGGCTGTATACTCTGTCCTGTGATTCTGAGCTAAATAGTCCTGACACTATGGGTGGAAGCTAGTTGAATAGAGGGGATGGAGTGGGTGGATTATATAAGGGGTGGAGCTTATAAGTGGGAGGGGTCAAAAAGGAGGGACGGAGTCTGCCCCCCCATCCTAAAACTTCACCAGCCACCACTGGTTCCATGGAACACTAGGGTTCTTCCAGAGGTTGTTGGGGGTTCCTTGACCAATGAGAAATTTCTGCCTCTCAGATAAGTTCCCACTGTCACCATTCATCTTTTTTAGCTATCTGTAAGGGGGCAATTCTTCCCAATGACCACAATTGTAAGGAACATTCTTCCCGCTGTTCATCACATTAATGTATCATGAGTTGTAGATATAGAAATTTTTAGCAGGGGTTCCTTAAGACCGGAAAGTAATTTTTAAGGGTTCCTCTGTGTTGGAAAGGTTTAGAAAGGCAGTTCTAGTGCCTTTTGCAGTGGAAATTTGGCAAAATGTCTCTGTTACAAATTTAGCCAATCTGAATTGTACATAAAATCGTATGAAACCCTCCACTTACCTGGCAATGTGAAGAGGTGCAGATTCTCAATCATGATGTCCTCAGACAGATTCTTGTGTCCTTCTATGAAGTCCCACTCCTCCATGGAGAAATAGACGGCCACATCCTGACACCTGATAGGAACCTGACAACACATAATGAGACCGTCACCATCCAGACATACCGCTTCCGATCCCGGATAATGCCCCAGAATTCCCGGCACCGCTCACCTCTCCCGTCAGAAGCATTACGATCTTGTTGATGACCTCCAGAATCTTCTTGCCATTCCTCTCTGGAGAAGGCTCCATGGTGGGGACTTGGCTTCTGTTCCATCCTTTTGATGCATGGGACTGGCTGCCGAGTGTCACATGATCATCGGATGTCCTCTTTACTATGGAGAATTCCTGTGTATTAGGAGATCTAACTGTTAGGTTAAAAAGGTAGGGTGCGGAAGGTTTTACCCTTTTCATGACCAGGCCATTTTTTGCTATTCAGCACTGCGCTACTTTAACTGCTAATTGTGCAGTCATGCAACGCTGTACCCAAATTACATTTATATCATTTTTTTCACACGGATAGAGCTTTCTTTTGGTGGTATTTGATCACCACTAGGTTTTTTTTAATTATTTTATAAAAGAGATAGAACAGACAATTTTGATTTTTTTTTACTTTCTGCTATAAAAAATATCCAATAAAAAGAAAAATAAAAAAAAATAAAAATCAAACTTCTTCATAAATTGAGGCCAAAATGTATTCTGCTACATGTCTTTGGTAAAAAAAATCCCAATAAGTGTATATTGATTGGTTTGTGTGAAAGGTATAGCATCAAACTATGGTATATACTGAGATTTTTTTTTTTTTTGTTTAATGTTGGTGATCATCAGTGACTTTTAGTGGGACTGTGATAGTGCGGTGGGCAATCTGACACTAACTGACACTTTGTGAGAACTGACTAACTGCCACTGACATCACCAGTGACATTTATGCCCCGTACACACAATCGGAATTTCCGTCAGAAAAAGCTTGGATGGTTTTTCCGACAGAATTCCGCTCAAGCTTGCCTGGCATACACACGGTCACACAAAAGTCCCCTCAACTTTCGACCGTCAAGAACGTGGTGATGTACAACACTACGACGAGCCGAGAAAATGAAGTTCAACGCTTTCGAGCATGCATCGAATTGTTTCCGAGCATGCGCAATTTTTTGCGCGTCCGAATTGCATACGTACGATCGCATTTTCGGATAGGAACTTTTCCCGACCGAAAAATAACCTGCTCTCAATCTTTTGCTGGCTGGAATTCCGCCAGAAAAAGACCGACGGAGCATACACACGGTCGCATTTTCCGACAAAATGCTCTCATCTGAGTTTTGCTGCGGCATTTCCGATCGTGTGTACGGGGCATAATACGGTGATCAGCGATAATACTATACACTGTCACTGTACTAATGACACTGTCTGGGAAGAGGTTAACATTGACGCGATCAAGGGGTTAACTGTGTGCCTAACAATGTGTAATGCGTGCTAATTTTTACTACAGATGCATTTGTTTCTTCTCCGTGCTCTGCAGGGAAAAGAAACAAAGCGAGAATTCCCTCTGTACAGAGCCCTCTGTTGATTGTCAACACAGGGCTCTGGGCTATGATTGGCCACAGCTGATCAGCAGGTCCCAGCCATGAATCATTGGCCAGGATCTGCTGACAGACTCCCGCTGTGTCAAACCACAGGGGAGTAGGCAGGCGGGGGGGGGGGGGGGGCACACACATACCCAAAACCTGGAAACGGGCAGCGACGTACGTCCCGGTGTCTGTAGGAGCCACCCCATCACAGTATATGTACTGCGGCAGGTCAGAAAGTGGTTAAAGCAAATGTAATTTCAAACAATGATGAATTGTGTTAGGAACCTCGCGGGTTCAACTTGGGTTCACTGTTGGTGGGCTCACCAAACTACCACCCTAATTCCTGGCTCCCGTAATGTAAACACAGCTCCGGGGATCCTGGGCGATGTCGTTGGCCCAAAATGGTTATGACCATATCGGGTCAAGGACACTGTGTGGTATTCCCAACACTTTTCCCCATGGACAATTGCAGAATCGCCAGAGCGTGGGGGTACCGACAGCAATAAAAACCTCAACAGGGGTTCTAACCTTTCACCTTTTCACCAATAAATGAAAAAAAGTTTTGTCTATAGGCACTCAATACAAGAGTGATGGAATGTGAAATTCCCAGAATCCTCCTCACCTCTCCAAGCAGCAGGTAGATAATCTCCATGGTGAGACTCAATATCGTCTCTGTCATGGTCATCCTCTCCTCCTCCATCCTGACAGAATGTAGGGGAGACCGAAGCAGAGGAGCGAGCTTCTCACCGGAGAGACAGAAATCTGGAGACGATGTCCATCTACAAATACATACAGTGATCAGTGATGGCCGTCTGTTGAATCAGTCTATAACTGATTCATTCCCAATGTAATCAATACACCTCCATATACTCAGTACAGTCCCATACAAATCAATACATCCAAATACATTCCCATACAATCAATACATCCGAATACATTTCCGTACAATCAACTCATTCCAATATACTCAAAACATTGAGGTAGCGATGCCGCTCCAAGCGTGTTGGTGTCTCTAATAGCCGCCCTCCCCACTCACAACTTCAGGTGCAGGCTCCGCAATCGTGTAGAAAATTGAAGAAAACAGCTGGGCGGCCGCATTCCGAATAACGCCTTTTATCCGTGGCAAAAACGGTGTAGAAGATCGAAAATCTCTTACATCATGGTGATGAAAGGTACAGGCAGGCTAACGCGTTTCACATCAATAGAGGTGCTTAATCATAGCTGGTGACCATAAATCAGACTGAAAATATTTATAGTGAAATAAAACCAATTAGGGGAACAGACAACCCCCAGAAACTCCTCCCATATCTAATCAGACTAACAATGTGTACAGGAAAATGGGCAGCATGAAAAAAACAGAGAGCCAAAAGGATTAAGACTTCTGAAAGAATGACCCGGCATTATTATATACTTAGTAAAGTCAGAACAGAACTGGTTGGTGAGCTGTCCCCGAGCAGATAATATTGCTAACAGAGTTCTAATATAGATACTATATACAGTATAAAAACATGACAAGGCACTGAACAATGCATTCAATATATCTGCACAGCTGATCAGCGCAATCAAACATACCACAGATAATAGTAGAGAGAGACGATCAATGCCAGAGAACCGAAGATGACTAATGTAAGACACGGTTATAAAACATGAAGTTCTAATCAAATGTTCTATCCGAGGCATATTACTGTGTCGGACATTAGTGAAAAAAAATATATAAATGAAACATAAGCAAAAAGCCATATAATATATGATACTCAAAACATTCTCATACTTTACAATCAATCTATTCCTATACAATCAATACATTCCAAAATATTCAATACATTCCCATACAATCAATACATTCCAATATATCCAATCCATTCCAATACAATCAATTCATTCCCATACAATCAATACATTAAAATATACTTAATCCATTCCCATACAATCAATACATTCCAATATATCAAATCCATTCCAATACAATCAATCCATTCCCATACAATCAATACATTAAAATATACTTAATCCATTCCCATACAATCAATACATTCCAATATATTCAATACATTCCGATACAATCAATACATTCCAATATATTCAATACATTCCGATACAATCAATACATTCCAAAATATTCAATACATTCCCATACAATCAATACATTCCAATATATCCAATCCATTCCAATACAATCAATTCATTCCCATACAATCAATACATTAAAATATACTTAATCCATTCCCATACAATCAATACATTCCAATATATTCAATACATTGCAATACAATCAATCCATTCATATATATGCAATACATTCCGATACAATCAATACATTACAATATATTCAATACATTCCGATACAATCAATACATTCCAATATATTCAATACATCCCTGTACAATCAATTCATTCCCATATACTCAATGCATTCAATCCATTCTCAATGCAATCAATACATCCTCATATACTCAATACATTCCTATATACTTAATACATCCCTGTACAATCAATACATTTCAAAATAATTGCTACATTCAGCTACAATGTTTCTTCTACCAGAAAATCTTTGTGATAATTCCCAGAGTTTTATCATCAGATCTACACCCAGAATTTTTATATACACAGTGGGGTTTATTTACTAACGCTGAAGAGAGAAGCTTGCTTCTGCATAGAAACCAATCAGCTTCCAGGTTTTATTGCCAAAGCTTAATTGAACAAGCTGAAGTTAGAAGCTGATTGGCTGCCATATACACTTGCACCAGATTCTGAGTGCTCCAGTTTTAGTAAATCTCCCCCAGTGACTGTGTCCTTCACCCAATATTCCCTGCAGGAGAATCCACCACTAATATACACCACATTCCCTGCTTCATAAATACCCCTCAATGGTTTCTTCCGATGGGCTCACACAATGTACGCCGAGTCCATACATACAGAACAAGAACAGATACCGAGAATTACACCCGACATACAGGGGATTGGTGTCCGGTGACCCCGGCTCAGTGATTGGTGTCTGGGGACCCCGGCTCGGTGGGATGGATGGTCTCACCCGGTGGAGATCACATTGTACACAGTGATTGGAGAGGAAGGGGCGGTCCGGAGGAAGTACAGGAGGATCCCTCCATGTGCAGAGGATGGGGGACTCACATTACATTCACCTCCCCCTCCCCCTCATACACCTTCCCACTTAACTCTTTCTTTGCCCCCCATCTAATCCGTATAGTGTGTGTATACAGAATGTATATATAGAATGATGATGAATACTATTTTACAGGATTTTTATAGAGCCAACAGTTTGCTTTGTACAAAATGAAGGCAGACAGTTACAATAGAAGAGATCAGAAGGTTATTATGTTACAATATCTAATACAATAGAAACATTATAATAAATATATTTGTAAACACACCGACACCAATTTATAAACATCTTCTTCCTGTTTTGTCTTTATATCTTGTTATACATTTTCTCCCTGTTCTTAGAATTAGATTATTTATCACTTTACTGTATTTATGAAAACTTTATAGAGGAATTTCCCCCTCTGCATATACAGATATTTATTTAACCATTTCCCGCCCAGCCAATAGCAAAATGGCGGCCGGGCGGTGGCTCTCCCGTTCTGACCGGACGTCATATAACGTCCTTCAGAACAGTCCACTCATACGTGCCCCTGGGGGCGCCCAGCGATCGGTGGAGCGGTGTGCCAATCCAACACACCACATCTCTGATCACAGTAAAGAGCCTATGATGAAGGTTCTTTACCATGTGATCAGCTGTGTCCAATCACAGTGTAACTACCATAGAAAGTGCCAGTTATCGTAATTCTTTTATTCACACTGAGGAGAGCCAACAAGCGGCTGTCCTGATGGGGGGGGGGGGGGGATCTGGTGCAGTACCCACCTGTGATGCCCATCAGTGCCCACCTGTAATGCACACCAGTACCCACCTGTGATACTTTTCAGTGCCTCCTAATTAGTGCCACCTATCAGTGCCCATCATTGCCCACCTGTGATGCCCACCAGTGCCCACCTGTAATGCCAATCAGTGCACATCAGTGAAAGCTTTCAGTGCCTCCTATCAGTGACCATCATTGCTGTCTATCAGTGCCCATAAATGTTGCCCATCAGTTCCACCTATCAATGCCCATCAGTGCTGCCTATCAGTGCCACGTATCAATGTCCATCAGTGCCACCTATCAATGCCCATCACTGCTGCATATCAGTATCTTCTCATCAGTGCCCATCAGTGTCACCTATTTGTACCACTTATTAGTGCCCATCAGTGCCACCTATCAATGCCCATCAGTGCCACCTATCAATGCCCATCAGTGACACCTATCAATGCCCATCACTGCTGCATATCAGTGCCCATCACTGCTGCATATTGGTATCTCCTCATCAGTGCCCATCAGTGCCACCTATTAGTGCCCATCGTTGCCACCTATCAATGCCCATCAGTGCTGCCTATCAGTGCCCACCAGTGCTGCATATTAGTATCTCATCAGTGCCACCTATCAGTGCCCATCAGTGCCATTGCGCCTATCAGTGCCCATCACTGCTGCATATTAGTATCTCCTCATCAGTGCCCGTCAACGAAGGAGAAAAATTACTTATTTACAAAAATTTATAACAGAATTTTAAGTCTTTTTTTTATTTATTTAAAAAAAAAAAACCCAGTGGTGATTAAATGCCACCAAAAAAAAGCTCCATTTGTCACAAAAAAAAACAAAACAAAACAAAAAAAGATAAAAATGTCATATGTGTACAGTGTTACATGACTGCGCAATTGTCATTCAAAGTGTGACAGCGCTGAAAATTGGCCTGGGCAGGAAGCGGGGGCGAGGGGCTGGGGTTGCCATTACCTTTTTTTTACTGTCATATTCTTCTGTTAACCCCTTCAGCTCCAGAAGGTTTTACCTCCTTCATGACGAGGCTATTTTTTTGCTATTCACCACTATGTTACTAACCATTTGGCAACCACCTAACTGGGAAAACACGTCATTAGTCTGACATTAAATACTACTAACCAGCTACCTGCCATAAACCCGGTCAATTTTTTTCCCTTAGGCGCCAGTCTCTTTAAAAAAAAAGTGGTCCCAGCAGCAGATTCGCCGCAGGATCGCTTTTAGAAGTGGCAGGAAGAGTGCCCACCCCCCCGCAGCTTCCCGGTGGTTCCTGGGCTTATCTTACCGATCGGTGAGCCCAGGAATCAATCCCACGCCAGTGGTGTCTTGGCATAGAGATGAGTGAAATCAAGATGGCCGCTAATCTCTATAGCCTTGGAGGAGCGGAGCGACGTCATGACGTCACTTCCGATTCTGGTCCCATGTAAAACATAGCTTTTTTTTTTTTTTTTATTAAAGCAAAAGCTCAAAAATTCCTTTTGATTTTTGAAGTTTAAAGGTGAAGGAGAGATTTGGGGTCTTATAGCCCTCAGATTTCTCCATAAAGAGGACCTGTCATTTTGATGCATTTTTTATGCCTTTTTTGGTGCGTTTTTGATGCGATCCAATGCATTTTTCAAAATGCAAAATAAATCATAATGATTTTTTTTTTAAAGCCCCCCCCTGTCCCCAGTGGTAAACGCATGCATAGGTCACACCCACAATGGTGTTCAAACCACACGTACATGTGAGGTATCATTGAAAACTTTAGAGCGAGAGCAATAATTCTATCACCAGACCTCCTCTGTAACTCTAAACTGGTAACCTGTAAAAAAAAAAAAAAAATGTTAAAGTGACGCCTATGGAGATTTTTAACTACCGAAGTTTGGCGCCATTCCACGAGTGTGCACAATTTAAAGCGTAACATGTTAGGTATCTATTTACTCGGCGTAAAAAAATTCATCTTTTACATTTTACAAAAAAAAAAAAAATAATGATGGATTGTGTTTTTTTTCCCCCAATATATTAAAAAGTGTATTTTGCCCCCCCAAAAAATGCATTTGAAAAAACGTTGCGCAAAAACCGTGTGACATAAAAAAATTGCAATGACCTCCATTGGGATCTTTTTGACCCCAGATCTCTCCATAAAGAGAATTAAAAAATATATTTACAGATATAAATATAATATTATATAAAGGCCAGTATGGTGGCTTGAATTTATGGGAGGAGCCCGGAGGGTATTTAAGCAGCCCACTCGCCCATGCTCTTTGTCGGTTCGGGTGAGCGATACTACACGTCACTGGATCGACTCTTCCCAGTTCACCTCATGTTCGTGAGTTTGTGCATTCGATCGCAAGCGCATTGCGGCTTCTCAATTTGTGGTCTTCGTCGGCGGTTCCCGCTCACAGTCGCAGGACGGTATTGGAACCTTTTCGTATCATGCGCAATCTTGCGATTCGTTGTGCTTCCTATCCTTTCGTAAAAAACCCTGCCTCCGAGTTGTTGTTGCTCATTTTCCAACATCGTTCGGCACAGGCGTAGTACATTCGTAAGTTCCTTCTGCCAAACATACGATTCATTTGTAAATCCGAGCCGCTGTCGGTCGTTGTCCGATATCACTCGCCATGGGCTTCACTGGTTATAAGATTCACTGTCCATGGGGTGGCCGTCTCATCCATTTGGAGATGAGGATGTATTGTTTGTACGGGTTCTGTGGCTGATTGAGGAGGTAATTAGACCCACCTGGTGCCTTGTCTGCACTTGATTAGCCTGGGGGGCTGGGTGGTTGGTAGGTGTTCAGTTTCAAAGTAAGGGGTGGCATACACTCTACAACCAATTCATATCAGATCAGGAGCGGACTGACAACTCATGGGGCCCCTGGGCAACAGAAGATTATGGGGCCCTCGGGCAATAGGAAATTATGGGGCCCTCAGGCAACAGATTATGGGGCTACACAGTATATACACACACACACATACAGTATACACACACAGACACACAATATACACACACAGTATACACACACACACACTCGAAAGGTACTGGAGAGTGGCGGGGCAGCTCTAATCTTGGGATTTAAAAAAAAAAAACACAGATTTTTACATACTGTCCCATGGTTATTGAGGCTGGCAACCCTGATGGGGCCCCCTAGTGGCATGGGGCCCTCGGGCAGTGCCCGAGTGCCCGAATGGTCAGTCCGCCCCTGTATCAGATTCATTTAATACTCCTTACTACCAATTCATATGAGAGTATAAGAGTCATTTCTCTTTACAAATGATTCGTATCAGATACATTGCATGCTTTCTACCGTTGCCATTCCTTGTATCCCCCATGCCGCGTGTTTTAGTTCACGCAGTGGAACTTTCGAATCGTCTGTACGCGGTTCTTCTCTCATTTGGAACAATTTGCAATCATACAGTATTTGCAATTTCTCCATAAAATTCCTGTGTGTGACCCAATTAGGTGTAAAGCAGATGCAACCCTTGGTGAATGGATGTTTCGTTTTCCGTCCTTTTGTTACATCTCAGTGCTGCTGATCTCCTGTAGCCTCTTTGTCACCACTTCCTGTCTATGTGCCCTCCAGTGATGGCTGCATAACTTTGCTCAGTGTGGGTTTCCTGACGGTGACAGCAGCCACTTTTAGCTCCAAGGGAAGAGAATGGAACGGGGGTGCCAACACAGAAGAACATTCGGGGAACACAGACAGAGAGTTGTCACCCTATAACAGGAAGTGTCTTAACAAGGACCTCCATGGCAGGATCACCAGGGATTTTTGAAATGAAAGTCCCAGATTTAAAAAGATTGAAATTAAGTTTTGAAATTACTGTTATCAGCTACACTGTTAACAGCTATCCCCAGGGACTACAGAATCACTCCCCTCCCCCCTATATTATGGCAGTGAGGGGGAGGGGGTGTTCAATAGTCCTATCCTAGGGTGACAACAAATATACAGTACAGTGAGCAAGTGTTGTCACCCTTGGATAGGAAATGTGTTATTGCCAGAATTACCAGGTGAAAAAAAAGAAGAAAAAAGCCAGAAAAAAACTAAAACAGCTGCCACATCAAAGGTCTGGAAAGCTACAATATGTTACATTTTTGTTCTGGGGGGAGAGATAAACTTTAAACATGATACAAAAATTAAAATTCTACTATATTACAGTTGTCATTTTCGTTGAATTTATTATTAAATGATTTACTGTAGCAGTTTCTACAGTGGCCAGCAGATGGCGCTTTCTTACTGACAACTACAGTACAGTATAGCGTACAACACTGAGCATGATGAAGGTCTATGGTGTCTGAGCATGATGAAGGTCTTATGAGGTCTGAACATGATGAAGGTCTTATGGGGTCTAAGCATGATGAAGGTCTTATAGGGTCTAAGCATGATGAAGGTCTTATGGGGTCTGAGCATGATGAAAGTCTTATGGGGTCTGAGCATGATGAAGGTCTTATAGGGTCTAAGCATGATGAAGGTCTTATGGGGTCTGAGCATGATGAAGGTCTTATGAGGTCTGAGCATGATGAAGGTCTTATGGGGTCTGAGCACGATGAAGGTCTATGGGTCTGAGCATGATGAAGGTCTTATGGGGTCTGAACATGATGAAGGTCTTATAGGGTCTAAGCATGATGAAGGTCTTATGGGGTCTGAGCATGATGAAGGTCTATGGGTCTGAGCATGATGAAGGTCTTATGGGGTCTGAGCATGATGAAGGTCTTATAGGGTCTAAGCATGATGAAGGTCTTATGGGGTCTGAGCATGATGAAGGTCTTATGGGGTCTGAGCATGATGAAGGTCTTATGGGGTCTGAGCATGATGAAGGTCTGATGGGGTCTAAGCATGATGAAGAGCTATGGGGCACAATATCTTCCAAATGAGCTTTCTTTGGAAAACAAATCAAATCTTACAGGGATGTCTCTGGCCAAAGGTGAGCTCCCCTTCAAATGTTGGTGGTCAATAAGTGCCCCTAAATGTTGGTGGTCAATGATGAGTACCCCTATATGTTCGTCGTCAATGGTGTGTGCCCCTTGAAATGTTGGTGGTCAATGGTGTGGGCCCCTTCACACGTTGGTGGTCAATGATAAGTGCCCTTAAATGTTGGTGGTCAGTAGTGAGTGTCCCTAAATGTTAGTGGTCAGTAGTGAGTGCCCCTAAATGTCGGTGATCAATGGTGAGTGCCCCTAAATGTTGGTGGTCAGTAGTGAGAGTTCCTTTAAATGTTGGTTGTCAATGGTTATGGTCAATACACCCCCCTTTGCTAATCAATGTGTCCTCTTGCTGGTCAGTGTTCCCCCCTTTGTGGTTGGCATGCCTCCCCTTTCATTGGTGGTCAGGGGGAGCAGTGCTACATCTCTGCTATGATTGGTTCAGAGTGATAACAGGACCCAGAGCCACTGTGATTGGCTCTGTACATTTTGCCTGTGATCTGCACCATCTAATGACAGCCCAATCACATTCATTCTCTGGCCGCCCATGCATGTTGCAGAAAACTGAGTCCACCAACCTGACATTTTCAGTGGCGTAGTATTTAGGTGGTTAATTAAAGGTACAGATTTTATGGAAATTACATCAACACGTTAAAGCTTGTACAATAAGAGATTTTAGTTACTGGGTTTGATTTACTTTAGTCTTGGCTAAGCTGATGTCTATCTGTTTAGTTCCAGGGCGGGAACAATTTCAGGCTACATTTTTCTTGCATGGTGGAGGATTTAGAAATTTGTTCAGGCCTGTATGAAGCAATAACAAATGTAATTAATCTGGAGTCATTGGAAAACTATGTATATACAGGGCTCTGGCCATAGAAGAGGACCAGCTTTGGTGACAGGTACTCTTTAACCCCAGATCTGAATGTAACAATTTAAAGAAAGTAGAACTCCAACCAACTTCTTTCTAGTTCTGAGTAGAGTGTTAATGTACTTACCGTTTTGTATAGATTTTATTCCTTTCTGGTTTCCCATTGGGGACATGGCGATATGTACAGTATGTCCCCTCACATGCCTACCTCAGGAACTGTAGAACATTATGGGTGCACAGCCAAAGGTGGCGCCCTTAGGAACAAGTGAAGGTTCCTCACTGGGGAGATGGTGAAAGGTATGTCAACCCTGCATGCCTACCTTAGGAACCTCTGAACACCACCATTGCATCGACAATGGTGGCACCACCAGGAACAAGTTAAGGTTCCCCACTGGGGAGATTTTGGTGTGCGTGTGGAAGACCGTGCTGGACTGGTGGACCAATAAAATATGTTATTGATGGATATCTAGGCAATAAATATGGCAGGAGTCTCTCCAGGGGAGTTGATCCCCAAGAGTAGGCAGTGGTAGCGTATTATGCAGGGCTACTGCTTTTCTGATAAGACGACAAGTCCGTTTCAGCTGGAGTAACTCGAGCGAAAGATATATCCATTCTGCCTACCTTAGGAACCACGTAATATCACCAGTACACAGCCAATGTTGACACCACCAGAAACAAGTGAAGGTTCCCCACTAGTGAGATGGCAAAAGGTACAGTATCTCACAAAAGTAAGTACACCCCTCACATTTTTGTAAATCTTTTCTTCTATCTTTTCATGTGACAACACTGAAGAAATGACACTTGGCTACAATGTAAAGTAGTGAGTGTACAGCTTGTATAACAGTGTAAATTTGCTGTCCTCTCAAAATAACTCAACACACAGCCATTAATGTCTAAACCGCTGGCAACAAAAGTCAGTAAACCCCTAAGTGAAAATGTCCAAATTGGGCCCAATTAGCCATTTTCCCTCCCCCGTATCTTGTGACTCGTTAGTGTTACAAGGTCTCAGGTGTGAATGGGGAGCAGGTGTGTTAAATTTGGTGTTATCGCTCTCACTCTCATACTGGTCACTGGAAGTTCAACATGGCACCTCATTGCAAAGAACTCTCTGAGGACCTGAAAAAAAGAATTGTTGCTCTACATAAAGATGGCCTAGGCTATAAGAAGATTGCAAGACCCTGAAAATGAACTGCAGCTTGGTGGCCAAGACCATACAGTGGTATAACAGGACAGATTCCACTCAGAACAGGCTTCACCATGGTCCACCAAAGAAGTTGAGGTCACGTGCTCAGCATCATATCCAGAGGTTGTCTTTGGGAAATAGACGTATGAGTGCTGCCAGCATTGCTGCAGGGGTTGAAGGGGTGGGGGGTCAGCCTGTCAGTGTTCAGACCATATGCTGCACACTGCATCAAATTGGTCTGCATGGCAGTCGTCAGTGCTCAGAAGGAAGCCTCTTCTTAGGATGATGCACAAAAAAGCCCGCAAACAGTTTGCTGAAGACAAGAAGACTAAGGACATGGATTGTGGTCTGATGAGACCAAGATAAACTTATTTGGTTCAGATGGTGTCAAGCGTGTGTGGTGGCAACCAGATGAGGAGTACAAAGACAAGTGTGTCTTGTCTACAGTCAAGCATGGTGGTGGGAGTGTCATGGTCTGGGGCGGCATGAGTGCTGCCGGCACTGGGGAGCTACAGTTCATTGGGGGAACCATGAATTCCAACATGCACTGTGACTCTTTGGAGACTGGGCCACAGGGCAGTATTCCAACATTATAACCACCCCAAACACACCTCCAAGACGACCACTGCCTTGCTAAAGAAGCTGAGGATAAAGGTGATGGACTGGCCAAGCATGTCTCCAGACCTAAACCCTATTGATCATCTGTGGGACATCCTCAAACAGAAGGTGGAGGAGCGCAAGGTCTCTAACATCCACCAGCTCCGTGATGTCGTGATGGAGGAGTGGAAGAGGACTCCAGTGGCAACCTGTGAAGCTCTGGTGACCTCCATGCCCAAGAGGGTTAAGGCAGTGCTGGAAAATAAGGAGAATGGAGAAATCCCTCAAGGGGTGGGACAATAGTGGCACTGGTAGATTAAAGTCAAAGAGGTAGTAAGAATTGTAAAAATATCAAATTTTATTACAAACTGTACACATAGAAAACATCAAGTGAAAATGGTGTATGACAACCATACATGGATATTAGAAAGATTAGATATCATTATGTAATTTTATCTTGCAGCAAGTTGTATGTACTGTATATTAAAGACACCACTGAAGAAGGAGTCCCGAAACGCGTTAGTTGTCTGCATCTGATATTTCCAATATTCATGTATGGTTGTCATACATAATTTTCACTTGATGTTTTGTATAGGTACAGTTTGTAATAAAATATATGATATTTTTATAATTCTTACTACCTCTTTGACTTTAATCTACCAGTGTCGCTATAGTCCCACCCCTTGAGGGATTTCTCCATTTCTATTTATTATGGATGATGGCACTCATCCATTGCAGCCATATTCCACATTTCCGTGCAGGAAAATAATAAAGGCCAGCGGTTTAGACATTAATGGCTGTGTGTTGAGTTATTTTGAGGGGACAGCAAATTTACACTGTTATACAAGCTGTACACTCACTACTTTACATTGTAACTAAGTGTCATTTCTTCAGTGTTGTCACATGAAAAGATAGAAGAAAAGATTTACAAAAATGTGTGTGAGGGGTGTACTCACTTTTGTGAGATACTGTAGCTCTGACATATACCGCAGTGCTGTACAGAGAACACTGAGGCAGTCACATCAGTCCATGTACCAGAGGAGCTTACACTCTAATATCCTACTACAGTCATACAGACACACCACTCCTAAGAATAAGCTTGCAGTGTTAATAAATATGTAACTCTGAGATGATTGCTCTGTTTGTACAACTCCTATAGAGTATGTAGGGGCTGCTGAGTGTTGTAGTCCGTCTGTCACCCTGCCCAGTCAGGCATACAGTTCTCATTCACCCTCAGGCAGAAAAACAGTCCTTGACCTTTTTATTGAGGGAAATATGAGGGAAGAATAAATTTGAGGGAAGAATAAAATATTTACAAAAATGTGTGGGGTGTACTCACTTTTGTGAGATACTGTATGTCTACCCTGCATGCTCACCTTAGGAACCTCAGAACATCTCCAGTGCATGGCCAGCAGTAGCACCACCAGGAACAAGTGAAGATCCCCCACTGGGGAGATAGTGAAAGGTATGCCATCTCAGCCCACCTTAGGAACCACTGAACATCACCACTACACAGTTACTGTTGGCACCAGCAGGAACAAGTGAAGGTTCACCACTGGGGAGATGGCAAAATTTATGTCCATTCTGTACATCTACCTTAGCAGCCTCAGAACACCGCCGGTGCATGGCCAACAGTGGCACTGCCAGAAACAAGTTAACGTTCCCCACTGGGGAGATGGCGAAAGGTATGTCCACTCTGCCTACCTTAGGAACCACTGAACATCACTAGTGCTTGGCCAAAGGTGGCAACACCAGAAACAAGTGAAAGTTCTCCACTGGGGAGATTGAGAATGATATGTCCACCCTGCATGACTACCTTAGGAACCTCAGAACATCACCAGTGCTTGGCAAAAAGGTGGCACCACCAGGAACAAGTGAAGGTTCCCCACGGGGGGAGATGGATAAAGGTATGTTTACTTTGCATGCCTACCTTAGGAACCTCAGAATATCACCAGTGCATGCCCAAAGGTGACACCACCAGGAACAAGTGAAGGTCCCCCACTGGGGAGTTGTATGTCTATTCTGTCTACCTTAGGAATAGGAACTACTGAACAACATTTCAGTGCATGGCCAATATTGGCACCATCGGCAACAAGTAAAGATTCCCTATTGGGGAGATGGTGAAAGGTATGTCCATTGTGCCTACCTTAGGAACCACTGAACATCACCAGTCCATGGCCAATGTTGACACCACCAGGAACAAGTGAAGATTCCCCACTGGGGAGATGGTGAAAGGTATCACATGGGAGATTCTAACTCTTCCCAACACTATCTAAAACTAGAAAAAAAAGGGGTTGGCTTGGACTCTTTAAAAAAATTACAAATGTTTTCCTCTTAATGGTGCATTGACAAACTTTTCTCTCCAAATTCTAGACTGATGGGATCCAGTGGTAGACTTTCAGGTGGGATCTTGCTTTAGCTTTGATTTTCCTGTGTCAGAAAGGCCACCTGAGACACGTCGCTACCATTAATCTGAGTCATGCAGCCTTGTGACGCCAGTGGGCACCTCCTCTTCCATTACATGGCTGGCACAGGCAGTTCACAGCAAACTTGAAAATGACTGAGAACAATAAAAGAGGTCGAACTCGTGAATAAGATTTAAACGTAATGTCTAACGGGTTTCATAAGCAGAGAATGTTCTATATGCAGTTCTGAGTGCGAGATACAATAAGAATGTGTTCATCTGAGTCACGGTGCCTCCAGGGCAAGAAAGACAAAGAGACAGATTTTATATAACCTCTTTCAAAACTAATCAGGCCAAACTTACATGATAAGAGATTACGGGATTCCAAAGTCTTTATTACCAACATATTCTGCTTGTGACACCTAAACCAGGACAAGGAAGTAACAAAAAGGTAAATATACGTCACCCTGAACCAGGCTTTCTCAGCCAGGGTTCCTCCAGAGGTTGCTAGAGGTTACTTGAGTAGAGAACAATTTCTGCTTCTCGGATAATTAATCACTGACACCAATGATATTTTTATCTATTCTTCCTACGAAGTACCAATATAAGGAACATTCTTCTCACTAACCACCAATACAAAGAGCATTCTTCCCACTGATCACCAATGTAAGGAACATTCTTCTCACTGATCACCAATGTAAGGAACATTCTTCCCACTGATCACCAATGTAAGGAACATTCTTCCCACTGATCACCAATGTAAGGAACATTCTTCTCACTGATCACCAATGTAAGGAACATTCTTCTCACTGATCACCAATGTAAGGGACATTCTTCTCACTGATCACCAATGTAAGGAACATTCTTCTCACTGATCACCAATGTAAGGAACATTCTTCTCACTGATCACCAATGTAAGGAGCATTCTTCTCACTGATCACCAATGTAAGGAACATTCTTCTCACTGATCACCAATGTAAGGAACATTCTTCTCACTGATCACCAATGTAAGGGACATTCTTCTCACTGATCACCAATGTAAGGGACATTCTTCTCACTGATCACCAATGTAAGGGACATTCTTCTCACTGATCACCAATGTAAGGGACATTCTTCTCACTGATCACCAATGTAAGGGACATTCTTCTCACTGATCACCAATGTAAGGGACATTCTTCTCACTGATCACCAATGTAAGGAACATTCTTCTCACTGATCACCAATGTAAGGAACATTCTTCCCACTGATCACCAATGTAAGGAGCATTCATCTCACTGATCACCAATGTAAGGAACATTCTTCTCACTGATCACCAATGTAAGGAACATTCTTCTCACTGATCACCAATGTAAGGAACATTCTTCTCACTGATCACCAATGTAAGGGAAATTCTTCTCACTGATCACCAATGTAAGGAACATTCTTCTCACTGATCACCAATGTAAGGAACATTCTTCTCACTGATCACCAATGTAAGGAACATTCTTCTCACTGATCACCAATGTAAGGAGCATTCTTCTCACTGATCACCAATGTAAGGAGCATTCTTCTCACTAACCACCAATATAAGGAACATTCTTCTCACTGATCACCAATGTGAAGGGCATTCTTCCCGCTAATCACCATTATAAGGAGCATTCTTCCCACTAACCACCAATATACAGTACCTTGAAAAAGCATTCATACCCTTGAAATTTTCCCTATTTTGTCATGTTTCAACCAAGAACGTAATGGTATTTTATTGGGATTTTATGTGATAGACCAACACAAAGTGGCACATAATTGTGAAGTGGAAGGAAAATGATAAATGGTTTTCCAGATTTTTTACAAATAAATATGTCTTGTGGGGGGGCATTTGTATTCAGCCCCCTTTACTCTGATACCCCTAACTAAAATCTAGTGCAACCAATTGCCTTCAGAAGTCACCTAATTAGTAAAAAGAGTCCACCTGTGTGTAATGTAATCTCAGTATAAATACAGCTGTTCTGTGAATCCCCCAGAGGTTTGTTAGAGAACCTTAGTGAACAAACAGCATCTTGAAGGCCAAGGAGCACACCAGACAGGTTTGGGATAAAGTTGTGGAGAAGTATAAAGCAGGGTTAGGTTATAACAAATATCCCAAGCTTTGAACATCTCCCGGAGCTCTGTTCAATCCATCATCAGAAAATGGAAAGAGTATGGCACAACTGCAAACCTACCAAGACATGGCCGTCCACCTAAACTGACCGGCCGGGCAAGGAGAGCATTCATCAGAGAAGAGCCAAGAGGTCCATGGTAACTCTGGAGGAGCTGCAGAGATCCACAGCTCAGGTGGGAGAATCTGTCCACAGGACAACTATTAGTCGTGTTCTCCACAAATCTGCCCTTTATGGAAGAGTGACAAGAAGAAAGTCATTGGTGAAAGAAAGTCATAAGAAGTCCTGTTTGTAGTTTGTGAGAAGCCATGTGGAGGACACAGCAAACATGTGGAAGAAGGTGCTCTGGTCAGATGAGACCAAAATTTTACTTTTTGGTCTAAAAGGAAAACGCTAAGTGTGGCGGAAAACTAATACTGCACATTACCCTGAACACACCATCCCCACCGTGAAACATTGTGGTGGCAGCATCATGTGGTGGGGATGCTTTTCTTCAGCAGTGTAGCACCCTGGAGTTTAGTCAGGGAGCTCCTCGCAAATTTACTTGCCAAGAGTAGTTATCTTGGTCGATTGATAGGGATCTATTGATTTCTCCCTAAGTTTGGCCTTGTTGTACTTTTATCTTCTATCACTAGGTGGCCGGGCATTTGGTGGCACTAGATATGAGAAGCACAACTCAAGGTCAGGTTATGAGTATATGGGGTATTTTAGCCAATGGGCAGGGGTTTTCTTGAATCCTTTGCCTGCTGGGAGAGCCTATATATTCGGGTGAGGTCAGGTGATCTGTGTTCTGTGCCACCTGAATGGCTGTCTGGGTGGATGTGTGTCGTATGCCCCGTGCTGCTAGGCCGGAGATTGGGCCTATCCCGGGACATCTGGCTGCCAGGCTGTGTGAGGGCCTATCCAGAAGTGAGAGAGCAGCGCAGGGTTGGTATTGCGGCTTGCAGTCCAACCAGAAGTGACTGTTCTGCCGGCCGGAGAACCTGTCGTGGTCGGAGGTAGAAGGGAAGCTGTCGCCGCGAAGGGTCCAGTCTCCTTTACCAGGGACCACAGTGAGTAACTGAAGCAAGTGCCGGAACCATATTCTCACGGAAGGGCACGGTGGAGAATCTGGAAACTTCAGGCGGTGATCAAGTCAGGGACCCAACCAGCGGAGGAGACGCTTGCAGAGCAGCCTTGTGTGTCAAGCCAGGGACCGAGCTAGTTAGCAGGAGTGAAGTTTGAGGAGTATCTGGAGTGCCAAGCTAGGGACCCAGCAGAGAAGTGTGGGTGACACTTGAGGGAGATACCACCACAAACCTTGGAGTAGCTCAAGGGATTCATAGTCAGTGAATCAGTGGGTTTAGTGGGAGACCAGGAGCTCAGTATTGAAGAACTACAGTTGTAGTGGAGCTGATAGAATTGTTACGTTTGAGTTAGGAACTGTTAAAGGACTGTTACCATAGGAGACAGCATTCCTGCAAGTGCAGATGTGGCTTCTTGCTGGGGCCTTTCCCTGCATGGCTGTCCTCCTATTGAAGTCTCGGAGTCTGCCAATTGAGTTTGCAACTATCTAAGGGTGTCCTGGCCCTAGCCCTCTTTCCCCCAAAATATATAAAAAGGACTGTCAAAAGAAATAATTCCTATTATGCATCCAAGAAGTGTCTGGCGCCCAATGACTTTCACCATCTTTCAACCCACTATGCCTCACAACCCACCACATATTTAAGGATGTCAGCTATCTTTGGCCTTGGAGGTCCGCATTAGACCAAAAGAGGTAAAACGCCTTGCTACAGCAGGGACAGGGAAGCTGGTCGGAGTTGATGGGAAGATGGATAGAGCCAAATACAGGGCAATCTTAGAAGGAAACCTGTTATGCCGCGTACACACGACCGGACTTTGCGACCGAACTGGTCCGACGGAACGAATCCGTCGGACAATTCGATCGTGTGTGGGCTTCACCAGACCTTTTCTGTCAAAAAATCTGTCGGACTTTAGAAACAGAACATGTTTCAAATCTTTCCGACGGACTTGAGTCCGATCGAAAAATCTGTTCGTCTGTATGCTAGTCCGATGGACAAAAAAGGGCTGGGGCAGCTATTGGCTACTGGCTATGAACTTCCTTATTCTAGTCTGGTCGTACGTCATCACGTTCGAAACAATCGGACTTTGGTGTGATCGTGTGTAGGCAAGTCCTTTTCGTTGGAAATAAAAACAAAAATGTGTCTGCGCTAGATGATAATACTAAAAATTAATGATATCAAAAAATATATATAAACATACAATAATAAGTGCTAAGTGCAAAGGTGAACATACATATACATCTATGTGCTGCAATAAACTACTGTTAGATCAGAAATAGTGCATATATCCAAAGTGCAAAGTGCTGTATTAAACACACATAATGAGTGCCCAATCAGAAGAAAAACACTGACATTCCTCATATAAGTGTTTGAGGTTCAACCAGTGTAAATCCAAATTTGCATAAAGTGCCCAAAATAGTGTCCATGATCAGTGAAGCTCATCCATCTTGTTCTTCAAAAGTGTAGCACCATAAAACATGCCTTAGTGCCCTCCTGTGATCCCCATAAGCATATGCGCTCACCTTCCAGCGTGTGACACAGTGTTTAAACTATGTCAAAAAGCGCTTTGGAGCCACTCCTGTGCTCAAATGGAATCAGCTGTGTGGACCTCCAATGCTCCCAATTATGATATTATGCAAGAAAAAAGAAACTCCATAGCGCAATACAGTTTAACAATAAAGAATATTTATTTAAATATATATGGAACTCACCCCTTGCAGGGGTACTCACATGCTACAGGTGCGTCAGTGCACCCTTCTATATAAGCATAGATCAGCCGATCGTAACGGTATGGCGTGCGGTGCGGTGTGTGCCTCCAAATCTCCTGCTCTCTCTCTCTGCTGACAGCTCCGTCCAGGCCCCTCCCCTACGCGTGTTCGGCACCGGGATCACGTGCCTTCATCAGGGGGATATGATTGGACGGACGCTCTAGGCACAATATATAATCTCGGCGGCCATTTTGCCTAAGACCGCAGACACAACTAGTGACAGAACTGCAGTTGTGGTTATAGCGGCCATTTTCCCTAAGGCCGTACAGCGAATTAGCAGCAGGCTGCAGTTACAATTATCAATAACTGACAATCGGACATCAGCAACTGTCAATCCTGCTAATTAAGGTATAGGAAAGTTTAGAGGCCAACAATATGATATAAAAATGAATATTGATTGTGTAAAAACAAATATATGGATGTGTATATAAAACCAACAAGGTAAATAATATAAAATCCAGGACGGAGCCGCCAGTCATAGAGAACACCGCCGCGCACCTCACACATATATATTTATACAAATCATCGCAAGGCTACAAAGCAGGCGGTACATAGCTTAATCATTACTAAACATACATATATAAGATCATGAAATTGATAACCCTATGCTAAAATATTTATTAAACTAAACATAAAATATTACAATGAAATAATATATAAAAATATACAAAAGTGAAAAATAAAATATGAAATTAAAAAATCACTAAAAATTACTGCGGGGGAGTGACAACAGCAAAGTTAGGCCAAAATTAAGTTAAAAAATCACTAAAATTACTGCGGGGGAGTGATGACAGTAAAGTTAGGCCAAAATTACATAAAGTAAGAAGTTTAAAAAATCACTAAAATTATTACGGGGAATTGACAACAGCTAAATCAGACCAAGAACCCAAATAAATATATATAAATATATATATATATAAAACCAATATAGCAACCCTCTTTGGTACGGGAGATATGTTGAGAAATAGACTCTATATGAGAACCATCATAATCTAAACAAGCATCTTGAGACCAACATGCAATATCTGCCCATCATATTTAAAACAACCACCATAAATCAAAGAGAGAACGTGAAGGGGAGCATGGGGAAAATAATACTATGAAATATGTAGATACCCTAAATATCATCAATAATTACTAAGAAAGCATTTAAGGTCAAATTCTCTATTAAGTCCCCCAGGCGCCAAGGAGCCAAGCTGGTGTATCCACCAAGATTCACGTTTGCTTATCTCTCTGGTGAAATTCGAGCCCCTCCAGTGGCGTTTAGGCGCTTCTAATCCCCAAAATTTTAAACCAGCAGTGCTCTGATTGTGCATCCTTTTAAAGTGCACATATAGATTGTGCTTATCAGACCCCTTCTGTATATGCCTCACGTGCTCCTCTATACGGTCTTTCAGAGCCCTAGTAGTACGTCCTACATAGATCAAATTACATGGGCATTTCAAAGCATAAATAACTCCAACGGTATCACATGATATAAAATCCCTAATGGTATAAGATAAATTATTCCTCGGATCCAAAAACTCCTTTATCCTTCTAGTATTGCCCGGAGTTCTAATACAGCCGTAGCACCTGCCACAGCTGTAAAATCCTTTTAAGTCCCAAAACATTTTGGGCTTTGGGGGGGGTGGTTCTACTACATTATGTACCAACTTGTCACGTAAATTAGGGGCCCTCTTAAAAACAATTTTGGGTTTGTCCGGGAGTACACCCTTGAGATGAATATCTTGTTTCAACACATCCCAGTATTTACAAATAATCCCCCTTACTTCATGACTCTGTATAGAATAATCCAGAACAACGTTAATGCCCTCATTGTTACCATCATCCAATGCCCTGGTGTTATCCCTTAGTAGGTCTTCCCTGCTCAGGCGTCCAACCACACTCTTTTCTCTCTCTAAAAACGCCTTTTGGTACCCCTTCTCAATGAACATAGCGCTTAATTGATCGGATTGGGCATTATAGTCCTCAGCTTTCGTGCAATTCCTTCGCATCCTGGTAAACTGCCCTCTAGGGATGTTACTCAACCAAGGTTTGTGGTGGCAGCTTGTAATCGGGATGTATGAATTGCGATCCGTGGCTTTAAAGAAGGATTTGGTGATGATACCCTCATTGGTATTAAAAATTTCCAAATCTAGGAAATGTATACTATCTCCACTGACATCCCAAGTAAGAGAAATGTTGTGATCGTTAACATTCATGGAGTCTAATAGCTCCATCAATCCTTCCCTATCACCCTTCCAAATAATTAAAAGATCATCAATAAATCTCCTATATAATAATAATATGGAACTCCGTCGAAAAGTCCTTCAGAGTTCAGTCCGACGAAAAGTCCGCCCGTGTGTACGCGGCATTAGAGTCTGCAAAAGACTTGAGACTGGGGCGGAGGTTCACCTTCCAGCAGGACAACGACCCGAAACATCCAGCCAGAGCTACAATGGAATGGTCTACATCAAAGCATATTCATGTGTTATAATGGCCCAGTCACAGTCCAGACCTAAATCCCATTGAGAATCTGTGGCAAGATTTGAAAATTGCTGTTCACAGACGCTCTCCATCCAATCTGACAGAGCTTGAGATATTTTACAAAGAAGAATGAGCAAAAATGTCCCTCTCTAGATGTGCAAAGCTGGTAGAGACATCCCCAAAAAGACTTGTAGAGAAAGGGGGTTCTACAAAGTATTGACTCCAGGGGGGCGCCATACAAATGCCCCCCCCCCACACACTTTTCATATATTTATTTGTAAAAAATGTTGAAAACCATTTATCATTTTCCTTCCACTTCACAATTATGTGCCACTTTGTGTTGGTCTATCACATAAAATCCCAATAAAATACATTTACGTTTTTGGTTGTAACATGACAAAATGTGGAGAATTTAAAGGGGTGTGAAAACTTTTCCAAGGCACTGTATGAAGCATTCTTCCCACTGACCTCCAATGTAATGAGCAATTAGTGACAACAGCAGGCAACGCCTGTATGCCTAGTATAATTAAGACCGAAAACTGGCTCACTGCCAGTATACTGGTCCCACACTGGGGTTTAGGGTCCCTGTCTGTTTTGGGGTACAAGACAAGCCGCAGAAGCTCAGCAAAACTGAGTCTCAGTTGTCAGACAGCCCACGCAGTCTCACATTTGTGGACTACTCCACTCCACCTCATAGACACATGCTTATTCCTTCCTTCTGCTTTTCAAGCTTCCCCTTGCAGGTGGGTTAACCCGTTCAGGACCCAAAGTTTGTGTAATGGTGGGTTTCTCACTCAAAGTCTCTCTGAGTCTCTGGATTCCGTGTCCCACATGAGGACATACCAATCCAGAGGATATTGAAAACAGTCCCCTCCTCTACAACCTGACTTCACTGGAACCCCTGACCCCTGCATGATACCAAAAATGTTCTTTGAATGCTTCTTTAAAGGGACCATAACCCAAATAATGGGGAATATACAGCCTCTTTCTGGACCCAAAGTTCCTGTAATGGTGGGTTTACCACCCAAAGTCTCTCCAAGCCTCCGAATGCTGGATCTCAAAAGAGGACTTACCAATCCAGAGCTTACTGAAAGCAGTCCTTTCCTCTCCAACGTGACTACCCCGGAACCCTTCACCCTGCATGATGGGTACTAAAAATGTCCCTTGAACTCTCCTTTAAGCACTTCCCGACCACCGCCTGTACATTTACTGCACGTCGACACAATGGCACGGACAGGCAAATGGATGTACAGGTACGTCCCTTTAAATTTGCCGCCATGCCAGCGCCTGCGCGCCGCCGACGGCACGCGCGCGCGCCTGTCGCGAGCTCCGTGAGTGTGATCGCGGGTCCCGCAGACTTTTTGTTCCGCAGGGATACCCGCGATCGTCTCACGGAGAGGAAGAACGAAGAATTGCTGATGTAAACAAGCATTTCCCCGTTCTGCCTAGTGACAGGACACTGATCACAGTTCTCCCTGTGATCGGGGGCGGTGATCAGTGTCGTGTCACACATAGCCCCTCCCCCCACAGTTAGAACACATCCCTAGGACACAATTAACCCCTACAGCGCCACCTAGTGGTTAACCCCTTCACTGCCGGTCACATTTACACAGTAATCAATGCATTTTTAATCGCACTGATCGCTGTATAAATGTGAATGGTCCCAAAATAGCGGCAAAAGCGTCCGATGTGTCCACCATATTGTCGCGGTCACGATAAAAATTGCTGACCACCGCCATTACTAATAAAAAAAAAATTATTAATAAAAAAAAAGCCAAAAAAAAACTATCACCTATTTTGTAGACGCTATAACTTTTGCACAAACCAATTAATAAACGCTTGTTGGGATTTTTTTTACCAAAAATATGTAGAAGAATACGTATCGGCCTAAACTGAGGAAAAAAAAATGTTTTTTATATATTTTTTGTGGATATTTATTATAGCAAAAAGTTAAAAATAATGCTTTTTTTCTAAATTGACGCTATTTTTTTGCTTATAGCACAAAAAATAAAAACCGCAGAGGTGATCAAATACCACCAAAAGAAACCTCTATTTGTGGGTAAAAAAAAGGACGTAAATTTTGTTTGGGTGCAACATCGCACGACCGCGCAATTGTCAGTTAAAGCGAAGCAGTGCCGAATCTCAAAAAATGCTCTGGTCAGGAAGGGGGTTAAATCTTCCAGGGCTGAAGTGGTTAATCACTTAAGCTTTGGAAGGTTTTACCCCCCTTTATTACTGGAAGATTTTTTGCTATTCAGCACTGTGCTACTTTAACTGGCAAAACCGTTGATTATGCAAAACTGTACAAAAAATAAAACTTACAGTATATAATTTGTTTTCACACAAATAGAGCTTTATTTTGGTGGTATTTGATCACCTCTGGGTTATTTTTTGTTATATAAACTAAAAAAGACTGAAAATTAAAAAAACAAATAAAATATATTTTTCTATTTTCTGTTATAAAACATATTCGTCTCCACCCCCTTTCCTGACCGACCGGGCTGCGTGCTCGGAAAAGGGTCTGGTATGGATTTTGGGGGGACCCCCACGCCGTTTTTTCGGCGTAGGGGGTGCCCCTTGGAATCCATACCAGACCGAAGGGCCTGGTATGCTCTTGGAGGGGAACCCATGCCGTTTTTTTATTTAAAATTTGGCGTGGAGTTTCCCCTCAAGATTCATACCAAACACAGTGCCTGGTATTGGCGGGGATCCAAGTCGGATCCCCGTTCAAATACGAGTCGGTACCCTGTCGGGTTGCTATGGAAATGGCAAACCGCAGCTAAACGCAACCGTAGCTGATCGCAGTGCCTGGTGTCCTGAATTTCACTGAAAAAAAAACATGGTTTTAACTGCGGCAGAATAGCCTTGTGAAAAGCGCCTAAGTGTATTGTGTGAAGGTTATCGCATCTACAAACTATGGTATGGCGGTGATCAGAGACTTATAATGGCACTGCGATAGTGAAGCGGGAAATCATCACCAGTGACACTAATACAGTGATCGGCGATAATACATAGGTTCTTCAAAACGTTTCCGCAATTTTTTTTTTTTTTTAAGGGCCCTTTCACACTGAGGCGGTTTGCAGGCGCTATTGCGCTAATAATTGCGCCTGCAAACCGACCTGAAAGTGCCGCTGCTTTCATTCCAGTGTGAAAGCCCCGAGGGCTCTCACACTGGAGCGATGCGCTGGCAGACCGGGGAAAAAAAGTCCTGCTAGCAGCATCTTCGGAGCGGTGAAGGAGCGGAGTGTATACCACTCCTTCACCGCTCCTGCCCATTGAAATCAATGGGACAGCGCGGCTATACCGCCGGCAAAGCGCCTCTGTGGTGGTTTTTAACCCTTTCTTGGCCGCTAGTGGGGGGGTAAAACTGCCCTGCCAGCGGCCGAACACCGACGGTAAAGCGCCGCTTACAATAGTATTAGGGCCCTTTCACACTGGGGCGGCATCGGCGGTAAAGCGCCGCTTACAATAGTGGCGCCCCCGCCCCAGTGTGAAAGGGCCCTAATACTAACAAATATGTTACTGTACTAATGACACTGGCTATAAAGGGGTTAACCTCTTGGGGACTCAAGGAGTTAAATGTGTGCCTCACTATGTGCAATGTGTGCTGCTTTTTTACTAAACATCTCTTTGTTTCTTATCCCTGCCTTGCAGAGATGAGAAACAGAGAGATCGTTCCTTCTGTACAGAGCTTTGTGTTGATTGTCAACAGAGCTCTGGGCTGTGATTGGACACAGATGGTCTGCAGGTCCCGGCCATGAATCATTGGCCATGATGTGCTGACTAAGTCTCGCTGTGTTCAATCACAGCAGAGCCAGGGGGGCGCATGCTCGCCCATATCACGGAAGTTATGGTGACTGTATGAGCCGCCCTGCGGCAGTATATGTACCGCGGCGGGTCAGCAAGTGGCTAAAGGGACCAAAACCCGAAAAATAGGGGAATATCTGTCTAGTGCTGGACCCATCCCTGAAGCTCTGTACAACATGCTAGACAAAATTTATCAATTATAATTGGAGGGTCATCAGCACATCACCACGAAGATGTCATTTTACTGGCTGGCTTTTCAGAGCGCCCTTTAGGACCCCTGGACTGCTTTTTTGTGACGAACGGCTCCCTGAACATAAATCAACATGGAATGTGGTCTATCAAGAGGCTTGGCGATGGCTCCACGGGTTTGATGGGTGTGCCCATGCTGTAACTTTCTGCAAGAACTCCGGGTGTGAGGGTTCCTCCAGGTACTTTACTGTCCCAATGACTATCCTTTGCTATAAATACACATATCAGATGAAACATAATAATAAAAACATAATAATAACAGCGTATGACTATGTGGGGGGGGGGACATTATAGTGTAGATTTTTGGTTTATTAAAAATCTTGCAAGCATACAGCTTGCTATTAAAACATATTTACATATATACAAAAACAAATAAAAAAGAAGATATACATAAATAAACAAAAACAAACAGGCTTACATCAGCAAATAACAAAAAAAAAATCAAACGGCTTTTTACCAAAAAGCATAAATAGAACTATATACAGTTACATAGTTACATAGTTACATAGTAGGTGAGGTTGAAAAAAGACACAAGTCCCTCAAGTCCAACCTATGTGTGTGATTGTGTGTCAGTTGTGCTCAAAAGTTTGCACACCCTGGCAGAAATTGTGAAACTTTGGCATTAGTATTGAAAATATGACCGATCGTGCCGAAAAACTGTCTTTTATTTAAGGATAGCGATCACATGAAGCCATTTATGATCACATCGTTTTTTTTGGATCCTTTTTAAATCACAATGATAACAGAAATCACCCAAATGGCCCTTATAAAAAAAAGTTTACATACCCCGGAATGTTTGGCCTTGGTACAGACACAGAAGGTGGCGCACACACAGGTTAAAATAGCAAGTAAAGGTTAATTTCCCACATTTGCGGCTTTTTAAATCACAATTAGCATCTGCGTATAAATAGTCAATGAGTTTGTTAGCTCTCACAGGGATGCACTAAGCAGGCTAGACACTGAGCCATGAGGAGGTAGAAAAGAACAGTCAACAGACCTGCGTAACAAGGTAATGAAACTATAGAAAGACGGAAAAGGATATAAAAAGATATCCAAAGCCTTGAATATAACAGTCAGTACTGTTCAATCACTTAATAAGAAGTGGAAAATTTAGGGATCTCTTGATACCAAGCCAAGGTCAGGTATATCAAGAAAGATTTCAGCCACAACTTGCCCATGAACTGTTCGGGATACAAAGAAAAACCCCCACAGGTAACCTCAGGAGAAATACAGGCTGCTCTGGAAAAAGACAGGGTGGTTATTTTTAAGGAGCACAATACGGTGATACTTGAACAAAAAAAGAGCTGCATGGTCAAGTTGCCAGAAAGAAAACTTTACTGTACAAGTTCCACAAAACAACAACACCTTGACATGCCTCATTGGACTTTTTTGTGGCATTGGCACTGTAAAGGCCTCCTACTGGCAGCTCAACCATGCAGCTCTTTTTTGTTCAAGTATCGTTGAATTGTGCTCCTTAAAAACAACCACACCGTCTTTTTGGAGAGCAGCCTGTATTTCTGCTGAGGTTTCCTGTGGGTTTTTTTTGTGTCCTGGGCAATTCTTCCGCCAGTTGTGGCTGCAATCTCTCTTAGTCCACCTGACCTTGGATTGGTATCAAAAGAGCCCCAAATCTTCCACTTCTTAATAAGTGATTAAACAGTACTGACTGGCATAAAGATGCACACCCAGAGACTGACAGACAGCAGCTACGGGGACCTGACATTCCTCCATGCCTTGTCCAGGCTCCCGCCTGCCACTTGTCCTTCTCAAGATCCTGAATCTTCCCAACCTCACCCAGAATGTTGTGCACCACCATCTCGACAGGAAGGACTTTTTTGCTAATGAAAACCTGACACCGCGCATTCCACGTGAAGTAATGGACTACTAAGCTAACTAGAAAAAGTGTCTCAAAATCAAAATCCTGATGTGTCTCAAAGGCCCCATACGACCAATCTGCATAACTCAAGTGGGAGAGGAAAGGGATACCCAGAGCCCCACTCACCCACTTATAGACTTCTATATTGAAGGGGCACTGAAGCAAGAAATGGTCCATTGTCTCCTCCACCCCGCCACACTCCACTCTTGGACAACCACGGTTCTCCACAGAGCGATGCTTCAAGTTGCCCTTCACATGGAGTCTAAAACTAGAAACTAGAAAGTCTGGAAACTAGAGCCAGGTCAAATCCCGAAACTTTAAATGGATTCTCTCCAGATTAATCAAACGCAGACCCTCATTCATAACAGGGCCTGGGCAATCCCTCAAGGCAAGTGGCTACCTAAAGGCAGATTCAACAATTCTCCTCTCCAGAGTCTTCCTAGGAAGAGACTTAATTTCCTCTGCCCTCACTCGCCACTGCAAAGCATTTTATTAGACTCGGTGCAACGTAGCTTACCATGTCGGACCCGCAGGCTTTTCACTGGCCCACCATTCTCCCAGCTTCGCAGAAAAGGTCTAAACCAGGACTGATAAATACCAACCCATCCAGGCAGTTCCTCTGCCAGGATAAATTATGTTTCAAAAACATCAGAGAAAAAAATACCACTGGGTTGACCATACCTAGACCACCTATCCGCCTGGGAAAGTAGGCTACAGACCTCTTAATGAGGTTCAGTTTGTTCTCCCATAACAGTTGGAAGAAACAGCTGTAGATCTTCGCATTGAGACACTGGCAAAACACAGACAAAGCTGACATACAGAAATACTGGGATCAGGTAAGTTTTAATCAGGTCAATCCTTTCCTTGTAAGAGAGTTTCCAATCCTTCCAGCTGGCAACCTTGGTATCGGCATCTTGTAGCCTGCTTTCCTAATTTGCAAGGCCGTAATCGCTGGGAATTAAATTTGATGCCTAAAACTTTAACTTCCTGCCGGGGCTCTGGGAAGGTGTCCGAAAGCTCAAAGCCATTGCCTTCCTCTCCCATCCAAGAAACGTCACTTTTATCCTGATTGATCTTGGAGCCAGATGTCTCAGCATACCACCTCCTCCGCCTCCTCTGTCCCAGAGATGACAACAGACACATCATCAGCATAGGCCACAACCCTCAGAGGGGGCTCACCAGGAATGTCCAAAGGCACCCCGCACAACGGTCCGCTCTCTAACCTTAGGATGAAGGGATTGGTTTGTGAACGCGTATAGCAGAGGACTCAAAGGACACCCCTGATGCACACCCGAGCCAACCTCAAAGTGCCTTCGATTCCAACCATTCACAAGCATGAAGCTTTCAGCCCCTCTGTACAAAGTCTTCAGCCAATCAATAAAGCACCCCTCCAGGCCATACTTGCCAAGAAGCAGCCATAGGTACTCATGATTGACCCGATCAAAAGCTTTAGCCTGATCCAATGCCAGCAAGTACTTTCTCCAGCCTGCAGCCCTGCGCCGCTCCAAGGCCTCCCGGACAGCTAACACCGCTGAAAAAGTGCTTCTACCCTGAACCGAACAGTGCTGGTGGCTGGAAAGTAGATCGCCCGCTACAGACGATAAACGACAGAAAATTATTTTTGCCAGTATCTTCCTATCAACATTGAGAAGGCTAATGGGCCACCAATTCTCAATTCTCGAAGAATCTTTACCCTTTGACAGAAGAATCACTGCAGATTGCCACGTGGAGGGAGAGAGCGAACCCTCTCTCAGACAGCCATTAAAAACCGGCCAGAGTAACCTTAAATTGCTTATAAAACTCGGCTGTCAATCCATCGTGCCCAGGTGGCTTCTTAATGGCAAGCTTATCAATAGCCTTAACCACCTCATCTGCAGTGATGCCCTCTGACAAACTCACAAGAGAACTGGCGTTTCCCAGTCCTGGAATAAAATCCAGAAAACTTGACATGCCTGCCAAGGCAAGGTCAAGGTCCCTCCTGTCCAGGAGGTCAGCATAATATGACCTGGTGGTTTCCAGGATCCCCGACCTGGACTTTGTCAGGGAACCCGTACTTTCAACCAGGCCTTCAACGGCCTGACACTCCCTGAGCAAGAGTTTAACCTCAGAGATCATCCCTGAATCTCCATTATTCGAGACAAGCCTATCAAGCTTCGTCCGCAGACACTGGTAGGTGACATACTTATCAAGCTGTTTATTTCTTCCTATGGCCTTTAAAAACCCAACGATCCTTCGTTTTGTAAGCTCCCATCACTCTGACTTACTGCTGCAAAAGTCCATGATTGATACCTGTGCCTGAAAAGAATCCTCAAAAGATTGACTCACCTTTACATCGTCCAGGAGTGCCAAATTCAGCTTCCAAGTACCCCTCCCCCTAGGTGGTGTATCGGGGCTATTCAGAGTCACAGACAGAATACAGTGATCGGAAAACTCCACTGCCTGACACACTGGTGCTGAGAAAGCGGAGTACCCCTTTAAAAAAGAAAAATCAATTCTACTCTGACTATTACCACGCTGAAAAGTGAATACCGTGTTGTCTGGGTAGCAATGAATGTGCACATCCACCAGACCTGCCTCTCTAGCTATTTTGTTTTAAAAAAACAAACATCACAGTTCAGCCTGGCTCCGGTACCTTTCCTGCCTCTAGTCCTAGTGACGGTGTTGAAATCACCACCGAAGACAACTTGCCGGGTTGTAAAAAGAAAAGGCTTGATCTTCATGAAGAGGCATTTCCTGCTCCACTTTGTCTGGGGCCCATAGATGTTGATCAGGCGCAGGTCCTGTCCCCCCATGGAGACCTCTAAGACCATGCATCTCCCCATTTCTACCTCAATAATCCGCCGACAGGTTACCATGCCGGAAAAAACTGAACTCCAGTGTAAAGCTCAGCCGCAAGAGACCAAAAGGAGGGGCCGCGCCTCGACTCCTTCTTCACCAGATGAATATCAGCCAAACTTGACAACCAGGTCTCTAGTAAAAAGAAAATATCAGCATCAAACCTACTGGGCAAAAATAAGGCCATGTTACGAGCACTTACTGATTTTATGCTGGCGACATTAATGGTCTCCACCTTCAGTGGAGTGGGAACCGCCATCAGGATGAATGAGATATACGTTTCTTAGCCTGCTTACCCCCCTCCTTACCTGGAGACCTTACACACTTCAATGTCCCTTGTGATTCCTCCTCCATAGAAATCACGGACTCATCACCAGAAGAACTTCCACCCTCCACCTCTGAAAAAACCTCTAAAGCATTTGCCACCTCCACCCTCCCAGGTTCAGGAGCACTGACAACCATCTTCCTCCTCCGCTTCTTACCCTTTTTCCTTTTTGCCTCCAACCATTCCGTATCCTCATTCAACAATCCTGGTGGCAGAAATCCCCCCCCCCCCCGTTCCCAGGACATTCTCAGCCAAACCCCCCCATTAACCCCTTCCCCCCATCTACATCTTTCACCCCAACTTCCACATCATTCACCTTGCAGCGGCGGGGGTGTTTTTTTGAAGCACCTAAATATAGCCATAGGCTCTAATAGGCTTCAAAATAAGATGGACTCAGAGCGCAGAGGGTTGCACTCGGAGCTCACCCAGGTGTGTTAGAAAAGCAAATGAATTGTTCGCTTTTCCAACACTGAACTGCCTCTCTGCCAATCATAAAGCGTGGGTCTGATACCCGTCACCTGATTGGCTGAAAGGACAGGCAACCCTATTGGACGCCTAGCAGGAGGAAACAAGAGATGCATGGCGGAAGTATGGAGGACACAGGAGCCGTCCCACAGCTCGCTGCCGTCACCCGCTGCCTGACCCACCACCAAGATGGGGTAAGTGCAGGTCAGACAAACAGCGATCGAGTGGGCGGGCTTGCTGGTTAAATGCCGCTGGGGGGTCACAGTGGCTGCAATTGATATGAACAGTGGCTGCAAATGATGGGCACAGTGGCTGCAATTAATGGCACAGTGGCTGCATTTGATGGGTACAGTGGCTGCATTTGATGGCACAGTGGCTGCAATTGATGGCACAGTGGCTGCATTCGATGGCACAGTGGTTGCATTCAATGGCACAGTGGTTGCATTCGATGGCACAGTGGTTGCATTCGATGGCACAGTGGCTGCAATTGATGGGCACAGTGGCTGAATTTGATAGAACAGTGACTGCAATTGATGGCACAGTTGCTGCATTTGACGGCACAGTAGCTGAAATTGATGGCACAGTGGCTGCATTTGATGGGCACAGTGGCTGTAATTGATGGGCACAGTGGCTGCAATTGATGGCACAGTGGCTGCATTTGATGGGCACAGTGGCTGCATTTGATGGGCACAGTGGCTGCGTTTGATGGGCACAGTGAGGCTGCAATTGATTTTTTTTTCTGTATTTTTCAGTTTGTTTGCGCCCCCCCAAAAATTTTGAGCACCAGCTGCCACTGTTTGGTACAGAGACTGATGTGACTGGCTCAGTGTTTTTCATAAGACATTGCGAAATTTGTCGGCACTATAAATATAAATAAAATGAACTAATTTTTCTGGTTTGATTCCCAGCCAGCTTGTTGATGTAATAGCTGATTATATGACACAGTACTGAGTGATTTCCTAATTAAGATGTCATCAGCAGATCTATGGGGAGTGTGTATTCTCTTACACAAGGAGGTAGATGTATGTTATACTTGTAGCACCCTCTAGGTTGCTGGATAGTGAGTAGGATTTTTTTACAGGATAGGTAAATTGTCAGACTTGGCTGTGTGTTTTTCTTCTGGGTCAGGGTTGAGTGACTCAGGCAGAGTTGGGTGACTTACAGGCAGCATTACTGAGACCTCCCACTTCTTTGCAGAATATGTTGGAATCTTCTGGAATGGAAGGAGGAGAGGTGGAGCTGCCTGGAGTATTCTAAGAAGCCCTGACCAATCCCCAACCTTGATTGGCAGGGGGTAGGCCTCCTTAAATTCTCAGGGTCAGCCCAACTGGGGAGGTGTTGTTCGGGGTTGGAGTGCCAGGCTGTTGTGGCCTTGGAGGGAGCTCCCCAGACTAGGGGCGCGGGGGTGAGCGGGGCCCTCTGAGAACACACGGAGGTGTCCTGGACAGGAGGCATGGGAGCAAGGAGAGGACAGCAGAAGAGCACTGCCAGGCAAGTCTCCAGGGAGGAAGAACTGGTCGCAGCCAGGAGGACTGGGGAGGCACGCCTGAGAGGACTGGGAAAGTGCAGTCTGGGATGGGTGCAGAGCCAGTGGAGTGGACTGTGGTGGCATGGGCAGTGGAGAGAGGCAGCCAGGAGGGCTTTGGTATTGGGATCAGTAGCCACGTGGGACATCTAGCACCAGGGCTATCTACATTTTTGCTACACCAAAGGGGCCCGCGGCCCCTGCCTGCAAAGGGCATTTGCTTTGGGCCTGGCTGAGACAGTATCAGGCCTGCATTTCAGTCCTAGCTGGTCCTGGAAGTAAGGAAGTGGTAACCAAGTGATGTGCTGGTGCTGGAAGTAAGGAAGTGGTAACCAAGTGATGTGCTGGTGCTGGAAGTGAAGAGGTGTATATACTTAGAGTGTATATAGGAGTCCCAATTTCTTTCTTCTTCAATCAAGTGGGCATCCCATATCTCCCCAATCCCCATCCAAGTTTATTTCCCTCAATAAAAATACAAAAACAAAGATCAAGGACTGTTTTTCTGCCTGAGGGTGAATGAGAACTGTATGCCTGACTGGGCAGGGTGACAGACGGACTACAACACTCAGCAGCCCCTCCGCTACATACTCTATAGGAGTTCTACAAACAGAGCCATCATCTCAGAGTTACATATTTATTAACACTGCAAGCTTTTTCTTAGGAGTAGTGTGTCTGTATGACTGTAGTAGGTTATTAGAGTGTAAGCTCCTCTGATACACAGACTAATGTGACTGCCTCAGTGTTCTCTGTATAGCACTGTGGTATATGTCAGAGCTACATTATCTCACAAAAAAAGTACACCCCTCACATTTTTGTAAATCTTTTCTTCTACGTTTTCATGTGACAACACTGAAGAAATGACACTTTGCTACAATGTAAAGTAGTGAGTGTACAGCTTGTATAACAGTGTAAATTTGCTGTCCCTTCAAAATAACTCAACACACAGCCATTAATGTCTAAACCACTGGCAACAAAAGTCAGTACACCCCTAAGTAAAAATCTCCAAATTGGGCCCAATTAGCCATTTTCCCTCCCCGGTGTCATGTGACTTGTTATGCCCCGTACACACGGTCTGATTTTCCGATGGAAAATGTCCGATCGGAGCGTGTTGTCGGAAATTCCGACCGTGTGTGGGCTCCATCGGACATTTTCCATCGGATTTTCCGACACACAAAGTTGGAGAGCAGGAGATAAAATTTTCCGACAACAAAATCCGTTGTCGGAAATTCCGATCGTGTGTACACAAATCCGACGGACAAAGTGCCACGCATGCTCAGAATAAATAAAGAGATGAAAGCTATTGGCCACTGCCCTGTTTATAGTCCCGACGTACATGTTTTACGTCACCGCGTTTAAAACGATCGGATTTTCCGACAACTTTGTGTGACTGTGTGTATGCAAGACAAGTTTGAGCCAACATCCGTCGGAAAAAATCCTAGGATTTTGTTGTCGGAATGTCCGAACAAAGTCCGACCGTGTGTACGGGCCATTAGTGTTACAAGGTTTCAGGTGTGAATGGGGAGCAGGTGTGTTAAATTTGGTGTTATTGCTCTCACTCTTTCATACTGGTCACTGGTAGTTCAACATGGCGCCTCATGGTAAAGAGCTCTTTGAGGATCTGAAAAAAAAGAATTGTAGCTCTACATAAAGATGGTCTAGGCTATAAGAAGGTTGCCAAGACCCTGAAACTGAGCTGCAGCAAGGTGGCCAAGACCATACAGCGGTATAACAGGACAGGTTCCACTCAGAACAGGCCTCGCTATGGTCCACCAAAGGAGTTGAGGTCACGTGCTCAGCGTCATATCCAGAGGTTGTCTTTGGGAAATAGACGTATGAGTGCTGCCAGCATTGCTGCAGAGGTTGTAGGGGTGGCGGGTCAGCCTGTCTGTGCTCAGACCATACACCGCACACTGCATCAAATTGGTCTGCATGGCTGTCGTCCCAGAAGGAAGCCTCTTCTAAAGATGATGCACAAGAAAGCCCGCAAACAGTTTTCTGAAGACAAGCAGACTAAGGACATGGATTACTGGAACCATGTCCTGTGATCTGATGAGACCAAGATAAACTTATTTGGTTCAGATGGTGACAAGCGTGTGTGGGGGCAACCAGGTGAGGAGTACAAAGACAAGTGTGTCTTGTCTACAGTCAAGCATGGTGGTGGGAGTGTCATGGTCTGGAGCTGCATGAGTGCTGCTGGCACTGGGGAGCTACAGATCATTGAGGGAACCATGAATGCCAACATGTACTGTGACATACTGAAGCAGAGCATGATCCCCTCCCTTCAGAGACTGGACCGCAGGGCAGTATTCCAACATGATAACCACCCCAAACACACCGCCAAGGCGACCACTTCCTTGCTAAAGAAGCTGAGGGTAAAGGTGATGGACTGGCCAAGCATGTCTCCAGACCTAAACCCTATTGATCATCTGTGGGACATCCTCAAATGGAAGGTGGAGGAGCACAAGGTCTCTAACATCCACCAGCTCCGTGATGTCGTCATGGAGGAGTAGAAGAGGACTCCAGTGGCAACCTGTGAAGTTCTGGTGAACTCCATGCCCAAGAGGATTAAGGCAGTGCTGGAAAATAATGGTGACCACACAAAATATTGACACTCTGGGCCTAATTTGGACATTTTCACTTATGCCGCGTACACACAACAGTTTTCTCCGTCAAAATAAACGTTTTTTCTGATGGAGTTCCGCTGAATTGGACTTGCGTACACACGAGCACACCAAAGTCCGATTATTTAGAACGAGGTGACGTACAACACGTACGACGGGACTAGAAAAAGGAAGTTAAATAACCAGTAGCCAATAGCTGCCCTTGCGTCGTTTTTGATCCGTTGGAATAGCATACAGACGAACGGTTTTCCCGATAGGAATTGATTCCGTCGGAAAGATTTGAAACATGTTCTATTTCTAGGTCCGTCAGAATTTTCAAAAGAGAAAGTCCGATGTAGCCCATACATGATCGGAATATCCGATGAAATGATTCCGTTGGACCTTTTCTGACGGAAAGTCCGGTCGTGTGTACGCGGCATTAGGGGTGTACTGACTTTTGTTTCCAGCGGTTTAGACATTAATGGCTGTGTGTTGAGTTATTTTGAGGGGACAGCAAATTTACACTGTTATACAAGCTGTACACTCACTACTTTACATTGTAGACAAGTCTCATTTCTTCAGTGTTGTCACATGAATAAGATAGAAGAAAAGATTTACAAAAATGTGAGGGGTGTACTCATTTTTTGTGACATACTGTATATGAATGTGTAAGGATGATTAATGACATTTTTAGTGATCTTTAAAATGAAACATTTAGCCAATGAAAACCCAGTATTCATGCTGGCTGAGAAGTCTGGGAGTGGCTTATGTACTCATTACTTCTTCATCTATAAATCATCAGTATGTCTCAATTAATATGTCATCACCGTTGCATAAAATGTAGCTCTAATCCAGATCACGTGGACACATGTGAGCTCAAATATTAGAGGTGACTAAAAATGATCAATATCGATTTTTTGCAGATTTGTGTCCTCAGATTTACCAAAACCATGTAGTACAAGGGCCTGTCTGATTGTATACAAATTGAAACTCTTAAAGGGTAAGTAAACCCCCCTATCGTTTTCAGCCAAGGAAGCTGCCATCTTTGCCTCTGTTTATTCTACAACTGCCAGGATGCTGCACATGTGATCAGTTAGGACAACAGCCATTGGATGGTTTGACAGTTTGGTTGAGAGCACAACCAATGGGAGTATTACATTTCCGGCACGTGCCAGAAATAAAAACTGTTTTATGGATGGGTTTACTTCCGTTTTTAGGTTTGACCTCATATTATATGGTTTTGGTAAACCTGAAGACAAAAACCTGCAGAAAATCGAATAGCGTAGCGCGGGGTCTATGTTTGCCGAATAAGCATTACTTAGGGCTGATAGCAGAGAGGGTCAGGACCCGTATCCTTCAATTAACTCCAAGAACAAGATTTTAGGGTAAATACAAAAATATTATTTTCTCTAAAGTCTACTGAGGGACACGGGAAATCAGTAATTCTTGGACATTGGGAACAACCAAAAGTAGTCCAACTGAAGGGTGTGCAATAGGCATCAAGAGATCCACAGATGTGGAAATCGTACAACAAAAAGTATCCGAAGGGATAAACATCTGAACAAAGGTGGGATGAAGCAAAGGCAATGAAATATAGAAAATTGCCACAAGCCAGGGGGAGGATAACGGGGATAAACCTAGTGCCCCAGACCAGAACAGGTAAAGAGGAACTGCTACCTGAAGAACGATGGTCTCAATCAGCAATGTGGAGGACACCAATCATCCATCATAAAAAAACAAAAAAAAAGATGGAACACTAAACTACCTGAACAGTAGAACAGAAACAAGAAATGCATTTTTACTAGGGTAGAGAGGCCTAAGCATACCTGACATGTGAATTTAGGGAAAGGAAGCTTGGACAGATGCATTTCGAACAGAAGAAAGGCCAAACCAGTCAATACCTGAGGCCTGATTACAACACTTCAAATCCTTCACTTCAGAGAAAGGGAGGTCCAGGATAAGGCCCATACACATTATTAGATTTTCTGCAGATTTTAGTCTTCAGATTTACCAAAACTACCGTATATACTCGAGTATAAGTCGTTCCGTGTATAAGTCGAGGCTCCTAATTTACCACAAAAAAATGGGAAAAACGTATTGACCCGAGTATAAGACGAGGGTGAGAAATGCACAGCTACTGTAAGTGAAAAAGAGGGCCAACAATGCCCATTTTCAGCCTCACTGTGCCCGTTTGCATGCCTCACTGTGCCCATTTGCAGCCATAGGTCCCCCGAACTTCAAACTTGGTAGTTAAGGGTTCCTAGATGCCCCCCTAGCTGCAGCCAAAATTTGGGGTCTCTGAACCCAAAGAGTCCCGAAATGACATTGCTGCAGATGGACACAGTTAACCGACTTCGGGGCCTCTTAATGCTAGGAACCCCGAATTTGGTGTGAAAACCTAGTGGAACGAGCACCATAAAATATCCAAAGCTGGAGTTTCTAGCACCAAGTGGCCCCGAGATACAGGGCCCAAAAAATCAGTTCAGAAAATGTCAAGCACTTTTCTGTAACAGAGAATGACATTTTCCGAACCTAATTTGGGGCCCCGTATCTCGGGGCCACTTGGTGCTAGGAACTCCAGCTTTGGATATGTTGTGGAACCAGTGCTACTGGGTTTGTACACCAAATTTGGGGTTTCTAGCACCAAGTGGCCCTGAGATACCGGGCCCCAAAATTGGTTCGGAAAATGAATTTTTTTGCTGCAGAAAAGTGCTTGACTCCAGTATAAGTCGAGGGAGGGACTTTCAGCACAAAAAAATGTGCTGAAAAACTCGACTTATACTCGAGTATATACGGTATGTAGTGCAAGGGCCTGCCTGAAAAATTGGAACTCTTAGGTTTGACCTCATATTATATGGTTTTGGTAAATCTGAAGACAACAATCTGCAGAAATCCAAATAGTGTGTATGGGGGTCTAAAGCCTCGTACACACGATCGGATTTTTGTCAGGGAATTGTGTGATGACAGACTGTTTGCCTAAAATCCGACCGTTTGTACGCTCCATCAGACAATTGTTGTCCAACTTTTGGCCAACAAATGTTGGTTAGCAGGCTAATAAATCTTCGGCGGACAACGATCTGTTGTCAGATTTTCGTATCGTGTGTACACAAGTCCCTCACACAAAGGTCCAAAGTACAAACACGCATGCTTGGAAGCAAGGACGAGCCGGTAGCAGTCGGTCTTGTAAACTAGCGTTCGTAATGGAGAATTAATATTCGTGACGCGGCAAATTATGAGATCCGGAAATGCAGCGCACAATTCTCTTCTTCTTTAATGGGATAATAATGAAGCTGCTTTGCTGGTGATACTGATGGAGTTATGGCAAACGTATTTGAAAATTCTTTTGTTTTCTAGTGATATAAAGAATAATAATAATATGCTTGTATTTTTTTTTTTTGACCAAGTTACCACAACACCATTATCATGTAGTTTTTAATCTCAAAGATACAACTATGTTGGTGTCCGTTGTTAATTTTACATTGTATTTTTGAAAATGTAACTGCCGACTCCCAAACTGTCATTTGAAGTAAAACGCATAGCCAAGTATTATTCTGCACAATTTTTTTAACGTGCTTTAAAAAAGAAAACAAATAAAATTAGACATGCTATCTGCCAATAGAACTTCACCAAAAAAAGTGCATTCTATGCATCCAAAAATATAGAAAATATAACAAATCAAATCATTATTCAACCAAAAAATACATGCATGTGTCCTGCTTTTTAATATAGGGGGTCAACAATGCCAAGAGTTGGTGAAAGCAGGGGCCCGTCATCCAGAGATAATTCTGAAAATCATCCGGGTTATTCTCCTGGAGCTCCCACAGCAAAGGCATATGACATAACTGGTCACGATTAAGCAACTCCTTTTTGGTCCAAGAAATCCTCCTCATCCTGTTCCTGGACTTGGGTCAAAGCAATAACACCAAGGCCAATAATAACATGTTCTCTCCTCCGATTCCACAACATGGCTGATTGACGAACAGCCGTTCAGAAACAAACTGAAAAACATGAAATGAAAAGAGCAAAATAAAAGCGCGAAATCAAAAGCGCAAAATGAAAATCGCGAATCAACATGCACCAAACTTCTACTAACACGAAATTAGCAGAAGGTGCCCAAAGGGTGGCGCCTGACAATTGAAGTTCTTCTTTATCGGCTCAAAGTATGTCTAGTACGACACTACTTTCGTGTTTGTTGGCCGACAATTGTGTACCGTTTGTATGCAAGACAAGTTCCCGGCACACGCCCTTCGGACTAAAGTCTGGCGCTTTGCCCAAAATCCGATCGTGTGTACGAGGCTTAAGATACAACAATCAGGGAAAATTTGTAAAACGAGCTGTCTGCAGATTTTCAGATCATTACTACGGTGCTTTCGACAGCCGATTTGACTTTTTGTCAGACAAAAGCTGGATGTGCAGGCTATAAAATTTTTGTCGGATGTGAACTCAACATCTGACACGCATGCTCGGAATCAAGAAACGACTGGGAAAAGTTTGGTCTTGTAAACTACCGTTCGTAATCTAGAACTAACATTCGTGGCACGGCAATTGATGAAATGTCGAAATGCAGCGCACATTCTTCATCTTCTTTAATGGGATAATAATGAAGCTGCTTTGCATGTAGTTATGCCAAACGTATTTTAAAAGGCATTTGTTTTGTACGAATCAACGCTCACCAAACTTCTACTAAACATGAAATTAGCAGAAGGGGCCCAAAGGGTGGCGCTTGAGAAATGAACTTCCTCTTTATACTCTCATAGTACGTCACTACGTTCGCGTTTGTCAAACGACAAATGTGCGGATAGTTAGTATGCTAGACAAAATCCTGCACACGCCCTTTTGACAAAAATCAGACGCTCGGTCGTCCAACAATCAAACCGTGTGTACGAGGCCTTAGAACAATATTAGGCAAGTAATCTCATAAAGAGACATTTATGGATGTGAGAGCACACAGCAAATGGAGGGAAGGGGGGGGGGAGAAATCCCTAAGCCTCGTACACATGCTCTGATTGTTGGACGACCAAGCGTCTGATTTTTGTCAAGTACGTGGTTTTGTCATAGTACGTAGTGACGTACTATGACAGTTTAAAGAGGAAGTTCTTTTCTCAAGTGCCACCTTTTGGGCCCCTTCTGCTAATTTCAGAACAAAGGCAGCATCAATGAACAGGCCTGCAGCTCCAGAGTCGATTAGAGCCTGTATCTCGATGGACGACTCAGCCCAAGAAAGGGTAGCCGAAACCAGGGGCTTATCCTTCTGGATAACGGGACGAAACAACGCCATCTAAGGTCTGTCCGTGATAGGACTTCAAGGTTCGGGCGTTCCCTGGAAGGGTAGGACAAGACTTCAAAAAGTGACCTGCCTGGCCACAATAAAGGCACAAACCCGCCTACCCCTCGCCCCGCTGCCAGTCCTGCGTCGCCGCCCACCCTCCGCCCCGCTCCGCCTCGCCCGGCTCCGCCTCGCCCCGCCTACCCCCGCCCCGCTGCCAGTCCTGCGTCGCCGCCTACCCTCCGCCTCGCCCCACCTACCCCCCGTCCCGCTGTCAGTCCTGCGTCGCCGCCCACCCTCCACCCCGCTCCGTCTCGCCCCGCCTACCCCCCGCTCCGCTGCCAGTCTGTTATAGAAAGGGGCGGGGGTTCTAGTCATGCAGCCGGCGGACACCTCTGAGGTAGGGGGGGCGCACCGCTCTGGGAATTGTAAGGGGGGCTCCACTGGGCACACCTGATGCAAGGGGGGCTCCGCCGGGGACACCTGATGTGAGGGGGGGCTCCACTGGGGACACCTAATGTGAGGGGGGGCTCCACTGGGGACACCTGATGTGAGGGGGAGCTCCGCTGGAGACTCCTGATGTGAGGGGGGCTCCACTGGGGACACCTGATGTGAGGGGGGCTCCACTGGGGACACCTGATGTGAGGGGGGCTCCGCCGGGGACTCCTGATGTGAGGGGAGCTCTGCCGGGGGCACCTGATGTGAGGGGGAGCTCCGCTGGGGACTCCTGGTGTGAGGGGGAGCTCTGCTGGGGACTCCTGATGTGAGGGGGACTCCGCCGGGGACTCCTGATGTGAGGGGGGGCTCCGCCAGGGACTCCTGATATGAGGGGGAGTTCCGCCGGGGACTCCTGATGAGAGGGGGGGCTCCGCCGGGGACTCCTGATGTGAGGGGGGGCTCCGCCGGGGACTCCTGATGTGAGGGGGAGCTCCGCCGGGGACTCCTGATGTGAGGGGGAGCTCCGCCAGGGGCACCTGATGTGTACAAACACGCATGCTTGGAAGCAAGGACGAGCCGGTAGCTCTGCTGGGGGAACCTGATGCAAGGACGGACTCTGCTGGGACATCTGACGCAAGGACGGACTCTGCTGGGACACCTGATGCAAGGACGGACGGCTGGTGGCAGGCGACGTGGCTAGTGACACGCTCAGGGATCCCACTGATTCTGCATTATGGTGAGTTGAATTATTTCATTTTATATTACAATGTAATAATAGAAATAATGCACTTCAATCATACTGACACCATAACAACCATGGTGCCGAGATGATTGAAGTGCTAACACCAGGTGTTTGGAGTATCTTTATCTGCTGATTGTTAAACTTTCTAGAATACACATATTTCTATTGTGTAGGATCTGGGCCTGCTGTCCTGTCATTTCCCTCTCCCCCCTCTTCCCCCTCTCCCCCTCTCCCCCTTTCCCCCTCTCCCCCTTTCCCCCTCTCCCCCTCTCCCTCTTTCCCTCTCCATCATTCATCTCAGACTCTAACCACACCCTCGCTTCGCGCGCCGCACTTGTATATTTTTACTAAGCCACGCCTACAAATGAATGCCCCGCCCCCTAATTAATGTACAGCTCCGCCTACAGCCACAAAAGTGTCCCACATTTTTTTTTTACAATGTTGGCAACTATGCTGTTGTCAGAGTACGAAATTCAATAGCATAGTCAGAGTATGGAATTCAATGGCGTAGTCGGCAACAGTTCTCGTACTCTGTATGTGGGAAATGCCTGGGGCAGCATCTCAAAGTGTATCTCAACCTGGTTGAGAAACCCTCTGCATTGGACTGGATCGCCCCCAAATCGCTGGGGAAGCAGAGCGGAACCAGACATACCTCTTACAAAGGTAATATTCGAGACGGGTGCCTGCACAGAGACTGGAGCAGCAGCAGGGATGGCCTGCAACATAGGTTGTACCGGAGCAGCCACAGTGGGAGATTGCAGGTGAGATGTACGACTCAGGAGCATTTGTAACGCCATGGCAAACTGATTCATGTGGTGATCGCGCTCATCCAATCTGGAAAAAATATTACCAACAAGTGGATTGACTGCATCTTCTGAATTCATGGCCTTCACCTACTGTCAGAAACCATGAATCAGACTAAGACAGAAGTACAGTTAAATCACACTTGTTAAATAATAATAATAAAAAGTAAACGTAGTCAAAACATAGCCAGAGTTCAGGAACCGGAACGGATAGTCAGACAAGCCAAAACATCAGGGAGCCAGAGAGGAGCGTAGTAGAACAGCAAACAGGATCTGGAGCCAGAAGGAATGTCAGCCAAGCAAGTCTTTAACAGGAACACTCAACAACACTCCAACACAACCAACACTCCACAGACTGTTGTCAAGGAATGAGAAGCTGGAAGATGACTCCCTCTTGATACTCCTTGTGGGACCACCACGATTCCTATAAACAACTGTGGGATTGTTATTAGTGGCTTGTCCTCCCCCTCCTGGCTTTAAGGTTTTGTGTCTGTGACTGCATACACTAAGAAACTACGTTTTTTAGTGACCTTGGGTTTATTTTCACTAGTACTTGTGGACATCATGCTCCCGATACCTGAAACAGATACTGTGCGGTGCGATTTTCATCCATACAAAATTCATGAGGGCAACTGGCACTACAAAGAATTGCATGAAATTTGATCAGGAATACGATGTGATTCCTGTCCTAGTTGCATGTGGTTTCCTGCACTGCTCCTGTGTGATCCCAGGCTTGTCATAGTGAGGTTCACACAAAAAAGGTGCAGAAAACCTCCCTGCATGACGGGTTCCACCAGCTCCACCTCTCGATCCCACTGTGGACATTTGTGGCTTGGGCTCCTTCTGCTATTCCCATGGCTTTGCTCCCCATCTTCAGCGGCTCTCTCCCCTCAGCCTCCAGCAGCTCTCTCCCCCCAGCCTTCAACGGCTCTCTCTCCCCAGCCTCCAGCGGCTCTCTCTCCCCAGCCTCCAGCGGCTCTCTCTCCCCAGCCTCCAGCGGCTCTCTCCCCCCAGCCTCCAGTGTCCTCCCCCCAGCCTCTAGTGATTCTCTCCCCCTCGCCTCCAGCAGCTCTCTCCCCCCAGCCTCCAGCAGTTCTCTCCCCCCAGCCTCCAGCGGCTCTCTCCCCCAGCCCCCAGTGGTTCTCCCCCCCAGCCTCCAGTGGTTCTCTCCCCCCAGCCTCCAGCGGTTCTCTCCCCCCCAGCCTCCCGTGGTTCTCTCCCCCCAGCCTCCAGCGGCTCTCTCTCCCCAGCCTCCAAGGGTTCTCTCCGCCAAGCCTCCAGCGGTTCTCTCTCCCCAGCCTTCAGCAGTTCTCTCCCCCAGCCTCCAACGGCTCTCTCCCCCCAGCCTCCAGTGGTTCTCCCCCCCCCTAGCCTTCAGTGGTTCCCTCCCCCCAGCCCCCAGCGGCTCTCTCTCCCCAGCCTACAGTGGTTCTCCCCCCCAGCCTCCAGTGGTTCTCCCCCCCAGCCTCCAGTGGTTCTCCCCCCCAGCCTCCAGTGGCTCTCTCCTCCCAGCTTCCAGCGGCTCTCTCCCCCCAGCCTCCAGTGGCTCTCTCCCTCCAGCCTCCAGCGGTTCTCTACCCCCAGCCTCCAGTGGTTCCTCTGCCCCCAGCCTCCAATGGTTCTCCCCCCCCCCAGCCTCCAGTGGTTCTCTCTTCCCAGCCTCCAGGAGTTCTCTCCCCCCAGCCTTCAGTGGTCCTTTCCCCCTCCAGCCTCCAATGGTTCCCCCCCCCCAGCCTCCAGTGGTTCTCGCTCCCCAGCCTCCAATGGTTCTCCCCCCCCAGACTCCAGTGGTTCTCTCTCCCCAGCCTCCCCAGTTCTCTCCCCTCAGCCTCCAGCAGCTCTCTCCCCCCAGCCTCCAATGGTTCTCCCTCCCAGCCTCCAGTGGTTCTCTCCCCAGCCTCCAGTTGTTCTCTCCCCCCAGCCTCCAGTGGTTCTCTCTCCCCAGCCTCCAGTGGTTCTCTCCCCCCAGCCTCCAGTGGTTCTCTCCCCCAAGCCTCCAGTGGTTCTCTCCCCTCAGCCTCCAGCGGTTCTCTCCCCCCAGCCTCCAGTGGTTCTCTCCCCCCAGCCTCCAGTGGTTCTCCCCCCCCAGCCTCCAGTGGTTCTCTCCCCCCAGCCTCCAGTGGTTCTCTCCCCCATGCCTCCAGCGGTTCTCTCCCCCCAGCCTCAAGTGGTTCTCTCCCCCCAGTCTCCAATGGTTCTCCCTCCCAGCCTCCAGTGGTTCTCTCCCCCCAGCCTCCAGTGGTTCTCTCCCCCCAGCCTCCAGTGGTTCTCTCCCTCCAGCCTCCAGTGGTTCTCTCCCCCAAGCCTCTAGCAGTTTGAGCCATCTACTTGCAATGCTGACAGTATGGGCTACAGGGATTGTAATTAGTCAGCACTTTCACATGGACAGTGCTGACCAGTCAGAATCCATTTAGCCCGTACGGAGAGAAAGCCGAGGGGATTTCAAATTCCTGGACCGGTGAAGTGGCTTTTCAGCGTCTGACAGCAGGGGATCGCGACGATCTGGAACAGTCAGATGGTGGAGACCGTCGTGCAGGGAGGCCCCCCCCCCTTTTTTTTTTCCTTTGTGAACTGGGGCTCAAAGTCATACAGGAGCGGTACAGGAAACCCCATGGGGGATTCGGACAGGAATTGCACAGAATTACTGTTGAAATCACAAGCAATTCTTTGCAGTGTCATTTGCCCCCATTCATTTTGTATGGATGCAAATTGCACCTCGAGTACTTGACCAAAAGTATCGGTACTCGTACTCACTGATTAATAAAGGGTATTGGCGCATCCCTAATTAAAATACCAGCCAACAAAGGGATACCCCATCAACTCCAGAAACTCCACGTTCCATAGAACCAGACCCAGGGAGTAGGAAAGCAGATCCATCCATTAGGAGAATGGGGGAAATGGGTAATTCCCATCCTGGCCAGAATCCAACAGATGGGGGAATATGGGTTAGCACCAAAATTCCCCATTCCTAAACTCAGAGGGAGGATTTGAAATGGATTGAGGGGCAGCATGAGAAGAAGGGTCATGTGAAATGGAATATTATTCTTGTAGCAAGTAACTCTTGGTGGAGCTGCTGGTTTAAGTGGGCTTGTTACCTTCACTCTCCTTCCCTCTGTTTTACCGGCACCGGGTCTAGGGTTCCGTTGAGTTCACCTCTGGACGATACACGCCCCAACACTTGAATACGTTTTCAATGCTTTATTAAACGATTTACTAAGGAAGTAGCAGGAAAGAGGTAGAAGGGAAACTTCAGAAGAAACTCAAATATCTTCTTATAAGATTCTTGACAAATGTCCTGGTAGAATTTGGATATTACAATAGAATGCGCTCCCCTCGTGGGACACACTCTTTGCTCGCCTGGATAGGCCTCTCTCACTTGCCTAGCAGCCAGTACGTAGCACGAACAAAAGTCTCTGCCACAGACTTGGTTGGGATAAACCTGTACGATCCTCTGCCACAGGATGTACTGGTTTTTCTGTAGTGAACGTCAGTCACAGTGCCTGAACCTTTAAGCCAACCCGGCAACACTATGCTGTATAGTTACTTTTAGGATACGTCCTCCAACCGAGTCACCAGGCCCCTCTCCAGACCAGCACTCTGCATGATCCTTCCATGACGGGTCCTCCCCTGGGATATTCTCGGTTGTCCAGCTTCTTCCCTTCTGGATAGACAGCTCAGGACCATTCCTCGGCTGCTGTGGTAGGCCCCGGACAAGCTTCTGGGCCCACCCCCTGCGCCGCTGCGGCTTGGGCCTCCGGAGCGGAGGACCATGAGATTGCTCTCTAACGCATACCTGTCGGCCAGGAGGGCCAGCAGGTGGCTGTAAAACGAACCCCTAATATGGCGTCTGTCCCATAAATACCCTCTCCCAGAATGCAACTCGGAGGACCACCTCCACCGAATTGTCTCCGGGACAGAGGAGCACCCATACGCTTCAACGCGCTGCCTTTCCAACACTGGTCAGTGATAACAGCGACACCCACCGGTCAGTATGGAAATACACACAACGTCAGCCAAGCTGGAACAGAGGCAAATTTAACCTATTTAACGAACAAGTTACTAAATTTACCTAACATATGGTAGATCGCAAATCTACCAGCGCTACATTATTATTATCCATAGCAATCCTGAACCCAAGTGTTCTTGATCAACCCCTGGGCGATCAAAAACACTTGCATATAAAAGGGTAGGTGGGGTGAGGATATACAGTGACACAAACTGGCATACAAGAACATCAAAACCAGAAAGATGAGACGGAGTCCTTCCAACTCACAAGTATATGTTTTTCAAAAGTTGCCAGATTGCAAACTTGCCTGACAAGTTATTTAATATAAGATTCTAGGAATCATAGAAGGGCAGAGTCTTCCATAGAGAGGTAGAAATTAAAGTACTAGTACTAGGAGATAGAAAGTATAAAGAAGAAAGGAATATAAGGGGACTTCCTTGGAAGACCTGTTTGGCCGGCCCTTCAGGGAAGTACATGACTTATTAGCGGTAGATAGTTTTTTGCATGGGAAAAAAAAAAAGGCACACTCACTTACAGAACCCTCATTATACAAATTGGGGAACGTCAGGTACAGGGATCTGCAAGCCTTCACCTTGACTCCCAGAAGAAAAAACTATGCGGGTCGCACACTCAACAAGGTCAATCAATGAGTTACAGGGAAGGGTCAATTTTTTCCTAAGGTGCAGCCTCCAAATGAGGTCAAGTAGAGGTCAAATTAAAATTAGGGATGCACTGATGCCGGTATTGGTGCCGATACTGAATATTTTCACGAGTACTCGTGAACAACCTGCTCCCGATACCCGAAACAGATACTTTGCAGTGCGATTTTCGTCCGTACAAAATTAACAGGAGCAACTGGCACTAAAAAGAATTGCATGAAATTTGATCAGGAATGCGATGTGATTCCTGTCCTAGTTGCATGTGGTTTCCTGCACTGCTCCTGTGTGATCCCAGGCTTGTCATAGTGAGGTTCACACAAAAACGGTGCATAAAACCTCCCTGCATGACGGGTTCCACCAGCTCCAGCTCTCAATCCCACTGTGGACATTTGTGGCTTGGGCTCATTCTGCCTTTCCCATGGCTTTGCTCCCCATCTTCAGCGGCTCTCTCCCTTCAGCCTCCAGCAGCTCTCTCCCCCCAGCCTTCAATGGTTCTCTCCCCCCAGCCTCCAGTGTCCCCCCCCCCCCCTGCCTTCAACGGTTCTCTCTCCCCAGCCTTCAGTGTCCCCCCCCCTGCCTTCAACGGTTCTGTCCCCCCAGCCCCAGTGGCTCTCTCTCCCCAGCCTCCAGTGGTTTTCTCCCCCCAGCCGTTCTCTCCCCACAGCCTTCAGCGGTTCTCTCCCCCCAGCCTCCAGTGATTCTCTCCCCCCAGCCTGCAGTGATTCTCTCCCCCCAGCCTCCAGTGGTTCTCTCCCTCCAGCCTCCAGCCATTCTCTCCCCCCAGCCTCCAGTGGTTCTCTCCCTCCAGCCTCCAGCCATTCTCTCCCCACAGCCTTCAGTGGCTCTCTCCCCCCAGCCTCCAGTGTCCCTCCCCAGCCTCCAGTGATTCTCTCCCCCCAGCCCCCAGTGATTCTCTCCCCCAGCCTCCAGCGGTTCTCTCCCTTAAGCCTCCAGCGGTTCTCTCCCCCCAGCCTTCAGCGGTTCTCTCCCCCAAGCCTCCAGCGGTTCTCTCCCCCCAGCCTTCAGTGGGTCTCTCTCCCCCCAGCCTCCCGCAGTTCTCTCTCCCCAGCCTCCAGCAGCTCTCTCCCCCCAGCCTCCAGCGGCTCTCTCCCCCCAGCCTCCAGTGGTTCTCTTCCCCCAGCCTCCAGTGGTTCTCTCTCCCCAGCCTCCAGTGGCTCTCTCCCCCCAGCCTCCAGCGACTCTCTCCCCCCAGCCTCCAGCAGATCTCTCCCCCCAGCCTCCAGCGGTTCTTTCTCCCCAGCTTCCAGTGGTTCTCTCCCCCCAGCCTCCAGCGGCTCTCTCCCCCCAACCTCCAGCGGTTCTCTCTCCCCAGCCTCCAGTGGCTCTCTCCCCCCAGCCTCCAGCGGTTCTCTCCCCCCCAGCCTCCAGTGGTTCTCTCCCCCCAGCCTCCAGTGGTTCTCTCCCCCAAACCTCTAGCAGTTTGAGCCATCTCCTTGCAATGCTGACAGTATGGGCTACAGGGATTGTAATTAGTCAGCACTTTCACATGGACAGTGCTGACCAGTCAGAATCCATTTAGCCCGTACGGAGAGAAAGCTGATGAGATTTCAAATTCCTGGACCGGTGAAGTGGCTTTCCAGCGTCTGACAGCAGGGGATCGCGACAATCTGGAACAGCGGGACTGGGGGGGGTGGGGGTGTCCAGTGGATGGCTCAAACCCCTGGAGGCTGGGGGAGAGAGCGACTGGAAATGCGGAGAACAATGGGGGAGGCAGGAGGAACCCAAGCTGTAGCTGCAGATGTCCACAGTCAGCTGGTGGAGCCCGTCATGCAGGGAGGTCCCCCCCCCTTTTTTTCCCTTTGTGAAATTTGGCTCAAAGTCACACAGGAGTGGTACAGGAAACCCCATGGGCATTCGGACAGGAATCGCACAGCATTCCTCTTGAAATCACAAGCAATTCTTTTCAGTGTTATTTGCACCCATTCATTTTGTATGGATGCAAATTGCACCTCAAAGTATCAGTACTTCTTATCGGTGAGTACTTGACCAAAAGTATCGGTACTCGTACTCACTGATTAATAAAGGGTATCGGCACATCCCTAATTAAAATACCAACCAGCGAAGGGATACCCCATCAACCTGCAGAAACTCCACGTTCCATAGAACCAGACCCAGGGAGTAGGAAAGCAGATCCATCCATTAGGAGAATCCGCTCAGAATGGGGGAAATGGGTAATTCCCATCCTGGCCAGAATCCAACAGACAGGGGAATATGGTTTAGCATCCAAATTCCCCATTCTTAAACTCAGAGGGGGATTTGAAATGGATTGAGGGGCAGCATGAGAAGAAGGGTCATGTGAAATGGAAAATTATTATTATTGTTATTATTATTATAATACAGGAGTTATATACTAGCTACAGTTTGCGCAGTGCTTTACAATATAAAAGGGAGTACAGTTACAATACAGTAATATAAAATACAAGAGGGCTAATGCCGCGCACACACGAGCGGACTTTTCGACCGGACTGGTCCGACGGACCGAATCTGGCGGACAATTCGATCGTGTGTGGGCTCCATGGGACCTGCAGCTGACTTTTTCGGTCGAAAATCTGACGGACTTTAGATTTGGAACATGTTTCAAATTTGTCCGACGGACTCGAGTCCGGTCGAAAAATCCGTTCCTCTGTATGCTAGTCCGACGGACGAAAACCGGCACTAGGGCAGCTATTGGCTACTGGCTATGAACTTCCTTGTTTTAGTCCGGTCGTACGTCATCACATATGAATCCGTTGGACTTTGGTGTGATCGTGTGTAGGCAAGTCCGTTCCTTAGAAAGTCCGTCGAAAGTCTGTCGGAAAAAACTGTCGGACCTTTGTTGCCGAAAAGTCCGCCGTGTGTACAGGGCATTAGAGGGCCCTGCTCACAAGTGCTTACAATCTACTGGGGTTGGGGGCAATCGATACAAAAAGATATACCTGTGGGGGATGAGCTGATGGAAGAGTTAAAATTTCGGTTTTTAGTTGGAGACATGATAGGCTTTCCTGAAGAGAAAAGTTTTCAGGGATCACATAAAGGCAGCCAGAATAGGAGATAGCCAGACAGACTAAGGTAGAGAGTTCCAGAGGATGGGAGAGGCTCTGGAGAAGTCTTAGAGATGAGCATGTGAGTAGGAGACATGGAAGCTTTACAGAAGAAGGTCTTGGGAGGAGCGGAGAGGACGGTTTGGGTGATATTTGGAAACAAGGCTGGTGATGTAACTTGCGGATGTGGATGGCTTTGTATGTTGTTGTTAGTATTTTGATTTTAGTATCGGTGGGCAATTGGAAGCCAGTGTAGGGATTGGTGGCGAGGGGTAGCGGACACTGAACGGTTGATAGACTGAAGGAGGGATAGCCTGCGTAGAGGTAGACCAATGAGAAGGGAGTTGCAATAGTAAAAATTAGAGATAACAAGGGAGTGGATGAGTAGCTTTTATGGTTTTATTCGTTAAAAAGGGGCGTTAAGGAAGTGAAGTCTACAAGCTTTTGACAATGATTGGATTTGGGGCTGAAAGGAATGGTCAGAGTCTAGGACAGGGTTCCATGGAGCCCTAGGGTTCCTCCACAGGTTGCTAGGGGTTCCTTGAGCAATGAACAATTTCTGTCTCTCTGATAAGTTCCCACTGACACCATTGATCTTTTTAGCTATCTGTAAGGAAAGAATTCTTCCCAATGGCCACAAGTGTAAAGAGCATTCGTCCCACTGACCATCACACTAATGTATCACAAGTTGTAGATAACTAGATACAGTAATTTTTAGCAGGGGTTCCCTGAGATTGGAACATTATTTCAAGGGTTCCTCTGTGTCGAAAAAGTTGAGAAAGGCTGGTCTAGGATTACATCTATTACCCTGGCGTGAGGAGAGGGACTGTTGTTTTATTGATCTTGATGGGAAAGTCATGGCTAAAATATTGGCATAGAGATGGAATACCCCAACTTTCCCATAAACCCCTTAAGAGGCAAGGGTGACAAGTCCTTAAAGATTGTAGATGATAGGACTCTTGGCTTAGCCAGACGTGTGAGAAATTAGAACACTCACTCTCATCAGTAAAAGTTTTTTTTAGTTTTCCATACAAGGGATGCCGGAAAAGGCAGTAGGGCGGATATAAGGGTCAATGGGTAGGGTCCGGAACTACCAGAGCCAGGAATTTACAAGGTAAAGGATCAAAAGGATCTGATCCCTAATGATATTGCAAACCATGAGATCTTTTAGTAGAGGGATAATGCTAAATAGAATCAGGTATTGCAAGGAGTGCAACCATCTAAGATGGAAAAGGACTCCCCTGCTGTGATGGGAATGCAGTCCCAAGGGAAGGATACCAGAGTACTAAACAGAGATCCCAGTTAAGCCAAATAAGCCTGGGCAATTTCATAATGGGGTACAGTCATTCCAGAAAGGACAGCTAAAGAAGGTGCCTGATTGGAGGGTCAAGAATGGAAACCACAAGGGGAAGCCTGAGCATCTAAACTGGGAGGTGGTAAACCACCAAGAAACCTTTCAGGGTAAACAAGCAGTACACTGACTGCAAAAGTGGGGGGCTTACATTCATGCAGAAGGTTGAGTAGATTAAACAGAGGATCTGTGGCTTGAGGTACTACTGTATAAGGAGATGAAGAGCAGGGTTCCTCTGCACCATCCAAAGTTCTCCTATGTTGGGGCAGATGCAAACTCCAAGCAGCAGAGGTATCAGGAACCACATTGTCAATTGCAGAACTGAAGAGACACCTACCCTTAAAGGGAAAGTGAATCAAATTTTCCTTGAGCATATCCTCAGTGTCTCAGGCATGAAGTCAAAGTGCCTTACACATATGAACAGACAATATGCCCATATGAGACACAAGCTTAGATGCTAAGAGACCATCACAGTTGAACCCTGGGGCTCCAGACATTTCTGGAAAAGGTCCAGGATACAAGGAGGGATCGCTTTGAAGAGATCTGATCCACAAAGGCAGCGATTCATAAAGCTGAGTCACCGATACCAGGGGACAGAGAGTCACTCCAGGGGACGCAGCATCCAACCTCCTAGGAAACTAGGAAAAAAGGCATGGCGATTGAAGGCGGGTTTATACAAGGGCTGGCTTAATAGTTATTTCCCAGTGTCCCAATCAGCGGTAGGTGACAGTGTAACCAGAGTCAGCCAATAATTACTAAATTCCTGTGTCCTTCAATGATTGAAGCTGGGTTCACACCATTTTAAATTGGATGTGGGATCTCCGCATCCAATTCACAATAGCAGGAGATTTTGACCGGCTCTCTATGGAGCCGGTTCACATATCTCCGCAGCAGGTCCGATGCGTTTTGCAGAAAAATATTGTGCATCTTTTGGTCCATTTCAGGTCAGAATTCAGCCCAAAATTCGGGCCTGAAACTGGCTCATGTGAACCCAGCCTGATAGAAAATTATATTTTATTTACTGTTGCTGTTCAATGTGCTCATTATGGGGGGGTTCACTGTGTTTTTGGCTCTCCACACTTGCTGTGCTCATTATGAGGGCTTCCTATCATCCCTGCACTGTTTTTTCAGCTCTGTACACTTGATGTGCCTATTTTTGAAGGGCTCCCACCATCCCTGCTGGAGTTTCCACCATCCTAGCCCTCCACACTTGATTTTCCCATTTTGAAGGTTCCTGCAATCCCTGCACTCTTAGGGCCTTGGGTCTGTACAGCTGCTGTGCCCATTATGAGGGGTTCCCACCATCCCTGTGCTGGGTTCCCTGGTCTGTACACCTGCTGCGCCCATTTTGAGGGGTACCCACCATCCCTGTGCTGGGTTCCCGGGTCTGTACACCCGCTGTGCCCATTATGAGGGGTTCCCACCATCCCACCTTTGCTGAGTTCCCCGGGTCTGTGCACCTGCTGTGCCCATAATGAAGTGTTCTCACCAACACTGTGCTAAGTTCCTGGTTCTGTACACATGCTGTGCCCATTATGAGGGGTTTCCACCATCCCTGTGCTGAGTTCCTGGGTCTGTACCAAATAAATGGCCCCTGCCCCAATCTATAACGGGACTTCACAACAAGGAGCACATTGAAGGGCAACGCATGCAAGAAAAAAACGGAGAAAATTCCCAGCTCAACTCATCAACCAGTCTGCTAACCAACCGAATTAACCTGTCTAAAAGTATGCGTTAGAAACAGGGGTTAAGTTAGCACACATTTGCCAACGCATGCGTAAGCTGCAGGGCCCCTTCACGGCAACCTGATATTTCTGCAGTCCTAACCCTTGTAAATTTATGAGAGTCTTCAACAGTGGGAACGCATGCATTCTAATGGATAGATAGGGGGCAGGTGGGCCTGGAGGTAGCCCAGTCCTCTTTAAAGGCACAGGGACACACTGGACACCCAGCACAGAGCATAATTGCAGCTAAGGTATCCAGTGTGTCCCCTCACCAATATTTACACCAGTAACAAAAAAATGGCCCGCACCTATAACTGGCCATTACAGCAAGGAGCACATGGAAGGGCAATACATGCAAGACAAAACCAGAGAAAATTTCCAGCTCAACTCACCAAACCAGTCTGCTTACCAACCAAATGAAAGTGGTTGTATACCCTTTTGTTACATTTTTATCTACAGGTAAGAAGGCTCCAGCGCTGTGAGTGATATCACTCATAGCGCCGGAGCCACGAACCTGGAAGACACACCGAGGGTAACATGTCAGCTCCCTGGGCGGTGACCAGGATCAGATGCCAACGCCTCCTCTTAGGTAAGTATTTCATAATGAGCTAGTACGCGGCTTCTTGTGCATTGCCTCAGGACACTGACTGTAAGGATGTCCCACCGCATTGCACAGATTGCACCTTATAATGTTATAATCCTTTGCCAAGTGTCCTACACCCTGACAAAGAGAGCACTTTATCACCGGACAGGAGGATGCAAGATGCCCATTATCTCCACACTTGTTGCATAAGTTTGGCTGGCCCGGCTAGAAGATGGTCAGCCTGTCCCTCCCCAGGAAAGCTGAGGATGGCAGATGCTGGACGACATTGTCAATAACTTTTAATTTTAGCTGCACAGACCATCCCCCCCCGTCCATATTGCCCGATCATCCAAAATCTTCTTTAGAGGGCTCAGGACGTCTCCATACCTCCTCAACCATACAGATAAATTCCCTTGTGGTATGGATTCATTACGGAGAAGAATTGTCACCATTTTAATGAGTAGCTGGCGTGATACAAGCTTAGGGATGAGCCCTCTCCAGTCCGGCAGGCCCCTACACACGTGCTAATATTTCTCTCAAAATATGTCCAAAGACTCCGGACGGATAAAGGACAAATCGTACTCGTAGGAACCGGCCAGACTGATCAGGACTAAGATATCTGTGGGCCTAAACCCCATCTGCAGAATCTTATCCACCACTGCTCTCCTATGCGGAGGAAGTCCTCCACCCTCCTATTTAAGCTGCACAAGATTCCTCCTTTTAAACATTGAGGAAGATAAAACATTTCCATATTCCTTCCCTGCTTGCTCCCCCTTCCCAGGTCCTGTAGCAGCAACACCAGCATATGTTTTTCTTACAGACACACCAATTGCAGTCTTTGGACACAATCAAACCTGTTGGCATAGAGTCTGATTCAGCTGGGATAGCAGTCTTTGGATTAAAAAAGGCAGGACCCACCCTCTCCCTCTGCTCTGAACACTCAGCTTCTTTCCTGGGTTCAGACACAGTCATGTCCACTGCAGACCCCTGGAGAGTTGTGGCACTACTGCTCCCAGCATCTCCTCCACCATTATCAGGAACAGCCGCTGTGTCTGGTCCAGGCAAAGCCACTGTATTGTCCATGGAGCTCCTCTCTGCAGACTGAAGCTGACAGTTATTCCCAACACTCTCACCAATTTCTTTTAAATCTGAAGCTTTGTTTTCAGCAGGTAAATCAAGCGGTATTGTATGTTGGACATTGTCTATGGGTCTGGGCTGACTGCCCGTAGCACTACAACCCTTGGCAAGCCCATTGTCATTAAAGTTCACACCACCATCTTGCACACACACTGTACCTGCTTGCTGTGATGTTACTTCTGCAATGTTATGGCTGACGGTGGGATCAGATTTCCCCCAGTTGTTGCAGACTTCATGATGGATCTTGCTCTCTCCACAGGTCTTTCTTCCACAGGGTTGGGAACGGTATCCATCTTCTCATCATCATTTGGGGAAGCCGCACCCAAAGGGGATTCCAGCTCCACCTCAACCTCCTGCTCAGATGTTCCATAATGCTGTTGCAAAGGGAGGGAGACAGAGGCCTCCGCCATTGAGGGCTCAGCAGATGACTGAGGTGTTGAAAATCTGGGCTCATCCTCCGGGCCCACTTTCTCACTCTCTGCTGACTGTCGGTACCTGCATCTCCTCACTGATTGGGTCACTTTCCATGCAGGAAGCGGCTCCTCTTCTCATTTGGCTAAACTGTTTCTCATTCTTATATTTCTCTTTAAATGCTCCACTATTCTCCTTCAGAGAACTCACCAGTTCTTTTTGCTTCCACACAGCTTATTCCAAGTCTTTCAATTCAAGACTCAGAGCCGGTCTCTTCTTGCTGAACACTTTGGCACAAACCAGCTTTTTCTTCTTAAATTCAGCTTTCAAAGCTACCAATTTCTCCTCTACCTTCTCAATCCGCTTCAGCGTTTTAACAATCCTCCGTCTAAAGGCAGAAAGGGACTCATCTCTCCTTGGGCTAGGCCCAGTGTCTTCCACAGGCTGAGGCCTACCCAGGGGGGCCCCGCCAGGGTCCTCCCCAGGATCCAGCATCCCTCCTGGGGCACAGAAGCAACTCTAGCCCCTGGTCTCTTGAAGCACAGGAGCTAAGGAACCAGCAACCTCACACCTCACTGTCAAGGAGCAGAATGGCTGTCCCTGTGCTGAGTTGCTGGGTCTGTACACCCCCTGTGCCCATTATGAGGGATTTACACCATCCCTGTGCTGAGTTCCTGGTTCTGTACACCTGCTGTGCCCATTATGAGGGGTTCCCATCATCCCTGTGCTGAGTTCCCGGGTCTCTACACCTGCTGTGCTCTTTATGAGGGGTTCCCACCATCCCTGTGCTAAGTTCTTGGTTCTGTACACCTGCTGTGTCCATTATGAGGGGTTCCCACCATCCCTGTGCTAAGTTCCTGGTTCTGTACACCTGCTGTACCAATTATGAGGGGCCCCTATCATCCCTGTGCTGAGTTCCTGGTTCTGTACACCTGCTGTGTCCATTATGAGGGGTTCCCATCATCCCTGTGCTGAGTTCCGGGGTCTGTACACCAGCTGAAGTACTCTTTAGATTCTCCTCCTGACTTCTAAAGTCATAGCTAGACCTTTTAGCAGTGCCATGGTCCTTCACTTTATATTTTTGTCACAGTCTATGTATCTCTACTTTATAATCTTATACTTTGTAACTCTTCGTTTCTGAATAGAATAAACTTTAAAAACTTTTACCGTAAGCAGAGGTTTTTGGTCTCCTCATCTAGTGATAACCATCGGCCCCTGAAGTGCAAGTAATGAAACAATACTATGGGGAGGAATGTTTCACTCTTGGACCCGAGCCAGAGCTTGGTGCCGGTAATATGAGTTTGTCAGAGCTAAATCAGAAGATAAAATGGGATTAGCAGGGTGTGCCAGGTGAACCCAAACAGCATGTTCCAATTGTCAGCATTGCATAAGAGGCCTGCAGGACCTACGTATAATACATCTGGAGAGGTGGGGGGACCAATGGGGAGAAAGGCTCAACAGCATCCAGGATATAACCCCAGAATACCAGCCAACATCTCCAAATAATTTCCATGGGGTTATTATTAGACAGGGTCTATTTATAAAGAAAAACGCCATAGTAATTAACATTTGGGACTAGATGGTGCCAGATAAGATAGGCAATTCCTATGGTACTTAGCGCTTCTAGTGGCCAAATGCAATATTTTCCATTTTAAATCAATGAAAAACGATCAGCCAGCACAGGAAATAGCCTAATAACATTTGTTTTTGCCCTATTTGCACAGAATAGATGTACATAAATTGATGAATATACCCCTTAGTCTCTGTTCATAGGCAGCAACCTGCCAAGAAAGAACTATGGGAGCTCATACACCTGTACGCCCCTTAGGGACCAGAACCATTTTTAAAGTGGGACTTCAGTACCCCCTTGCTTTTTTTTAACCCCTCCTTACCTGTTATGATGGGTCCTGTGCAGTCATCTTGGTCCTCCTCAGTGATTCGAAAGCCACTTCCAGGTTCAGGCAGCCAGCCCTCAATGACACACATCAGCTCGGCCCACTGACCTTTGTGTGTCCCCCATTTCCTACAGCCTTCTGAGATATGTGATGGGGATATCCCAGGTGACTGAGGGACCAGGGGCATGTCATACTCACTTAGATGACACTAAAAAACTAGAGGAGAAAACAAAATGTGATTTATAATACAAAGAGGGGGCGGGGGGTGCAGGGGTCTAGATTGGATCTGGAGAGTGAATAATAAAGCGACACTGTCACCATGCCCATGTCCCCCTTCACATGTCACCGTATCCATTTCACCCTTTCCATGCACTCATGTCCATGTCACCATTTTCATGTAACGCTGCCTATGATACCCTTTCCATGCCCCTCTGCCCATTTCACCCTCTCCATGTACTCATGTCTATGTCACCATTTTCATGTACCGCTGCCCATGTCACCCTTTCCATGTCCCTCTGCCCATGTCACCCTTTCCGTGTCCCTCTGCCCATGACACCCTTTCCATGTCCCCTTGCCCATGTCACCATTCTCATGTCATCCTTTCCATGTCCCTCTGCCTATGCCACCCTTTCCATGTCCCTCTGCCTATGTCACCCTTTCCATGTCCCTCTGCCCATGTCACCCTTTCCGCATCCCCCTGCCCATGTCACCCTTCTCATGTCAGCCTTTCCATGTCCCCCTTTCCATGTCCCTCTGCTTATGTCTCCATTTCCATGTCCCTCTGCCTATGTCACCCTTTCCATGTCCCTCTGCTTATGTCTCCATTTCCATGTCCCCCTGCCCATGTCACCCTTCTCATGTTAGCCTTTCCATGTCCCGCTGCCCATGTCACTCTTTCCATATCAATCTGCCCATGTCACCCTTTCCATGGCCCCCTGCCCATGTCACCCTTTCCATGTCCCCTGCCCATGCTATCCCTTCCATGTCCCCTGCCCATGTTACCCTTTTCATTTCCCCTGCCCATGTCACCCTGCCCATGTTATCCTTTCCATATCCCCCTTTCCATGTCACCCTTTCCATGTCCCCTGCCCATGTTACCCTTTCCATGTCCCCCTGCCAATGTTACCCTTTCCATGTCCCCCTTTCCATGTCCCCCTCTCCATATTACCCTTTCCATGTCCCCCTGCCCATGTTACCCTTTCCATGTCCCCTGCCCATGTTACCCTTTCCATGTCCCCTGCCCATGTTACCCTTTCCATATCCCCCTGCCAATGTTACCCTTTCTATGTCCCCCTCCCATGTTACCCTTTCCATGTCCCCCTCTCCATATTACCCTTTCCATGTCCCCCTGCCCATGTTTCCCTTTCCATGTCCCCCTCTTCATGTCCCCCTCTCCATGTCACCCTTTCCATGTCCCCTGCCCATGTTATCCTTTCTATGTCCCCCTGCCCATGTTACCCTTTCTATGTCCCCCTGCCCATGTTACCCTTTCCATGCCCCCTGCCCATGTTACCCTTTCTATGTCCCCCGCCCATGTTACCCTTTCCATGTCCCCCTCTCCATATTACCCTTTCCATGTCCCCCTGCCCATGTTGCCCTTTCCATGTCCCCCTCTTCATGTCCCCCTCTCCATGTCACCCTTTCCATGTCACCCTGCCCATGTCCCCCTTTCCATGTCCCTCTGCTTATGTCTCCATTTCCATGTCCCTCTGCCTATGTCACCCTTTCCATGTCCCTCTGCTTATGTCTCCATTTCCATGTCCCCCTGCCCATGTCACCCTTCTCATGTTAGCCTTTCCATGTCCCGCTGCCCATGTCACTCTTTCCATATCAATCTGCCCATGTCACCCTTTCCATGGCCCCCTGCCCATGTCACCCTTTCCATGTCCCCTGCCCATGCTATCCCTTCCATGTCCCCTGCCCATGTTACCCTTTTCATTTCCCCTGCCCATGTCACCCTGCCCATGTTATCCTTTCCATATCCCCCTTTCCATGTCACCCTTTCCATGTCCCCTGCCCATGTTACCCTTTCCATGTCCCCCTGCCAATGTTACCCTTTCCATGTCCCCCTTTCCATGTCCCCCTCTCCATATTACCCTTTCCATGTCCCCCTGCCCATGTTACCCTTTCCATGTCCCCTGCCCATGTTACCCTTTCCATGTCCCCTGCCCATGTTACCCTTTCCATATCCCCCTGCCAATGTTACCCTTTCTATGTCCCCCTCCCATGTTACCCTTTCCATGTCCCCCTCTCCATATTACCCTTTCCATGTCCCCCTGCCCATGTTTCCCTTTCCATGTCCCCCTCTTCATGTCCCCCTCTCCATGTCACCCTTTCCATGTCCCCTGCCCATGTTATCCTTTCTATGTCCCCCTGCCCATGTTACCCTTTCTATGTCCCCCTGCCCATGTTACCCTTTCCATGCCCCCTGCCCATGTTACCCTTTCTATGTCCCCCGCCCATGTTACCCTTTCCATGTCCCCCTCTCCATATTACCCTTTCCATGTCCCCCTGCCCATGTTGCCCTTTCCATGTCCCCCTCTTCATGTCCCCCTCTCCATGTCACCCTTTCCATGTCACCCTGCCCATGTTACCCTTTCCATGTCCCCTGCCCATGTTACTCTTTCTATGTCCCCCTGCCTATGTTGCCCTTTCCATGTCCCCCGCTTCATGTCCCCCTCTCCATGTCACCCTTTCCATGTCACCCTGCCCATGTCACTCCTTCCATGCAGGGCAAAGTGACTTTGCAAAGACCTTGCCTCAAAAGGTGAATAAAGGTGGATATTTTTACCTGAATACATTTTTTTTAAACGTATTTATCCAGTCCAGGCTGTAATAAATAAATAAAATTAAAAAAATATATGCAAAGTCATTACACATTCCCTTCAAAATTAAATGATTATTTAAGGCTTGATCTCTTCACAGGAAGGTGTTACCTGAGTTGGCAGTACACCTCGGGCAGTTCTTGGAATGTACTCACATGAAGCATCCGTCACATTTACATTTTGTTTGTCCTCTATTTATAGTGCGATGCCTTTCATTTAATTATGACTTTGTGCATACAGGAGCAGCGTTGTGATTAAGTAACCGCTTTATATGTATAATCAATCTGCAGTGGCAATGGTGGAGGGTGATCTCAGCACACTTTGGAATGGTCTTATGGCGTCTTGTGTTTTAGGCCCTATTCACATTATTGTGGGAACTCACACAATCCCGCGGGTGTTACTGCAACACGAGGAATTGCATGCTACTAGCAATGGTGCAATGCGGTGCAATGTATGGTCAGAGGTGTGCTGCACAGCTTCTTGTGCGTTGCAGTGTGGTGCGTTGTCAAAAAAAAAAGTGCAGATCCGATTTTTGGACTGCTGATGTGGTTGCACATTCCTTTTATTAAATAGGATGCCTAACGCAGAGCACATAACCTTGGGAAAAAATGTGCGTGCTTTACTATACTGCACCTCAGTGGTTAGATGTGAACCCAGCCTCAGGGCTCATTCATACTAAGGCATGTGAAGACGTGTACACGGAAGGCTGACAGCGCTGGGGCATTCCTCTTGCAGGCTGACCACGCTCAACCAGCGCTTCCCAATTACCAGCAGCGTTGTCAGCCTGCTGTGTTCATGCCTTCAGTTGGCCATTGAATTGCTTAAATGCCAGGACAAGATCATTCAGGCTGGGTTCACACTAGTGTGAATTGGATGATGGTTTCCCCCGCATCCCATTCGCATGACAGGAGATTGTGACAGTTCACCCATCACCATTGCGGCTGCGGTCCTGTGCTTCTTTGGCTCCATTTCAGGTCCAAATTCAGGCAAAAATTTAGGCCTGATTCATCCCTTAAATGGAGAACAGGGACACACCAGACCCCTGTTGTCAGCCGCACCCGCCTGCAGTGTGAACCCAGCTTCAAAGCCCAGGGAAAAAAATGTCAAATTGCACCCCTCCCCCCTTTCATTAAAGCGGAGTTCCACCCAAAAGTGGAACTTCCGCTCATTTGTCTCCTCTCCCCCTCCGGTGCCACAATTGGCACCTTTCGGGGGGGGAGGGAGGACAGGATACCTGTCTTTGACAGGTATCCTGTTCCCACTTCCGGGAGTCTGGGCCGCGGCCCGTGACATCACCGCAGGGCTCCCTCCTCCTCCCTCCTCCTCTCCCTGTTGCCGGGCCAGTAGGAGAGAGGAGCTGGGCCTCGCGCATGGGCAGTAGAGTTCCCGGCGTGAAGATGTAAGGCTACACTGCTGGGTACCGTTACCCGCAGTGGCAGCACTCGACATCTGATGGAAACATCAGCTGCGGTGGCGACATAACTGGACTCCAGGACAGGTAAGTGTCCTATTGTTAAAAGCCAGCAGCTGCAGTATGTGTAGTTGCTGGCTTTTATTTATTTTATTTTGGGCAAAACACCGCTTTAATTGCAAAATTCTGAGGAGGAGAAGGAGAAAGAGCACAGCCTGCTCCTCCTCCTGGGCCTCTCCTCCTTTCCTTGCCTCTTCCAGCGCTGGGCTGACAGAAGTAGTTATGCCGCTGTTGCTACTCCTGTTAGCCTTATAGTAGAAGGAACTTGCGACACCCCCTATCCCTACACTATGCAATGTGCGCTGCGCCCAGGGCAGCCGCCCCCCTTCTGCCCATCCCTTGTCCTTGCCCTGGTGGCTCTGCACAGCCTTTTGGAGACCCACTTTTTCTCCCTTTAATTTTTATGTACCCACTAACCCCACAATGGGACCATAGCAGTCTTTAGGGTTGACTGTTCATCTTAGGTGCCAATATATTACTGAGTCAAGAAGGGAAAAGAGCAGTCCTCACCACCCTGGTTTCTGCCCATAGGGGCTGATGACCAGGGCAGGGATTCCTCACCACAGGTGACTCACCAAAATAAGAGGAGAAGAGATGCTCACCAATGTCCTCCTGGGGAGCCATTCTGTGAAGCACAGGGTAGGTAGAAAAATTAAAAGAAAATTGAGCCTTCTATCAGCCTGCTCAAGAACCAACAGTTCATCTACTGACCTGTAAGACATTTGTGAAAGAGCTTTTGTCTGTATAAGAGCTCTGGAGTCTGGTGGACAGATGTGTAGGCAGGTACAGTTTAGTTTCTCTACTGCAGGGGGCGCTCAATCACAGCTGTATTGGAAGTGTTAAGGACTGGGTTTAAGACCCAGACCCTTTGCTGTGTCAGGCAATGTCTCTTCTTGTTGAGCCACCTGGAATGCTAGACAGTTCCTTGAACTATTACTTAGTTGATCCTGCCTTGAACCCTGTTTGTCTTGAACCTGAACTCTTTGATCCTCCTATAAACTTCCTGATTTAAGCCTTGTCTTTGCACTTCCTGTTTGCCAGCTTATTGTGCTCTCTTCAACCAGTATCTATTTTTGCAAAAAAAGAAGGGGGGGGGGGGGTGGGACTTTAGATGAGGTGCGTGGGGTAGAGCCAGACAAAACTATATACATATGTAAAAAATTATATTCTTTATAAGACCAAAGATAGGGCATGGATCAACCCGTATAAACACATAATAGCACATTGGCATATAAAATACAAAGTATCAACATACATATTAAGGATAGTCACCAACATGACACAGAAAGTAAATATAATACATCACAGTCCCTCAAATAGAGTAGGCATAACATTATGTCAGAGTGGTAGAGCAATAAAAACCATCTGGAATCATAAATATGAAATGGATGCATCAAAATAAGCTCAACGATGTTTCTTGGACTTCTATCAACTCATCAGGAGCAAGTGCATCCATGTACTAAAAGGGGATACAAAAATCACCATTATAGTTTAATATAACCACAGACTGGAGTGGTAGAGGGGTTAAAGAAGATGAACAAATAAACGGCCATAACTGAAAGTACTCACATAAGAGCCGATACTAGGCCATGCGATACCACCTGCCGGAGGTCAGCCAGATAATTATGTCCAGCACGGGAGCTGAGGAAAGGACCCAAGCAGTATCTAGCTCTCGTCTTCCCTGTTGCCATCCATTGTTTCCTACCACTGGTTAATGACCTTTGGCTCGTTTACTAACAAAGCTTCTACTTGACCCCTACCTGCTATATCTGCTACTGGACCCCCCGGCTTGCTCACCTCCTGGTGGGGCGATCCTGAGGACTGCGACCTGGTACTAACACACAGCAAAACCCATCTCCACCATCAGGTGAACACCGGTTAGTACTTAGACTCCGCACCTCAGGTGAGCCCGCCTCATCCACCAGGATGACTGCCTGTGTAGCTATCCTGCTGATCGGTGGTAGTCCCGCTACTGCTATAGCGACGGGTCTTCGAGCCTGAACCCTGATCTTGACAGAAAGTCAGGAGAAACCTGGTTCCTCTCTGCTTTCTTGGGTCACTGGGGAAGCTATCCGGTTGGATGCTGTAGTCCCATGTGACTCTGGCAGCCATCCTGGGTCAAGCAGAGCTTATTTAAGGCCCTAACTCCCAGGTTTAGCGTGCTTTATGCAAGTGGGTAGCGTAGGGAAAGGTAATCCGTCTATTCGGGACACTATTAGCGGTAGGGAAAGGTTCCTGATAAGGAGGGAAAGCGTAGGGTCGCATCTCTTCTGGACACCTTGCCGATTGGGCACGAAATTCCCAGGCAGCATTCCACCCCTCCCTACAGATGCTGTCACTCTGGCCCTGGAACCCGCTCTGTTCATGTTGCTGTAACCGTGAGTGCACCTGGTTGGGCAGTCCTCCCATCGGGATTATTGTGAACTGTTGATAAATAGCTTCAATACAAGTTTATTTTTATACCTGACTGTGTGAAATATTGCCGACACACCACGCTGCACCCCATCTACAGACGCATTGAATGTTTTCCAGACCAGTGAGCTCTGAGATTGAGGGCTTTATTGGGGATTTCAGAGCAGGATAGTGGGAGGGTCTACAAGGAGAAGCAAAATTTCAGCAGTGTGTTGCCATCATAAGGGAGAGGTTTATAGAGTCAGAACGCTTCAGCTGCTGGCAACAGAACATATAGTTAATGACATTGATTGCATGATGACTTAATTATACTTGTATTGGATGTCTACAGTCTCACCTCAGCATAGGAGGTGCAGCACATTTCAGATGTGTTTTGTGTGTCCTTACTTTCAACTTTATAAAAGTTATGTTCTAGAACCTTAACAAAGCTCAGTTGCGTCAAGCAGGTCTTTTAAGGTACCTGCAAAGCACCAAAATGTAGAAATGTAGATGTAACCTAACACATGGCATAGCAGCAGTACACCTATACAGGTTATGGAGGGTCACCTTCCTAACAACATCTATACCAGCAGTTACTCTGGAGAGGAACAGGTGGCCTCCAGTCCTTGCACCTTGGCTTTTATTTGATTAGATCAGCACTTTCTTTTAATTAAGTCCAATGCAGCAGAGTATCATTTTGTTGGTGGCCAATGCCAAATGGTGGTTTATAGCGGTTCGCCGGGACCGTCCCGGGATTTCAAGTAAATCCCGGTGTCCCACGTATCCGGGCTGATTCCCGCAGCAGAGCCCAGTGCCAAAACAAGTTTCACAACTTGACTTCACCTGTGATTTTGCGCCTATCAGTGCCAAGCCAGCATAGTCCCCCCACCTCACCTGCCTGCCAGGTCACCCGCCCGCTCCACAGAATGGAAGAGGAGGGAAGCTAGGTCTGCTCCACCCCTTCCCCATGTTCCCTGTGTCTGCCCCAAACCCTGGCATGCAGCCAATCCTGTGGCTGTGAAGGGGTTGTGTGGGTGGGAATTTTTATGCAGTGCACACAATGTCACTGCCTGAGCCTCTGGAGAACAGCCAGGCTCGAGAGAGTGAACACAGTCTGTGACTGAACTCACCCCTCTCTCTCTATTCCTTCCATGTACCATAGTGATCCTTCCTGCCTTCAATGTGCCTTAGTGATCCTTTCTTCCTGCCTTACATGTGCCACAGTGATCCTTCCTGCCTTCAATGTGCCTTAGTGATCCTTTCTTCCTGCCTTACATGTACCATAGTGATCCTTCCTACCTTCAGTGTGCCTTAGTGATCCTTTCTTCCTGCCTTACATGTGCCATAGTGATCCTTCCTGCCTTCAATGTGCCTTAGTGATCCTTTCTTCCTGCCTTACATGTGCCATAGTGATCCTTACTGCTTTCAATGTGCCTTAATGATCCTTTCTTCCTGCCTTACATGTGCCATAGTGATCCTTACTGCTTTCAATGTGCCTTAATGATCCTTTCTTCCTGCCTTACATGTGGCGTAGTGATCCTTCCTGCCTTCCATATGACATAGTGATCCTTCCTTCTGGCCTTACATGTACCATAACGATTCCTTCTTTCTTTCTTCCATATATCATAATGATCCTTCCCTCTCTCCAATCTCTCTCCCTAAGGGTTGGTTTAAGCTGAAGAATCCAGCTTGTGGCACAGCAATCAAACCATATTTTATAGGTACAAGGAAGCCCAGGTTTTGTTTAACCATGGCCCTTAAGCCCCTCCCACTATCATGTTTGGCCACAACCACCCTTTTCCCTGAAATGTCCCTCATTCTCAAGTTCAAAAGTTGGGAGGTATGATATCGGAAGGTCAGTCTGGACTCACATTGCTCTCTTGTGTCATGTTGAGTTGTTCAAGTGAGGTGAGACAGAACAGTACACCTGGTGCTTTAGTGAACTGGTAAAGAGTGGAACTTGGTGCAGGCTGCATAGCAAGACCCCTAATAGAGGAAATCCAAACTATGTGACCTCCAGTCAACAAAAGGAATTGAATTGGGTTCCCACTTTCACTTTTTTTTTTTAGAACAGAATGCCTCCTAATAAAAAAGTGGTACCGTAAGTTTCCTTATTAGATACTATCCTAATAAATAATAGAGTGGGATGATGGCGTCCTTTAAAGTGCAGTCTTCCCAGTTTGGGGGCTTCAGCAATCTGCACACTGGTAGGTGGATCTTTGGATCTCTTACCCAGGTCTGCATTAAGCACAAACTGGCTGTATCAGCAGAACTCCAGATCTACTACCCGTTTTAACCAGCTCACCCTATTTTTAGGCTATGTTTAATCAACTTTGGTATTTAGAGCGTGTTTGGCATCCCTTTAAAAGAGCTAGTCACCATTTAACATGTATTTGCTAAATCTGTCCAAACACCTAATACAATACAGTACTTATTTAACCCTTTATTCTCCAGGATATTTATGGGCACAGGAAGTAAGATTTTGTTTGGCTTTCAGTGTTGTTATTGTGTTGGGAAACTGTTGACTTGAGTTGGGTATTTGTCAGGGCCTGGACCTGAGACCTCTGCTGTGCCTGAAATGAATGATTCCCACTGAGCCACCTGAGATGCTGGATAGCACCCTGGGTAATTCCTTGAATGATCCTGCCTTGAACTTTGTTTCTCTTGAACTTTGAACCATTTGCTCCTCACATGAACTTCCTGATACAAGCCACGTCTCTGCACTTCCTGTTTGTCAAATTTTTGTGCTCTCCAGCCAATATCTTGCTCGCCACTCCTGCTGCTGTCTGTATCTTCGCTACCTCTCATCACCGACCTTTGGCTTATTCCTATGCTTCTGCTTGATCCCAACCTGCAACCACTTGTTACTGACCTTTGGCTTGTTTACTGACTATACTTCTGCTTGATCCCTACCTTCTATATATGCTACTGGACCCAGGCTTGCTCACCTCCTGGTGGGGCAATCTAAACGACTGTGACCTGGTACTAAAATGCAGCAAAACCCATTCCCACTATCAAAAGCTCGGGTGAACACCGGTTACAGCTTAGGCCCAGCACCTCGGGTAAGCTTGTGTCATACGCCACGGTGACCCGCTTGTATAACTATCCTGCTGGTCAGATGGAACCTCTCTACAGCTATAGCTACTGGTCTCCAAGACTGACTCCAGTGGCAGTTCTGTTCTTGCCTGGCTTCATTGAATATAGCAATGGATTTCCAAAGGCTAAAACTTTGAACCCTGGGAACCTTTTCTCCCCGAAAGGAACCTCTTAGTGAGGCATGTTGGGTACCATTGGCATCCAGGTAAATAGTATATTCAGAAGGTCCAAAAATGGCATGCTGATGTCACCTATGCAAGTTCCCCCCAAAAATGGTGCCTGATGCTAAGAGGTACCAGGCTCTTCAACAACCCCTGATGGCCAGGAAAGGGGATTGACTGGAAAGAGGGAGATTAAGTGCCAAGGTCTCCCCTTACCTGGTGAACTGAACTGATTTCTTCTGGCCCCCGAATCAGTTCCTACAGAATATGTATAAAATGTACTAATATCTACTTTCCGGGTTCCAGAGGCACCCAAAAGTTTGTAACACAAAATAATCAGCGCTACCCCTAGTGAACCAATAAATTAAGTAATAAAACAAATGGTGAAAAAGGCTGTGAAAAAACAGTAGTGAATTAAGAAAAAAGAAATATATACTAGGGTATGTATAAAAACTAATTGAATAGTGCTCATGATTGCTCTCCTCTAGTGACAGCACTACAAGGGAAGGAACACAGGTCCATCCTCCATACTTCTAAACTTCCTGGTTTCAGCACCATGGAGAGGCCCACTGGCCTAAAATCTGTTTTGACACCTCGTTGTACTTGTTCCTACCATTCATACCCAGTAACTGGGCCGTCTACCTGAAACCCATATGTCAGCTATAGGTGGAATGTAGTAGGTTTATTACTCACTTGCTCAGCTTGGGAACTCCAACAATGGATACCGTTTCTGTCCTTTACTTGCCAACCTACAAACGTCCCACCTACCTGGTTCAATTTTCTACTTCGATTGTTAATGGAAGATACAGAAGGTAGAAGAGCTTACAATCTATTAGGGTATAAGGGAGGATGCAGAAGGTAGAAGAGCTTACAATCTATTAGGGTATAAGGGAGGATGCAGAAGGTAGAAGAGCTTACAATCTATTAGGGTATAAGGGAGGATGCAGAAGGTAGAAGAGCTTACAATCTATTAGGGTATAAGAGAGGATACAAAAGGTGGAAGAGCTTACAATCTATTAGGGTATATAGAAAGGATACAGATGATGGAAGAGCTTATCATCTACAGTATTAGGGTAGAAGGGATGATACAGAAGGTGGAAGAGCTAACAATCTTTTATAGTATAAGGGAGGATACAGAAGGTGGAAGAGCTTACAATTTATTAGGGTATAAGGGAGGATACAGAATGTGGAAGAGCTTACAATCTATTAGGGTATAAGGGAAGATACAGAAGGTAGAAGAGCTTACAATCTATTAGGGTATAAGGGAAGATACAGAAGGTAGAAGAGCTTACAATCTGTTAGAGTATAAGGGAGGATATAGAGGATAGAAGAGCTTACAATCTATTAGGGTATAAGAGAGGATACAGAAGGTGGAAGAGCTTACAATCTATTAGGGTATAAGGGAGGATACAGACGGTAGAAGAGCTTACAATCTATTAGAGTATAAGGGAGGATACAGAAGGTAGAAGAGCTTACAATCTATTAGGGTATAAGGGAGGATACAGAAGGTAGAAGAGCTTACAATCTATTAGGGTATAAGGGAGGATACAGAAGGTGGAAGAGCTTACAAACTATTAGGGTATAAGAGAGGATACAGAAGGTGGAAGAGCTTACAATCTATTAGGGTATAAGGGAGGATACAGAAGGTAGAAGAGCTTACAATCTATTAGGGTATAAGGGAGGATACAGAAGGTGGAAGAGCTTACAATCTATTAGGGTATAAGGGAGGATACAGAAGGTAGAAGAACTTACAATCTATGAAGGTATAAGGGAGGATACAGAAGGTAGAAGAGCTTACACTCTATTAGGTTATAAGGGAGAATACAGAGCATAGAAGAGCTTACAATCTATTAGGGTATAAGGAAAGATACAGAAGGTAGAAGAGCTTACAATCTATTAGGGTATAAGGGTGGATGCAGAAGGTAGAAGAGCTTACGATTGATTAGGAACCCGACAGCTGCTGTTGCAGGTCATGACCGTCCATATGTAGAGGAGAACTACATAACTGGTTACATCTGTACCGTGTATTGCTCAGCAATTTCAAGCACAGAGGATGATAGAAACTAGCAGCACCATATACAGACCGCATCACCATAGGAGGGTATTGTATGCTTGACTAACATGTTGTAAATTTCTTGAGACGCTGTGCATCACAGGGGGCTGTTTGTAGACATTTAGGATCTTCATGCGTCTATATTATACACCGGTACATATGACTGTAAATAAGGACACACCTATTGCAAGAGCACACTAGGAAGTGATTGTATCCATGAAGTGTTCATAACCCTCAACTATCAGGTGCATTACGGTCTGGTCCCGACCTTATGCCCTTGGCCACTACAGGGGTGTTCTCCCCACCATCTTCTTCACACAGGAATTTGCCTTTGTCCACTTTTAAGGAATAATTACGCACTGTCTATACTCCAGTACTAACGGTCTTTTTTGGCGCAACTGATTTGTTTTTCAGCCAATTTTTTCCATCATCAGAAGACATTGACTTTATTGGGGTCCCCCTTCATCTTAGTCAGTTCCCCCCCTGAGGCTCAGTTAGCTCCTTTTTCCTCCCCTACCCTTCCCCTCCCCCTTCTTTCCTTCCTTTCCCATTCTTTTCGTGGGCTCGAGCCTTCCAGGGCATGATGGATGATGGATACATGGATGAGCATGTCGTGGCATGCTCATCCATGTATCGATCTTTGGTGCCCGGACGATTGTATATTTGTATTTTATTGGCATGTGTTTTGCCCATGTCCTGTACTGTTTGTAGTCACACCCAGAGATGACCTCATGCTGGCATCCTGGGCTGTTTGTCAAGTTTTCAGTATCCCCATTATGTTCTCTCATTGAGGAGTTCCTCATGTAGAGTTTTATAGTGATTTCTAGTTATTAATAAATGACTAATTATTTTCTACTTTCCTATACATAGTGTGCGGTGTCGCTTATTTGGTCTTTCGGTTCTTTTCAGTCTTGATTAGGACAACTCAGTTTTGTGGTATTAGCAGTATTCGTTGACTAGAGTGACACCACCCACATTGGGTACATTATGTATTGAGGACACACTAGTGTATCACTACACACATACCTAGGCCCTTTTTCTTTTTTGTTCACAATTGATTAGGATATAAGGGAGAGTACAGAAGGTGGAAGAGCTTACAATCTATTAGGGTATAAGGGAGGATACAGAAGGTAGAAGAGCTTACAATCTATTAGGGTATAAGGGAGGATACAGAAGGTAGAAGAGCTTACAATCTATTAGGGTATAAGGGAGGATACAGAAGGTAGAAGAGCTTACAATCTATTAGGGTATAAGGGAGGATACAGAAGGTAGAAGAGCTTACAATCTATTAGGGTATAAGGGAGGATACAGAAGGTAGAAGAGCTTACAATCTATTAGGGTATAAGGGAGGATACAGAAGGTAGAAGAGCTTACAATCTATTAGGGTATAAGGGAGGATACAGAAGGTAGAAGAGCTTACAATCTATTAGGGTATAAGGGAGGATACAGAAGGTAGAAGAGCTTACAATCTATTAGGGTATAAGGGAGAGTACAGAAGGTGGAAGAGCTTACAATCTATTAAGGTATAAGGGAGGATACAGAAGGTAGAAGAGCTTACAATCTATTAGGGTATAAGGGAGGATACAGAAGGTAGAAGAGCTTACAATCTATTAGATTATAAGGGAGAATACAGAGGATAGAAGAGATTACAATCTATTAGGGTATAAGGGAGTATACAGAATGTAGAAGAGCTTACAATCTATTAGGGTATAAGAGAGGATACAGAAGGTAGAAGAGCTTACAATCTATTAGGGTATAAGGGAGGATACAGAAGGTGGAAGGGCTTACAATCTATTAGGGTATAAAGGAGGATACAGAAGGTAGAAGAGCTTACAATCTATTGGGGTATAAGGGAAGATACAGAAAGTAGAAGAGATTACAATCTATTAGGTTATAAGGGAGAATACACAGGATAGAAGAGCTTACAATCTATTAGGGTATAAGGGAGGATACAGAGGATAGAAGAGCTTACAATCTATTAGGGTATAAGGGAGGATAGAGCAGATAGAAGAGATTAAAATCTATTAGTGTATAAGGAAAGATATAGAAGGTAGAAGAGCTTACAATCTATTAGGGTATAAGGGAGAATACAGAGGATAGAAGAGCTTACAATCTATTAGGGTATAAGGGAGGATAGAGCAGATAGAAGAGATTACAATCTATTAGGGTATAAGGGAGGATACAGAAGGTAGAAGAGCTTACAATCTAATAAGGTATAAGGGAGGATACAGAAGGTAGAAGAGCTTACAATCTAATAGGGTATAAGGGAGGACACAGAAGGTAGAAGAGCTTACAATCTAATAGGGTATAAGGAAGAATAATGGGGTGGAAGAGCTTACAATCTATTAGAGTATAAGGGAGAATTGAGAAGGTGGAGGAGCTTACAATCTATTAAGGTATAATTGTGGGTATAAAAGGTGGAAGAGCATTTAAATTATTGAGATGGACGCAAAAGTGTATAAGGAGAATACAGAAGGTTTTCTGCTGAAATATAACTCAGAAATGATTGGCTCTGGTAAAGGATGCAGAAGGATTAGTATAAAACCAGAAACGTCTTATAGGATGAAGCAGATGAAATGAAATCATTGTACACGTCAGTGGCGGTGTGTCCGTTAAGGGCGAATGGGCGCCGCCCCCTCTCTCACGCCACCCCCCCTCTATGAATAGTGGAAAGATACATGCATTGCATGAATCTATCCATGGCTGCCACTGCCACCCCCTATTCAGGCGTCCGGCCCCTTTTCGGACATCGGTCGCCTGAATTCCAGGTGGAATTTAAAAAAAAGGTGAACTAAAAAAAGGTGGACTGCGAGCGCAAAGCATTGCGCTCTCAGTCCAACCAGATGTGTTAGAAAAGCAAATGAATATACCCGTCACCTGATTGGCTGAAGGCACAGGTGCCCCTATTGGAATCCTAGCAGGACAAGATGAGACGCATGGAGGACACAGGAGCCGTCCCACACAGCTTGTCGCCGTCATCCGCTGCCTGACCTACCACCAACATGGGGTAAGTGCCGGGCAGACAGTGGGTGGGTGGGGGGGGCACAGTGGCTGCATATGATGGGCACAACTGGCGGCATTTGTTTGTCAGAAGTGGCTGCATATGATGGGCACAAGTGGCTGCATATGATGGGCACGAGTGGCTGCATATGATGGACACATGTGGCTGCATTTGATGGGCACTAGTGGCTGTATATGATGGGCACAAGTGGCTGCATATGATGGGCACAAGTGGCTGCATATGATGGACACATGTGGCTGCATTTGATGGGCACAAGTGGCTGCATATGATGGGGCACAGTGGCTGCAATTGATGGCACAGTGGCTGCATTTGATGGGCACAATGGCTGAAATTGATGGCACAGTAGCTGCAATTGATGGGCACAATGGCTGCAATTGATGGCACAGTGGCTGCATTTGATGGGCACAATGGCTGCAATTGATGGCACAGTGGCTGCATTTGATGGGCACAAGTGGCTGCATATGATGGACACAAGTGGCTGCATATAATGGACACAAGTGGCTGCATTTGTTGGGCACAAGTGGTTGCATATGATGGGGCACAGTGGCTGAAATTGATGGCACAGTAGCTGCATTTGATGGGCACAATGGCTGCAATTGATGGCACAGTGGCTGCATTTGATGGGCACAAGTGGCTGCATATGATGGACACAAGTGGCTGCATTTGTTGGGCACAAGTGGTTGCATATGATGGGCACAAGTGGCTGCATATGATGGGGCACAGTGGCTGTATATGATGGGGCACAGTAGCTATATTTGATGGCACATTGGCTGTATTTGATGGAAACACGTGGCTGCATTTGATGGGCACAAGTGGCTGCATATGATGGGCACAAGTGGCTGCATTTGATGGGCACAAGTGGCTGCATATGATGGGCACAAGTGGCTGCATATGATGAGGCACAGTGGCTGCATTTGATTGGCACAAGTGGCAGCTAATGATTGACACACGTGGCTGCATTTGATGGGCACAATGGCTGCAATTGATGGCACGGTGGCTGCATTTTATGGCACAGTGGCTGCATTTGATGGGCACAATGCCTGCAATTGATGGCACAGTGGCTGCATTTGAGAGCAGAGTGGCTGCATTTGATGGGCACAAGTGGCTGTATATGATGAGCACAAGTGGCGGTATATGATGGGGCACAGTAGCTGCATTTGATGGGACATTGGCTGCATTTGATGGGCACAAGTGTCTGCATTTTAAGGGAACAAGTGGCTGCATATGATGGGCACAAGTGTCTGCATTTTAAGGGAACAAGTGGCTGCATTTGTTGGACACAAGTGGCTGCATATGATGGGGCCCAGTGGCTGCATTTGATGGCACAGTGGCTGCATTTGATAGGCACAAGTGGCTGCATATGATGGGCACAAGTGGCTGCATATGATGAACACACGTGGCTGCATTTGATGGGCACAAGTTGCTCCATTTGACTGGCACAAGTGGCTGCATATGACAGGCACAAGTGGCTGCATTTGATGGGCATAAGTGGCTGCATTTGTTGGTCACAAGTGGCGGCATATCATGGGCACAAGTGGCGGCATTTGATGGGCACAAGTGGCTGCATATGATGGGCACAGTGGCTGCAATTGATGGCACAGTGGCTGTATTTGATGGGCACAGTAGCTGCATATGATGGGCACAAGTGGCTGCATTTGATGGGCACAGTGAGGCTGCAATTGGGTTTTTTTTCAGTATTTTTCAGTTTGTTTGCACCCCCCCACGTCCTATCCTGGGTTGCTGCTGAAGCGTCCAATCACCCATCTATAATAATACGTGACTGGCATGACGCAATGATATGTGAGATGGTCTCTCCAGCCATAGAGATGTATGGGAAGCGGTCGGTGTCAGGAGAAGTTGGGTAATCAGAGCTCAGGCACTCCTAGGACATGTTATACAACAATCACACCTGACATCGAACACCTCCAAACGCCACCAGAATTTTGTGCACATTTTTTTCCTCTGAACTGAGTTTTATGTTAATGAGGGAAAGTGGGCGGGACCTATAAAGCTTTGTACAGGGGCCTCACTTGCTCTATTCCTCTCCAGAGACTCACCAAGATGAAGGTTCTGATCTCCTGTCTGCTGGCTTCAGCTTTTTTCTTAGTCCCAGGTAAGCCGCCTGCAGTTGTTGGCATCGGATTTCTGGTATTTCTAGTTACATTTTTTCAGAGATGGGAACTTTGTGTCGTAGTGAGAGCGGAATTCAGACAATTATAACATCAAAATCAACACAACGCTGATCATGGAGGGACATCGGCAATGACATTAATGGATGGATCTCAGGGCTGCCAGTGAAATGGGACCATTTATAAATCGGAAAATATTTCTCATATCAAATGGAAGATTTTTTCTTTTGTTTTTTTACTTTTTTATGATTTTTTTTATTGTGTAACAGTGGAAGTGTCATCTATTAGGGTATACGGGAGGATACAGAAGGTAGAAGAGCTTACAATCTATTGGGGTATAATGGAGGATACAGAAGGTAGAAGAGCTTACAATCTATTAGGGTATAAGGGAGGATACAGAAGGTAGAAGAGCTTACAATCTATTAGAGTATAATGGAGGATACAGAAGGTAGAAGAGCTTACAATCTATTAGGGTATAAGGGAGGATACAGAAGGTAGAAGAGCTTACAATCTATTAGGGTATAAGGGAGGATACAGAAGGTAGAAGAGCTTACAATCTATTAGAGTATAATGGAGGATACAGAAGGTAGAAGAGCTTACAATCTATTAGGGTATAAGGGAGGATACAGAAGGTACAAGAGCTTACAATCTATTGGGGTATAATGGAGGATACAGAAGGTAGAAGAGCTTACAATCTATTAGGGTATAAGGGAGGATACAGAAGGTTGAAGAGCTTACAATCTATTAGGGTATAAGGGAGGATACAGAAGGTAGAAGAGCTTACAATCTATTAGGCTATAAGGGAGGATGCAGAAGGTAGAAGAGCTTACAATCTATTAGGGTATAAAGGAGGATACAGCAGGTTGAAGAGCTTACAATCCAATAGGGTAAAAGGGAGGATACAGAAGGTAGAAGAGCTTACAATCTATTAGGGTATAATGGAGGATACAGAAGGTTGAAGAGCTTACAATCTATTAGGGTATAAGGAAGGATACAGAAGGTAGAAGAGCTTACAATCTAATAGGGTATAATGGAGGATACAGAAGGAAGAAGAGCTTACAATCTAATAAGGTATAAGGGAGGATACAGAAGGTTGAAGAGCTTACAATCTATTAGGGTATAAGGAATGATACAGAAGGTTGAAGAGCTTACAATCTAATAGGGTATAAGGGAGGATACAGAAGGTTGAAGAGCTTACAATCTATTAGGGTATAAGGGATGATACAGAAGGTTGAAGAGCTTACAATCTAATAAGGTATAAGGGAGGATACAGAAGGTTGAAGAGCTTACAATCTATTAGGGTATAAGGGAAGATACAGAAGGTGGAAGGGCTTACAATCTATTACAGTATAAGGGAGGATACAGAATGTAGAAGAGCTTACAATCTAATAGGGTATAAGGGAGGATACAGCAGGTTGAAGAGCTTACAATCTATTAGGGTATAAGGGAGGATACAGAAGGTTGAAGAGCTTACAATCTATTAGGGTATAAGGGAGGATACAGAAGGTTGAAGAGCTTACAATCTATTAGGGTATAAAGGAGGATACAGACGGTAGAAGAGCTTACAATCTATTAGGGTATAAAGGAGGATACAGACTCATTTTTAGGTGTTCGGTGGGCCTAGTAAACCATCATACAAATCCAATAATGTTTGGTTTACACTTGAGCTTCTTCTAGTGTTTTTTGAGCGTTTTTTTATGAACCTTTATACTCGCGTTCTTTAGGCATTTTCATACTTGAGCATTTTTGTTTCAGCCAATGGAAAGCTGGTTACCAGGAAAAGCATGAAATCATGTGAATAAAACATTTTCCAGACATTATTTTAGACGCTCCTATTGAAGTCTATAGGGAGGGTGAAAGTCTCTGGACAGAGCTCTGAGAGACACGTTCCAGGCTCAGGGTGGGAAGAGGCACCATAGGATACAATGGGAATCCTCATTGTCCTGACGGAGTTCCGCTGAAACGGACTTGCGTACACACGGTCACACCAAAGCCTGATCGTTTAGAACGCGGTGATGTACAACACGTACGACGGGACTAGAAAAAGGAAGTTGATAGCCAGTAGCCAATAGCTGCCCTTACGTGGTTTTCGGTCCATCGGACCAGCATACAAACTAATGGTTTTCCCAATAGGAACTGATTCAGTCGGAAAGATTTCAAATATGTTCTATTTCTAAGGTCGATCAGAATTTCTCGAAAGAAAAAGTCCGATGAAGCCCTCACACGATCGGAATATCCAATGAAATGATTTCGTCGGACCTTTTCTGCCGGAAAGTCCAGTCGTGTGTACGCGGCATTAGATGTGATGGCTGCCTTAGTTTTCTTTTTTAGGCTTTCTTTATTCTATTTTCATCCGGTGATCCAGCCAGTAAGTCTGTTGTTTTTCAAAAGGACAAGCTGTCCTGCAGGCGTAGCAGTTACAGAGATAAGACCAGGGCATTTTTTTTCAGGGGGAACGCAGTTACTGGCACCTCCACCACTGAATATATGTAATTGGAAGGGGTTCTGGAGGGTCTATTAATGATGGCTGCTTAAGGACCTATTGTTGCTGGTAGGGTTCTACAATCTATTATGGTATAAAGGAGGATACAGATTCATTTTTAGGTGGGTTTCTATTTCTGCTGGGGGGGGTCAGTTGTTGCTGGGAGGGATCTACTGTTGAGGGAAGGGCCTTTTTTTATTGATATTGATACTGGCTGCTGAGAGATTTGTTGTAGCTGCAGGGGGTCTATTGTTGCTGGGGTAGTATTTTGTTTTAAGGGGGGTCCATTGTTACTGTGGGGGGTTTATTGTTGTGTGGGGGATCTATTGTTGCTGGTGGGGATCTATTTTTGCATGGGGCTGTATTGTTGCTGGGAGGGATCTACTGTTGAGGGAAGGGCCTTGTTTTAGCTGGCTGCCGGGAATGATCGTTGCGGTGGGAGGGACAGCTGTGAACACCGACCTCCCTGTATAGCTTTTCAGCTGACAGACGCTTCTCCTTCTTTCTCTCCCTCGGCTGTTGGCTAAAAAGCTATACAGGGAGATCGGTGATCACAGCTGTCCCTCCCACCGCACCGATCAATCCCAGCTGCTCCCTGTGTGCTCCTCCTTTGGCCCCCCTCTATGTCCTTCTCCGCCCCCTCCTGTTCTCCTCCGGCCCCCCTGTATGTCCTTCTCCGCCCCCTCCTGTTCTCCTCCGGCCCCCTTCTATGTCCTACTCCGCCCCCTCCTGTTCTCCTCCAGCTCCTCTCTATGTCCTTCTCCGCCCCCTCCTGTTCTCCTCCGCCCCCCCTATGTCTTTCTCCACCCCCTCCTGTCTTCCTCCGGCCCCCCTCTATGTCCTTCTCCGCCCCCTCCTGTTCTCCTCCGCCCCCCCCCCATGCCCTTCTCCGCCCCCTCCTGTTCTCCTCCGGCCCCCCTCTATGTCCTTCTCCGCCCCCTCCTGTTCTCCTCCGGCCCCCCTCTATGTCCTTCTCTGCCCCCTCCTGTTCTCTTCCGGCCCCCCTCTATGTCCTTCTCTGCCCCCTCCTGTCCTCCTCTGGCCCCCCTCTATGTCCTTCTCCGCCCCCTCCTGTTCTCCCCCGGCCCCCCTCTATGTCGTTCTCCGCCCCCTCCTGTTCTCCTCGGGCCCCCTCTATGTCCTTCTCCGCCCCCTCCTGTTCTCCTCCGGCCCCCCTCTATGTCCTTCTCCGCCCCCTCCTGTTCTCCTCCGGCCCCCCTCTATGTCCTTCTCTGCCCCCTCCTGTTCTCTTCCGGCCCCCCTCTATGTCCTTCTCTGCCCCCTCCTGTCCTCCTCTGGCCCCCCTCTATGTCGTTCTCCGCCCCCTCCTGTTCTCCTCGGGCCCCCTCTATGTCCTTCTCCGCCTCCTCCTGTTCTCCTCCGGCCCCCCTCTATGTCCTTCTCCGCCACCTCCTGTCCTCCTCCGGCCCCCCTCCATGTCCTTCTCTGCCCCCTCCTGTTCTCCTCCAGCCCCCCTCCGTGTCCTCCTCCACCCCCTCCTGTTCTCCTCGGGCCCCCCTCTATGTCCTTCTGTGCCCCCTCCTGTCCTCCTCCGGCCCCCCTCTATGTCCTTCTCCACCCCCTTCTGTTCTCCTCCGGCCCCCCTCTGTGTCCTTCTCCACCCCCTCCTGTTCTCCTCCGGCCCCCCTCTATGTCCTTCTCTGCCCCCTCCTGTCCTCCTCTGGCCCCCCTCTATGTTCTTCTCCGCCCCCTTCTGTTCTCCTCCGGCCCCCCTCTATGTCCTTCTCCGCCCCCTCCTGTCCTCCTCCGGCCCCCCTCCGTGTCCTTCTCCGCCCCCTCCTGTTCTCCTCCGGCCCCCCTCCCTGTCCTCCTCCACCCCCTCCTGTTCTCCTTGGGCCCCCCTCTATGTCCTTTTCCACCCCCTCCTGTCCTCCTCCAGCCCCCCTCTATGTCCTTCTCCACCCCCTCCTGTTCTCCTCCGGCCCCCTCTGTGTCCTTCTCCACCCCCTCCTGTCCTCCTCCAGCCCCCCTCTATGTCCTTCTCCACCCCCTTCTGTTCTCCTCCGGCCCCCCTCTGTGTCCTTCTCCACCCCCTCCTGTTCTCCTCCGTCCCCCCTCCGTGTCCTTCTCCGCCCCTCCTGTTCTCCTCTGGCCCCCCTCCGTGTCCTTCCCAGCCCCTTCCTGTTCTCCTCCGGCACCCCTCTCCGTGTCCTCCTCCACCCCCTTCTGTTCTCCTCCGGCCCCCCTCTATTTCCTTCTCCGCCCCCTCCTGTTCTCCTCCGGCCCCCCTCTATGTCCTTCTCCGCCCCCCCCCTGTTCTCCTCTCCGTGTCCTCTTCCACCTCGCCCCCCCGTCCCCCACAGGCCAGCTTCTCTCCTCTCCCGCTGGCTGCTGGGGGAGATTTGTCAGGATGGAGAGCGGAGGAAGGGGGCGGTAAATATGTCATTTACCGGCCCCTTCCTTTTCTGAATGGGACATAGAGAGCGTTCGCTACCGATCACTCCTGTGTCCTGTGATAACTGAGCAGAGTAAACTGTGTGTTATGCCGCGTACACACGAGCGGATTTTTAGACTGGACTGGTCTGACGGACCGAGTCCGGCGGACAATTCGGCCGCGTGTGGGCTTCATCGGACCTGCAGCGGACTTTTTCGGGCGAAAATCTGACGGACTTTAGATTTGGAACATGCTTCAAATCTCTACGTCCGAACTCTGCCGGACACAGTTCCGTCTACGTCAGAACGGACATCCACCATTCTGAATACCCCCGGGAGACTTTGTTTTTGCTGTGAGCCTGAACCATCCCTGGCATCTCACAAAAGTCTGATTGACTAGTTAGGTGTATACCTATTTGGGTCCAATTGTTCCGGGAAGCGACTGGTGACTTTGGTGATGGATCTTCTATCAATTTTCACTATCTATGTGACACTTATATTTTCACACACTTCCCTGGATTGTTATTCATTTCATTGGACTATTATTTGGTTCACCAAATAGGACCTGTTTGGTCCCCATATTTCACTTATGGATATTTATCATTGTATTTAATTGTACTTTTACTTTAGTCATATTTAGGGCTGCACTTTACTTTAACATATATACTTTTGCAAATTGAATCACTGCTGTGCTGGCTGCTACCCTTGCACGTTTGGACAGCGCGGTATATGTTTGTATATTTCTACATTTAGACAAGCCTGTGAAATACGGTGAGAATATAGTCTGTTCAGGTGAGACCATATTTGAACTCTTTGGATAGCGTAATAAACACCATGTATGGAAGTCACATGGTACATCACCCCAAAAACACCCCCCATACCAACAGTGAGGCTTGGAGGAGGGAACATCATGGTGTGGGCGGGGCTGTTTTTCCGCATACGGTACTGGCAAACTTCATATCATTTAAGGAAGGATGAATGGAAAAATGTACCAAGACATTCTTGATAAAAATCTGCTGTCATCTAAAACAGGGGTTCTCAACCTGGAGGTCGGGACCCCCTCGGGGGTCGAATGACGATTTGCCAGGGGTCACCAAATCCAGGGCTGTTCCTGAAGCCCGCACCACTCTCCCAGCCTTTTTGTGGCCGCCCAGCAGGGCTGTCCCTGGAGCCTGCGGCCACCCAGCCTCTTCCCAGCCACTCATTCAGCCACGGCATGGGTGGGGGCAGAGACTAGAGGTCAGCGGACTGGAGAGGAATGTGAAGTGGGAGAGGCTGGAGCAGCGTTGTATCCTGGCCTAGGCCGACAAGGCCCAGGCCTAGGGCAGCACTTTGCAGGGGGGCAGCACGGAAAGAGTCCCCGCCGGCTTGCGCTGTTAGTGTAGCACCAGTCTTATGGGGCGGACTGGGCTGAGAGGCAAATTAGGCACTGCTTCCGGTATGCGAACGGCTGTCCTATCATCCTGGACCACAAACCTTCCTCGCTGTGCTATATGTTTTCTGCTGCACCATTGGCATGGTTATATCTTCTTAGTCCTCTCCATAAACTTATCAGAAATTTGTGCTTAAAGTAGAACTATGGGCAACACTTTTTTTTTCATTTTGGAAAGAGTAAGGGAGGGTTATAACCCCTGTCAGTTTATTTTTTACCATCCCTGTCCCATTGCAGAGATTTCCCTTCACTTCCTGCCTCATAGCCAAACAGGAAGTGAGAGGAAATCTATACAAATTAAGGGAATCCATTGCCCCCTTCCCCAGGCCCTCAGAACTAGTGTCCCCACTCGAAAATTTCATGGCGGGTCTTAAACAGCAAGGGGTGTGGGCTTGACAGGAAGGGGTGGGTCATATTGAAATTAGGGGTGCACGAGTTTAGTCAGGTCTAGGGCAGCACAAAACCTAAATACACCTCTGGGCTGGAGGAGACCCTATCTCCTGATTTCGGCATAGGTGTCACTGCTGCGAGACACCACAGAGCTGGAGACACAGTTAGTAACACTACCTGTGATCAGAGTTGCCATTAAAAGTCCCCACTACAGTTCTCAGATCAGCAGATGACCTTGATCAAGAGCACCTAAGTTGGCTGATCAGAACTCCCCACCAGCACTGCCATTCATCCCACCCCCCACAAAGGAGTAAGAGAAGGAAAAAAAAATAGAGAATACATATAAGAGACAGGAAAAGAGGGGGAGGAACTAAAAAAAAGGCCGGCTAGAGAGAGGGATAGAAAAAAAAACACGAAATTAGGATAGAGAGGGATAAAAGGGGAGAACAAAGAGAGAGTGGTAAATCCTAAAATGTACCATAAGGGGTTTTAATACTGTACAAGTGGAAGGGACTCAGGGAGTGCTAAATGTCCGTGGGTTAGGGGTGCAAATTACTTGTCTTGCATTGGGTGCTGACAACCCACTCTACGAAAATTATTTTACTGTTAGGTGTCCCCACAATTTGGGAAATTTTAACACGGCACTAGTAGGTTGAGAACCACTGATCTAAAAGGATGATGATGATGAAACGAGGGTGGATATTTCAGCAAGACAACGATCCCAAACACAAAGCCAAGAAATCTCTCCATTGGTTTCAAAGAAAGAAAATAAAGCTGCTTGAATGGCCCAGCCAATCACCTGACTTGGAATCCAATAAAAAATTATTGAAAAAAAAGAAAGATCAGAGTTCATAGAAGAGGCCCACGGAACCTTCAAGATTTGAAGACTTTGTGTGAAAGAATGGGCCAAAATGTCCATCCAGAGTTTCTGGTTTATACACCTGATACATCCTAAATATAGAGCCATTTATCCAACTGTCCATCCAGAGCCTCTGGTTTATAGACCGGATATATCCTAAATTTAGAGCCATTTATCCAACTGTCCATCCAGAGCCTCTGGTTTATAGACCGGGTACATCCTAAATATAGAGCCATTTATCCAACTGTCCATCCAGAGCCTCTGGTTTATAGACCGGGTACATCCTAAATATAGAGCCATTTATCCAACTGTCCATCCAGAGCCTCTGGTTTATGGACCGGATACATCCTAAATATAGAGCCATTTATCCAACTGTCCATTCAGAGCCTCTGGTTTATAGACTGGATACATCCTAAATATAGAGCCATTTATCCAACTGTCCATCCAGAGTCTCTGGTTTATAGACCAGATACATCCCAAATATAGAGCAATTTATCCAACTGTCCATCCAGAGCCTCTGGTTTATAGACCAGACACATCCTAAATATAGAGCCATTTATCCAACTGTCCATCCAGAGCCTCTGGTTTATAGACTGGATACGTCCTAAATATAAAGCCATTTATCCTACTGTCCATCCAGAGCCTCTGGTTTATAGACCGGATACATCCTAAATATAGAGCCATTTATCCAACTGTCCATGCAGAGCCTCTGGTTTATAGACTGGATACATCCTAAATATAGAGCCATTTATCCTACTGTCCATCCAGAGCCTCTGGTTTATAGACCGGATACATCCTAAATATAGAGCCATTTATCCAACTGTCCATCCAGAGCCTCTAGTTTATAGACCAGATACATCCTAAATATAGAGCCATTTATCCAACTGTCCCTCCAGAGCCTCTGGTTTATAGACCAGATACATCCTAAATATAGAGCCATTTATCCAACTGTCCATACAGAGACTCTGGGTTATAGACCAGATACATCCTAAATATAGAGCCATTTATCCAACTCTCCATCCAGAGCTTCTGGTTTATAGACCAGATACATGCCAAATATGTTGATCATGACTTCTTCTCAGTGATTGATTACCAGTTCCCTCTGTTCTCTCTCTGTTGAGGGGCTCTGTCCAATTTGGATGATTGGTAAGTATGTTTTTTCCTTTTATTCATTCTATTAAAGTTTACGATCCTTAATTATCTGCTTGGAAAGAATGATTGTATAGTATGCTTTGTCAGATTACTAACCCATATCGTGTCTTCCCGACCAGCCTCCACACAAAACCGAACCGAGTGCTATTTCTGCTATGATCCGACAGAAGTACAATACTGCAATGAGATCAAGACCTGTCAATGGAACTATACTTACTGTAAAACTGTCACATCGAGTCCAAACACGGGTGAGTGAGTGTCCTGATTCAATGGGGGCATCAACCAGAGTCATGGTGGCTGTATGTGATAATTGGGTGGCGTGATCCTGGCCATACAGATAACAATGTGATAGAACGATCAAACCTTCCATTCTTTGTTAAAATGACAAAGACATAAAATGGTGGTTTTGATGGAGCGTTAAAGAGATGGGATCGAAGTTGTCCCAACTAAACCCATGGGAAAACCCATCAGCTATAACTGAGATTGCTGTAGCTTTTTTCCATCTTTGGTGGTTGATCGCTTCGTTTTCGAAAATCATATTTGATCATTTTTGGTGGAAACAGAAGTGGTTGAAATTGATTGAAAATTGCCACGTGTTTGAAATGCTTTTTTTTTTCAGGGACAACACAAACCTCAGCATCTCATTTTATTAAAGTGGTTGTAAAGGCAGAAGGCTTTTTTTACCTTTACCTGGTCTTGAGCCTTAGTTTCAGTTTAAACAGTTTGTTTGGACTAAGATGGCCCAAACTAACAAGTTTCCTAATATATGCAGCTGCTGGGTGTGCTGTATAAGCTATATGTACACTACAGTATATTACCAAAAATATTGGGACGCCTGCCTTTACACGCACGTGAACTTTAATGGCATCCCAGTCTTAGTCTGTAGGGTTCAATCTTGAGCTGGCCTACCCTTTGCAGCTATAACAGCTTCAACTCTTCTGGGAAGGCTGTCCACAAGGTTTAGGAGTGTGTCTATGGGAATGTTTGACCATTCTTCCAGAAGAGCATTTGTGAGGTCAGGAACTGATGTTGGACAAGAGCGGCTGGCTCACAGTCTCCGCTGAAATTCATCCCAAAGGTGCTCTATTGGGTTGAGGTTAGGCCAGTCGAGTTCTTCTGCACTTTGTGCACTGGTCCAAATCATTTGGTGGAGGGGGGGGATTATGGAGTGGGGGTTGTTTTTCAGGGGTTGGGCTTGGCCCCTTAGTTCCAGTGAAGGGAACTTTTAAAGCGTCAGCATACCAAGACATTTTGGACAATTTCATGCTTCCAACTTTGTGGGAACAGTTTGGGGATGGCCCCTTCCTGTTCCAACATGACTGCGCACCATTGCACAAAGCAAAGCCCTGACCTCAACCCGACAGAATACCTTTGGGATGAATTAGAGCTGAGACTGCAAGTCAGGCCTTTTTATCCACATCAGTGCCTGACCTTAGAAATGTGCATCTGTAAGAATGTTCAAACATTCCCATAGACACACTCCTAATCCTTGTGGAGAGTCTTCCCAGAAGAGTTGAAGCTGTTATACCTGCAAAGGGTGGGCCAACTCAATATTGAACCCTACGGACTAAGACTGAGATGCCATTAAAGTTCACGTCCGTGTAAAGGCAGGCGTCCCAATACATTTGGTAATATAGTGTAGCTGAGGCTACATACAGCAGTCTTCCAGGTATGAGACGAGACCTTCCTGTCTCACACCCGGAACAAAATAGCATCGGTCTGAGAGTCACTCAGCCTTTATTAGGCAGCTTTGTATTCTATCAATGCGTGAGTGTCTATTAAGGAATCTGGAAGTCCCCTTTATGATATGGGACTCACAAATATCCACCCCCTTCCAGGGGGATTGGGTACAAGGGTACATTATTACCGCTTATTTCTCATTCCCAGAAAGAGTAACATTGTAAACAAACACACTTACACACTTACTAATGTGCCCTGATGTAAATCCATCAGTAATCAAGGCATCCAGTGATGTGGGGCTGGGGATCCTGGGTGATGTCATTGACCATATTTGTTCAATAGAACTCAAGGTTCGGTCGAAACCCTTTGCTAATCCCAATTGGCCAAATATGGTCATGACCAATGTTTGGGGATAAGAGCCTCAAAAAGAATATAGGGGTACTTTTAAAGAAATCTGGAAACCTCTTTATAATAAGGGACCCCCAGATATCCACCCTCTCCCAGGGGGAATGGGTATGGGTTACATTAGTACCTCTTATTACTCATTCCCAGAAAGAGCAAAATGTACAGTAAATAAACACATGAACACACTTACTAAAGTCCCCAATGTAAATCCATCATCAATCAAGGCATCCAGTGATGTGAACACAGGGCTGGGGATCATGAGTGATGTTATTGACCATATTTGTTCAATAGAGATGCTGTTGACCATATATGATCAATAGAGATGAGCTCATCCCAGTTGACCAAATATGGTCATGATCAATGTTGAGGCATAAGGGCCTCAAAAAAGAATGTGAGGGCACTTAAAAAGGAATCTGGAAGCCCGGGTCGATGTCATTGATCATATATGATCAATAGGGATCAGCTCAAGGTTTGAAGGTTAACACCTCTAGAGCAACTCAGCTGACCAAATATGGCTGCGACCAGTGTTGAGGAATAAGGGCTCCAAAATGGATTTGGGGGTACTTATAAAGTAATTTTGAAGCCCCCTTTAAAATATTGGAACCCCAAATATCCACCCACTTCCAGTGGGAATGGATACATAGTTATATGAGTACCTCTTATTACTCATCCCCAAAAGAATAAAATTAAAAAAAAACACAGACACACTTACTAAAGTCCCCTGATGTAAATTTGTCGTTAATCAAGGGATCCAGTGATGTGAACACAGGGCTCAGGATCCTGAGTGATGTCATTGACCATATATGGTCAATAGGGATGAGCTCAAGGTTTAATTGAAATATAGTCATGACCAATGTTGAAGGATAAGGGCCTCAAGAAGAATGTGGGAGTGCTTATAAATGAATCTGGAAGCCCCTTTATGATATGGGACCCTCAAATATCCACCTTCTCCCAGGGGAATTGGGTACAGGGGTACATTAGTACCTCCTATTACTCATTCCCATAAAGACTTACTAATGTCCCCTGATGTAAATACATCATCAATCAGGGCATCCAGTGATGTGAACACACATCGACCATAGGGATGAGCTCAAGGTTTGGTTGAAACTTCTAGCTCAGCCCAACTGACCACATATAATTGTGACCAATGCTGAGGAATAAGGGCCCAAAAAAGGATGCGGGGGTACTTATAAAGTAATCTTGAAGCACCCTTTATATTGTTGGAACCCCAAATATCCACCCACTCCCAGGGGGAATGGGTACAGGGTACATTATTACCTTATTTCTCATTCCCCGAAATATTAAAATGTAAAAAAAAAGAAGACACCACAAACATATTTACTAAAGTCCCCTGATGTAATTCCATCATCAATCGAGGTGTCCATTGATGTGAGCATGGGGCTAGGATCCTGGGTGATGTCATTGACCATATTTGTTCAATAGGGCTGCTGTCATTGACCATATATGGTCAATAGGGATGAGCTCAAGGTTCGGTCAAAACCTTTAGCTCATCTCAATTGGCCAAATATGGTCATGACCAATGTTGAGGGATAAGAGCCTCAAAAAGAATATAGGGGTACTTTTAAAAGAATCTGAAAACCTCTTTATAATAAGGGACCCCCAAATATCCACCCTCTCCCAGGGGGAATGGGTACAGTGTACATTACTACCTCTTATTACTCTTTCCCAGAAAGAGCAAAATGTACAGTAAATAAACACACTGACGCACTTACTAAAGTCCCCAATGTAAATCCATCATCCTTTAAGGCATCCGGTGATGTTAATTTAGGGCTGGGGATCCTGGGTGATGTCATTGACCATATTTGTTCAATAGAGATGCTGTCATTGACCATATATGATCAATAGGGATGAGCTCAAGGTTTGGTCCCAAATGACCAAATATGGTCATGACCAATGTTGAGGAATAAGGGCCTCAAAAAAAATGCGAGTGTGCTTATAAAGGAATGTGGAAACCCCTTTAAAATATGAGGCCCTCAAAAACCCACCCCCCTCCTGGGGGGGATGGGTACAGGGTACATTAGTACCTCTTATTACACATTCACCAGAAAGAGCAAAATGTACAGTAAATAAACACATGGATGCACTTACTAAAGTCCATCATCAATCAAAGTGGACCCTGGGTGAAGTCATTGGCCATATTGGTGCAATAGGGATGATGTCATTGACCATATATGGTCATTAGGGATGAGCTCAAGGTTCAGTCCAAACCTTTCACTCAACCCAGTTGACTATACAGGAACGTAACCAAGTATGGTAAATGACATCACCAAGGATCCTCAGCCCTATGGCTGTCCACGCTGAACATCATATGTAGTACTGGTATCTCTACCACCACCACCTATGACAGATTCCTATCTGTCAATTGTTTGTATGTTGTGTTACTAACTCTGGAGATATTTTATACTCCACTGATCAATTAATGTGCCCTGGTAATTCTGCCTCTTTGGGCATTATTGAAGCCCTGACGAATAGGTGATCGCATGCTAAATCTCACAATTTGATCTGGCACTGCTGTTGTGTTTGCCTTGTTTTATATGAGCAGCCTCAGCAGAATAATTCTGTTTCTTCGTCTTACTGAACGAATACATTTTGAAGTCCCATCTCCTCTTGGATATGTGGTTTTTGATGAGTTCGAGAAGGACCACTTTCTCTGAGGCCCCTCACCGCTATTTTCAGGATTTGGTCCAACCAAAGCTAGCGTTGTTTTATGATAATTATTTTTTTTCCTCTTTGTGCATTTCAGGCTTCCCCTACGATACATCAACACTGATGGTCACCAGGGACTGTGCTAAACAGTGTAGTGACAGCGACTCGGAGGACTTGGGCTCAGAATATGAACTCTATTGCTGCGAAGGCAGTCTGTGTAACAATAAGTATGGAGTTATCTCAAAAGCCAGCAGCCACCGTGGGGCATCGACCTACCACCTGCATAGCGGAGCATATGGCGGACTCATTATGGTCTTTAGTTTGTTCATTGTTCTCTTCCCTTCATGGGTCTGATGACAGTTTCTGCTCTCTCTCGAGTGCCACCTAATGGACTATATCTCTTCCACTGATGAACTGTTCTACTCCATTATTCAAGTGAAACTCCAGACCATTTTTGTTTCTTACGTGGCTTAAGGAAAGGTTAGAGCCTTTGTCACCTTCTGTGTTATTGATTTCACCTGGTTTTATATCTGGGATGCAGGAAAATCCCACTAGAGGTTCTCATTTTCCACTAAGAAAAATTTGAAAGATGTTAAATTATGTATGTAATGATAAAATAGAATAAATTCTAAATTATAATAAGTCATGAAAACGAATGTCTTCTTTCAGCATCTATATGTGGAACTGAATAACTTGAGGATGTCCTGACTTTCAGGCTGCACATTACATAAATAAAAGTCCCACAGGATCTCTATGCTGATTGTGACTCCTTCCAGGGTCTAAAAGCCACACACAGACATGAACTCCTCAGCAGTGTTGTTGCTTACTCACTTAGCCACAGGATCATTGGTTGCCTCCTGCTGATATCCACTGGGCTATTGCTAGACTCACGCCACTATAGAACAGCTGGACTCTTTCCCACCACGTTCTCCTAGCTCTCTTCAGTGAGCTTCTCCAGACCCAACTAGATCCCTGGACTCAAGCTTGCGAATAGGCCCCGTAATTAAGCCCAACTGGGACCTCAGTATTTCCCCAATGGATTCTTCTAGAGATCTGCCCCAGGGACAAAGCCCCATCACAGGGGTCTCCTCCAGCAGGACTGGACCAAGGAACTTTGCTGCTGCTGCTGCTGCCCAGGCCTCTGGCTATTTATGAGCTCCCTCGTCACCTTCTGGGCACACCTTCCCAGGGATTGGCTAGTGTTCCATAAATATTCAGGCTGCATCCCCTGCCCCCCCCCCCCCCCCCACTGTGGTTCTATAATCCTCTAGAAGACAGGGAGAAGCAACAGAGCAGCAGCCTGGGAAACACGGAGCAGCCCTAATTAATCAACCCCTTACTCTTTTGATTACAGTGGAAAATAAATTTATCTAGCAGCCTACTCTATACTAGGAGGGTGCTACATCCAGGGCATTTTTTCAGCAAGAATGTGGGGGGACGCAGTTCTGGCACCTCCAGCACTGAATGTATGTACTGGCATGATGGGGTGTGCTGGAGGGGCTATTAATGGTGGCTACTTGACGTTCTATTGTTGCTGGGATCTATTGTTGCTGGTGGGGATCTATTGTCAATGGAGGTATCTATTGTATTAGGGGGTATATTGTTGCCATGGGGGGGGGGGGGAATCTTTTCCAAGAGGGATCTACTGTTGAAGGAAGGGTCTCCTGATGTTGGCTGCTGGGAGATCTATTGTTGCTGGTGAACTGATTCCTGCAAAACATATTGTAAGAGACCTGCTGTGACTGGTTGCATGCAGAAAACATTTGAACCCATTCCCCCACCTGATGGTTTTGGATTATGCCTTCAGATGAAATTATTATCTGCATGTAACATGGTTGATTGAAGGGGGGGTCCCTTCACTTTCACAATGGAAAATGGAGCTAGCAGATGGCCCATCATGACTTACTGCTAACTGCTAACACTGGAACAATTTGGTTTGGTTGAAGCCTCTAGCGTTATCTAACTGACCATATATATGGTCGTGACCAGTGTTGAGGAATAAGGGCCCCAAAAAAGATTTGGGGGTACTTCTAAAGAAATTTGGAAGCCCCCTTAGCCCAAAATATCCACCCACTTCCAGGGGGAATGGGTACAGGGTCATATGAGTACTTCTTACTACTCATTCCCGAAAGAATGAAATGTAAAAAAAAAAGAAACACAGACACACATACTAAAGTCCCCTGATTTAACGCCATCGCCAATCAAGGCATCCAGTGATGTGAACCTAGGCCGGGGGATCCTGCGTGAAGTCATTAACCACATATAGACAATAGGGATGAGCTTAAGGTTCGGTTGAAACCCTTTTACCTCATCCCAATTGACTAAATATGGTCATGACCAATGTTGAGGGATAAACACGACAAAATGTCATGGTGGCCCACCATGACGTACTGCTAACACTGGAACAGTGCACTGGCCTGGTTAGATAATGGTAGGACAGCAAGCTTTTCATTTATTATGCGGCATTTCTAAAGGTGACCCCTCCTGGTCTTGGAGTAACTCTTTGCAAGACTTGCTAACCCAGTCCATGACTTCAGCAAAGATAGATGTCTCTCCTTGGATTCCAACTCTGGCAAATATGCATAAACCACAAAAGCCAACCAGACCATCATTCTTTGGGGAACTGAATTACTGTTTTAACTAAATAAGGTGAATGATAATATCTTGCTATCCTCTCCTTCAACGCTAATTTCTGAGAGAAGGATCTTATGTTGTCTCACCTGCTTATTTTTTTTTTTTTGTATCGCAACCAATGTCAAAAATTTCTCTAAAAATGAATGGCAGAGAGATTTGGCGGTGGAAGCACCCTACCACCAGAACCTACTGTTTTTCAGCATCCCACAAAACTGCATCCCGTATAGACCAGGCCTTTTCTAATCCCCCATTGTTGGCAGATGTGCTGGAGGCATCCTACTTACCAAGTGCTTTGTCTGATCACAGCCCATTGGTGGTGACGCTTCGCTCTCCTGCATCCCGGAGTGCTGCACTGTGGAGGTTGGGGGCCCATTGGGTCTCCCATCTGGAAATAACTGAAATTGTACCCCCTTTGTTAGCTGATTTCTGGGAGCGGAACACTGGGCCCTCCTCCCCTGAAATCACTTGGGATGCATTTAAAGCATATACGAGGGGACAATATATCTCATCTATTGCCCATATTAAAAAGAAACAATTAAAGGAAACCCAACTATTACAACAATCGGTGACAAATCACAACTCTACATACAGCTCAGATCCCACACCATTTCATTTTGACCCACTTATGGCAGCCCAGAGAGAACTGAATCTTCACCTGACAGAGGTCACACGACTTGCAGCTCATAGGGGCAGACAGAGAACTTTTGAACAGGGCGACAAAAATGGTCGCCTGCTGGCCCTATTGGCGCAGAATGACCAACTACTCACGCTTGTCTCCAACCTGCGGACTTCTGATGGGGACACGGTGACTTCCCCCTCGGAGATTCTGCAAACGTTCACTGCTTTTTACGAAAGGCTGTATACATCCACGTTGCCCTCTGATTTTCAGCCTGGGCGGCTGCGGGACCTGTTAGATCCCCTGGCGCTGGGCTGGCTTTCGGACCAGGAGCGTGAGACGCTAGTTAGGCCATTTACAGCCCTGGAAGTTCTGAACGCCATTCAATCCTTCCCCACTGGTAAGGCACCGGGGCCAGATGGCCTCCCGATTGACTTTTATAAGTCACATGGAGACCTCCTGGCACCCCTGTTGGCCCAGTTATATAACAGGTGTTTAAAACATGGTAAATTGCCCGACTCAATGTATCACGCATATCTGACTTTAATTTACAAACCCTCTAAAGACCCAACCTCCTGCGCCTCATGTCGGCCAATTGCATTGCTAAATAACGACTTTAAAATTTTGACCAAACTACTTGCTCTACGACTATACCCCCTACTACCTTCAGTCATTGATTCGGATCAAACTGGCTTTATCCCCCGTAGATCCACTGATGTCAATCTCAGAAGATTATATACCAACATACATGCCCAACACCACAACACGGGTTCGAGAACTATAGCCTCACTTGACATAGAAAAGGCTTTTGACACCGTAGAGTGGCCTTTTCTTTGGGAAACACTGTGTAGAATGGGATTCCCCTTGTTATTTATTCAATGGCTCCAGGTATTGTACAAATGCCCCACTTCATCGGTGAGACTGGGGGGTGGACTATCAGCTCCCTTTAAGCTCACTAGAGGAACCTGACAGGGCTGTTCTCTCTCTCCAGCTTTATTTGCCTTAGCTGTTGAACCTGGAACCCGGAGGCGCTGCGTACATCCCCACATATTAGAGGTCTTCGTATTGGCTTGCTGGAGGAGAGACTGGCCCTGTACGCGGACGACATGCTATTGTTCCTCAATGATGCTGGTCCGTCTTTGCAGGGTGTTCTGAATGTGTTGGACACTTTTGCAGGGGTTACCGGACTAAAGCTTAACTGGTCCAAATCCATACTTTTTCCGATAGACCAGGCGGCCAAAACCACCTCCCCACCAAACTGTTCACTAAAATGGGTGGAAACGTTTAAGTACTTAGGGGTTCCTATATCCACAAAAGCATCAGATTTCGTCCCACTTAACCTTACCCCTACACTCCTGGACACTAAGACAAAACTTAAATCATGGAGTAACTTACCTCTATCAGTTTGGGGTCGAGTAAATCTCCTCAAATTGAAAATTATCCCCAAACTCACATATCTGTTCCGCCACTCCTCTCAGTGGATACAAAAATTCTTTTTTTAAAAACTGAATCAATTGTTCTCATCCTTTATCCGGGGATCCTCACCACCCAGATATAGGCTATCGACCTTGATGCAGCCATCAACGCAGGGCGGTATGGCATTTCCTGATTGCTATAAAGATTTTTTAGCTACCCAACTGGTGACAGTGGCCTGGTGGCTGCACCCAGACAAAACTAATTCATCCACAGTCCTAGAGGCCACGATAGTGGGCTCGTTGGAAGCCCTGCAATTTCTGATATTCAGAGGCCCTCGAGCCCCATATCCTTTGACACCCTCTATGCATACCACCCTGCGGGCTTGGCGGGCAGGACTAGATATAGAAGAGTACAAATCAACCGAGTTCTCTCCTAACACCCCGATCTGGCTGAACCCTAATTTGCCACACATCTACAAACTTCCCGACCCCTTCGCATGGACCAAATATGGTATAAAAATTCTTTCCCACATAGTGTCACAAATGTCATTATCTCCCCTTTCACACCTTTCCTCTATATATAACGTGCCTCCTCATTACCAATTTCGTTATCTCCAACTGTCACATGCTTTTGCTGCACAGTTTCCACGCGCTTCCTGCATCATGGTTCAGTCGGGGGTGGAGAAGACACTCAGAACTAGGTGTGCAGAGAAACCTACCTCACAGCTATATGCGCATTTGGTCTGTGTGTCTCTCCCACCTCTGGATAAACTCTGGTCTCGCTGGCAGCTTGACATACCCTCACTGGACAATGATGATTGGGATGATGTCTGGGATTTTCCTTTCAGCTCTTTAGTATCTATGCGGGATCGGCTGATCCAATTTAAGTGCATAGAGCGTATTTTACTCCACATAGACTTCATAAAATGAACCCTACATGTCCATCGGAGTGTTGGAGATGTGGAATCTCCCCAGGAGATTTCTCCCATATTTTCTGGCATTGCCCTGCAATTCAGCAATATTGGAGTGAGGTGATTGACATGGTCAATAGAGTAGCATCAATCACATTACCACATGCAATGGAAGTCTGTCTTTTGGGGCTGATCGAAACACTTGTACCAACAATAGCAAAACGCATATTGTTCGGGTTATTACTATTCTATGCCCGGAAAAACATTGCCATACAATGAAAGAAGCCCCCCCCCCCCCTTCTTTGACACAATGGAAAAGCCTGGTTAATGATAACCTTCCTTTATATAAAGACACATACTTCAATAGAGGGTGCCCGATGAAATATGATAGAGTCTGGCGGACATGGTTAGATGAAGCCTAAACGGCTTGTTGAGTCTCTACAATAACATGATGGGGGTTGTGAATAATAAAAGTATTGAGGGGTTCTGTCCTGTTTGTCACGATTGGGAGGGGGGACTTGACCTATCAAGGAACCTCTAAAAAGTTACAAGAAGCAAGCCATGGGTTTAGCTCAACATATGATAAATACAAATTATATTATCTTGCCATGTAACAGATATGATACCTTGTATAGGCACCATAGTTTGTGAGTTGTATATGTATTGTTTGTCTCGAAAAATGCAATAAAAAATATTTGTAAAAAAAAAAAAAAAGAATGGCAGAACCCTCAGACTCACCCAGGAGGATCTAGAGAGGAGGGACCTATGCCATTTATCTTCATTGGTAGACCTTGGTCTGAAGGAAAAGAGTGCTGCTCACAGAGTCGTCTCCACCACAAATGCACACCACCACGCACTGGTGAGCTATCCTTCTTATCACCTCTAATCACAAAAAAGTAGATATTTCCATGCATGTTCAGAAGAGAGGAGTTGCCTATCCAGAAGACTTTGAACCTGTGGATGTGAGAAGTAAAGACAGGTGAGTGTATGGGTATAAGCCTTTTGGGGGGTGCTGGGAGAGGAAGGGAATCAAGTAAAGGCTAAATGTACTTAATGTGGTTGTAAACCTCAGACATGAAATATGAACAATGCATATTCCTCTATAGTGAGTACTTGTCTCAATGCAGAGCACTAAGTGTCATTTCTGTCTGCTGCCTCCTTCCTCTGCTATCAGCATGAGTCACTTCTGAGTTTTCCTGACACCAAGAGAAAAATGGCGACGGGTAGGGCTTTCGAGCTAACAGCCTCAGCTCTGTGTGAAAAAAAAGGGTGGCTGTCCCTTCCCTCCCCTCCAATTATCTCCCAGAGCTCTCCTCACTGAACTCTCAGAAAAGTTTTCTTGAATTCTGAACTTTGAATGGATGTAGAAAAGAAACACTTTAGATATTGTTTTCTGATAAAGGATTCACAGAGCACCATGGGTGAACTAAAGAGACAACACAGCAGACCTGTTTTTCAGCTCCCTTTATCTGATTGAAAGTGCTTGCTGGGCTGTCTGATGTAAGAAGGGTCCGTGCAGTCTCGAAAAGGTGGAACGAAGACTAGAGCTCCACCTGGTGGCTCAAAAGGAGAAGACAAAATATGCAATGTTTCAATGTTATTTTTTTAAGTCCTAACCATATTAAACAAAGTAAATAAATATCTGCAAAACCGTTATACAATCCCTTTGTGCTACACCTCTATATATTTTAGCAAACTGGCCCCAGGACTAATATGGAGGCATCTAGCAGTGTCCTCTGTCTGTTTCAATATGAATACACCTCATAACACAGAGAATGTGCTGAACAACCTGACACTGTCAAGCAGTTGTAGATCCCTCCATGTAAGACCTTCTGCTGAGATGATGTTGGAGTAGCACAGCATGGGCATCCTCTCCTTCGGGGCTAATTGGAAGTGTACCATGATAGGGATTTCAGAGCAGGGTGTCTGAGGGATCTGCAAGGAGCTGCAAGGGAGAGAGAGTCAAAGCACTCCAGCTACTGGTAACAAAACCTATCGTTAATGAAGTTTATTGCAGGATGACTTAATTATACCTGCATAGAAAGTCTACATTCACACCTCAACATGGGAGGTGCAGTATACTTCAGATGAGTTTTCCATGCATTCACTTTGAAACCCCACGAAAGGTGCATTTTGGAACCTCAACAAAGATGTAGTTGCATCAAGCAGGTTTTGTAAGGCACCTGCAATGCACTAAAATACAGAGATGTAAAAGTAACCTAACACTTGCCATAGAGCGCCTTTATACCTATACAGGTCATTAAGGGTCATCTGCAGAATGACATCCATACCAGCAGTTGCTCTAGAGAAGACCAGGTGGCCTACAGCCCCAGCACCTTGGAATTTATTTGATTACATTGGCACTTTCTTTTAATAAAATGCACCAGAGTATAAAGAGACAAGTTTTGTTGGTGGCCTGTGCCCAGTGGTGGCAAATCTCAGGGTTGGTCTGGAGTGGACTCACATTGCTCTCTTGTGGCAAATTTAATTGTTCAGGTGAGGTGAGAGAGAACGATACACCTGGTGCACTTGTGAACTAGTAAAGAGCTGTACTAAGTGCCGACTTCATAGCAAGACCCCTAATAGAGGAAGTCCAAAGTGGCTTCTTTCTCCAGGGTGACCTCCAGTCAACCAACGGTATCTATTTGGGTTCCTACTTGAAATTTTGCTGTCGGTTACAAGAATAAAATCTTGTCCCATTCTATTATTGGCCTAATAAAGAAGAGGCATACTTCAATATTAGATATAATCCTAATAAGGGCGCTTCCATATTGGGGCGATGATGTACATTGAAGTGAAGGATTCCCAGTTTGGGGGCTTCAGCAATCTGCACACCGGTAGGGGGATCATTGGATCGCTTAACCGGATCACTAAGTCAACCATTCTGCATGAAGCACAAACTAGTTGTATAACTAGAACTTCAGATCTACAACCAGTCCTGACCAGATCAAAACAACCAATGTTTCTCAAATGCGGAGCACAATAGCTTAGAAGGCATTAAAGATATCTACAGGTGGTGGAGGTCACCTAACTCTTAAGCCAGCCACACATGGTTCAAACTTCAGCCGGTTCAGCATAGACTGGCCGAATTTCAATCCATGCATGAGCAGTGCTGGTTGTACAGAAGTCCAGCATCCAGCTGACTTCTGTACATACACCCCGCAGGCTTTCCCTTATCGATCGGTGCTACTGGCTAATGTTCATACCAGACCACAAACCCTTTATCATTGGCAGTGCTTTAAGAGGGTTTCCCCCCAAAATGGGAGTATTACCCAAAAAGAACTGATGCCTGATGCTCACAGGTACACGTCAGCACTCCCTCTCCCCCGGTGCCCAGGAGAGGGTGTTGACTGGAAAAGGGGGAGCTTACGTGCCAACTTGATAGAGGCAAAGGGTACAAGTAAGCAGTCTACCCTTTCTGTGTGAACTGGTTTTAGGGGTTTTTTCTGGACTTATAACCAGTTTCATACGTGATGTGTAAAATAAATAAAACCACTCACTGTTGGGTTACTCGATAATACCCAAGGGGTTAAATATGCCACAGACCTATGGTTCCCTTCTGCTGGGTAAGGCCACTCCAAAATCCTATTATTAATGTGATTTAACTTCTGGGTTCCATGGGTGGGCATGATGAGTCTCCTTCAGTGGCAGCATTACAAAGGAGGGAGCGTAGCCGCATGCTCCATACTTCTGTAGGGAGCTACTGCCCTCTACTGTTATCTGTCAGTATTCCGGTTTTATGTATAGTTATGTACATCATTTCCTGCCCTTGCTGGCTGGGCTGGGATGGAACTCAGAATGTAGAAAAGCTTACAATCTATTGGGGTATAGGGGAAGATATTGAAGGGGAAGAGCTTACATTCTATTAGGGTATAAGGAAGAATACAGAAGGTAGAAGAGCTTACAATCTATTAGGGTATAAGGAAGGACACAGAAGGTAGAAGAGCTTACAATCTATTAGGGTATAAGGGAGAAAATATAGGGTAGAAGAGCTTACAATGTATTAGGGTATAAAGAATGACACAGAAGGTGGAAGAGCTTACAATCTATTAGGGTATATGGGGGGATACAGAAGGTAGAGGAGCTTACAATCTTTTAGGGTATAAGGAAAGACACAGAAGGTAGAAGAGCTTACAATCTATTTGAGTATAAGGGAAGATACAGAAGGTGGAAGAGCTTACAATCTATTAGGGTATATGGGAGAATATATAGGGTAGAAGAGCTTACAATCTATTAGAGTATAATGGAGGATACAGAAGGTAGAAGAGCTTACAATCTATTAGGGTATATGGGAGAATATATAGGGCAGAAGAGCTTACAATCTATTATGGTATAAGGGAGAATACAGAAGGTAGAAGAGCTTACAATCTATTAGGGTATATGGGAGAATATATAGGGTAGAAGAGCTTACAATCTATTAAAATATAAGGATGGAGGATATAAAAGGTGGAAGAGCTTTAAGCTATTATGGTGTGTAAGGAAGATATAAAGGGTTTACTGCCTAATATCAGACTGACTCTGGTAAAGGTTGGAGAAGGATTTGTACAACACCAGAGACGTCTTGTAGGATGAAGCTCAGTCATTTTACACGTCCCGGCCCAGATTTCTGCTGACGTTCCCAAACAGCCATCTATAAAAATGAGTGACTATATAAAATATATAATAATACGTGACTGGCGTGATGCAATAATATGTGAGATCGTCTCTCCAGCCATAGTATCCAGCCAAGTAATCAGAGCTCAGGCACTCCTAGGACATGTTATACAACAATCACACCTGACATCGAACACCTCCAAACTCCGCCAGAATTTTAATCACTTTTGGGACTTTTGAAATTGATGTTAATGAGGCAATGTGGGCGGGGCCTTTACAACTTTGTGCAGAGCGATCTCTTTCTTCTATTCCTCTCCAGAGACTCACCAAGATGAAGGTTCTGATCTCCTGTCTGCTGGCTGCAGCTTTTTTCTTAGTCCCAGGTAAGCCGCCTGCAGTTGTTGGCATCGGATTTCTGGTATTTTTTTTAGTGTAATTTTTACAGAGATGTAAACTTTTATCATAATAAGCGCAGAATTTGGAGATTTTAGGAAAAAAATTAGACAACAATGATCACCGAGGGACATTAACAATAACATTAATGGATGGATTTCTGGACTGCTAGGGAAATCTGACAATATTTTAATTGGGAAATATTCATTTTATTACTTTTTATCAGTTTTTTTTTTTTGGGCCAAAATGTCATTATTTTAGGTAGATTTGTCTCAACTTTTTTTTTTTCATTGATACATAGAAGAGTGATGAAAGAAAAAAAAGGGCAATTGGTCCATTAAGCCTGGCTTTTTATATTATATATATATATATATATATATAAATATATATATATATATATATATATATATATATATATACACATATATAATTACCAAATGAGAACAAAAATGGGGTGGGACTTTACATGCACCTTGGAGGGTCTAATAAATACACATACCAAATAGGCTTAAGAAATAAATAAATCTTTAATTTCCATATACAAATGGTCTATCCAGGATGTACTGGCCAGTTTTCTCGATTCTTCAGCCAGGACCAGAACATCCTGGATATCCGTACAGTAACTGTGGTTTTAACCAGATGTATTCAACTTTTTTAAAGCTAACCATTTGTATATTATATGGAAATTAAAGATTTTGTTTATTTTTTAAGCCTATTTGGTGTGTGTATTTATTAGACCCTCCAAGGTACATGTAAAGTCCCACCCCATGTTTGTTCTCATTTGGTAATTGTCTTATAGGGGATGGTACCTTTGTAGGATCATAATTGCCTCATATTCATTCCTCATACTCTTTTAACATATATATATATATATATATATATATATATATATATATATATATATATATATATATATATATACACACACATATATATATACACTGTATATTTATATATACATATATATACACTGTACATTTGATGGGCACAGTGGCTGCATTTGATGACCACAGTGGCTGCATTTGATGGGCACAAGTGGCTGCATTTGATGGGGCACAGTGGCTGCATTTGATGGGCACAGTGGATGAATTTGATGGGCACAGTGAGGCTGCAATTGGTGGGTTTTTTTTTTCAGTATTTTTCAGTTTTGTTTGCGCCCCCCCCAAAAAAAAATTTTGAGCACCAGCCGCCACTGGTGGACGTCCTATCCAGGATTGCTGCTGAAGCGTCCAATCACCCATCTATAATAATACGTGACTGGCGTGATGCAATGATATGTGAGATGGTCTCTTCAGCCATAGAGATGTATGGGAAGCGGTCGGTGTCAGGAGAAGTTGGGTAATCAGAGCTCAGGCACTCCTAGGACATTTTATACAACAATCACACCTGACATCGAACACCTCCAAACTCCGCCAGAATTTTAATCACATTTTTTCTCCCTCTGAACTGAGATTTATGTTAATGAGGCAAAGTGGGCGGGACCTATAAACTAAAGCTTTGTACAGGGGCCTCACTTGCTCTATTCCTCTCCAGAGACTCACCAAGATGAAGGTTCTGATCTCCTGTCTGCTGGGTGCAGCTTTTTTCTTAGTCCCAGGTAAGCCGCCTGCAGTTGTTGGCATCGGATTTCTGGTATTTCTAGTTACATTTTTTCAGAGATGGGAACTTTGTGTCGTAGTGAGAGCGGAATTCAGACAATTATAACATCAAAATCAACACAACGCTGATCATGGAGGGACATCGGCAATGACATTAATGGATGGATCTCAGGGCTGCCAGTGAAATGGGACCATTTTTATATCGGAAGATATTTCTCATATGAAAATGGATTTTTTTCTTTTGTTGTTTTACTTTTTAATGATTTTTTTTTATTGTGTAACAGTGGAAGTTTCATCTATTAGGGTATAAGAGAGGATACAGTAGGTAGAAGAGCTTACAATCTATTACAGTATAAGGGAGGATACAGAAGGTAGAAGAGCTTACAATCTATTAGGGTATAAGGGAAGATACAGAAGGTGGAAGAGCTTACAGTTTTTTAGAGTATAAGGAGGCTACGATAGATAGAAGAGCTTACAATCTATTAGGTTATAAGGGAAGATACAGAAGGTAAAAGAGCATACAATATATTAGAGTAAAATGGAGGATAGAGAAGGTAGAAGAGCTTACAATCTATTAGGGTATAAGGGAGGATACAGAAGGTAGAAGAGCTTACAATCTATTAGAGTAAAATGGAGGATACAGAAGGTGGAAGAGCTTACAATCTATTGGGATATAAGGGAGGATACAGAAGGTGGAAAAGCTTACAATCTATTATGGTATAAGGGAGGATACAGAAGGTAGAAGGGCTTACAATCTATTAGGGCAGTGATGGTGAACCTTGGCACCCCAGATGTTTTAGAACTACATTTCCCATGTTGTTCATGCACTCTGCCGTGTAGTAGGAGCATCATGGGAAATGTAGTTCCAAAACATCTGGGGTGCCAAGGTTTGCCATCACTGTATTAGGGTATAATGGAGGATACAGAAGGTAGAAGAGCTTACTATCTATTAGGGTATAATGGAGGATACAGAAGGTAGACGAGCTTACAATCTATTAGGGTATAAAGGAGGATACAGAAGGTGGAAGAGCTTACAATCTATTAGAGTATAAAGGAGGATACAGACTAATTTTTAGGTGTTTGGTGGGCCTAGTAAACCATCATACAAATCCAATGTTTGGTTCACACTTGAGCTTCTTCTAGTGTTTTTGAGCGTTTTTTTATGCACTTTTATACTCGCGTTCTTCAGGCATTTTCATACTTGAGCCTTTTTGTTTCAGCCAATGGAAAGCTGGTTACCAGGAAAAGCACGAAATTATGTGAATAAAACATTTTCCAGACTTTTTTTTTAGACGCTCCTATTGAAGTCTATAGGGGGGGTGAAAGACTCTGGACAGAGCTCTGAGAGACACGTTCCAGGCTCAGGATGGGAAGAGGCACCATAGGATACAATGGGAATCCTCATGTTGAGTGTTGAAGGACTTACAGAAAAGCACTTTGAATCCCTCCAGTGTGACCGGAGTCTATGGGTGAAGGACTACGGTGACAGGAGGATATCCAAAAAGTGAAGGCAATGGTGGTCAATGAGATAGGGAATGGGCTTCCAAGTATGTTCTCCCCACCCCCACCCCAGGGGGTCTTTAAGCATTTCTGTTCAATATATTTGCAATAGACGGGTCATAAGCGGATAGGACTATGAATGGAAGATAATTATGGGATACAAGAATATCGAGGAACAGCATTTGCAGTAATATTTTGTCTTATCTTGATCACACTGATTAATGGTTTGGAAGGGATTTGATACCCATAGAGATAGAAGCCGGGAATTCTCTATGGTGAAGGTGCAGCTCTCAGTTCAGAGCTTATCAGTGATCATCAAAGCGATTTGAAACCCGAAAGCAAACATTTATTATATTGCGGCTCACCGATTCTTATGCCACGTACACACGACCGGTTTTTCTGTCAGAATAAACTCTGACGGTTTTTCTGACGGAGTTCCGCTGAAACGGACATGCATACACACAATCACACCAAAGCCCGATCGCTTAGAACGCAGTACTACAAACAGCAGACTCAGTGGCGCCAAAACGCAGAACACTCGTCCGCAAAAAACACTCGAGATGGTTTAATGGCACTCTCACCCTACTCAAGCAAGAACGTAGAAGAGCTGAAAGAGCATGGAGAAGAAATCCTACCAAGGAAAACCATACTAACTACAAAGCACTCACTGTGAAATACCACAAGGCAATCTTCAAAGCCAAAAAAGAACATTTCTCGGACACCATCTCCACCATCTGCCTTAAACCGTCCGCGGGAACTTTTCAAAATAGTCGCTCAGTCAATGAACCCGACCTGCTTAGAGCCCCCAGCAAACGATACTCAAGAATTCTGCAATGAGTTATCAGATTTCTTCATCGACAAAATCGACAACATTCGGAAATCAATTCATCAGAAAAGAACAACCAACCTCACTCAACCAAAGCAAAAAGAGGATATCGACACGAACATCACACAACCACCGAATTTCTCTTTGTCCACAATCACCATAGACACGACTAAAAATATCATCAGAAGCCTTCGAGACAGCACATCACCAAATGACATCATTCCCACTAAACTCCTGAAAGAATGTTCCGACATCTTGGCCCCTACCCTAACACACCTCATAAATCAATCATTCAAAGAAGGGACTGTGCCAACCTCCCTCAAGCAAGGCATCGTCAAACCCCTGGTAAAGAAACCAAATCTCGACCCTAAGGACCCTAACTGCCGCAGACCGAAAACAAGCCTCAACTCCATCTCCAAGATTATGGAAAAAGCAGTAGTACAGCAGCTACAACGCCACCTGGACACACACCAACTCCTGGATCCTCTGCAATCAGGCTTCCGCCCAGGCCATGGCACAGAAACAGCACTTCTCAAAATATGGGACGACGCCCTTGAAGCAGCAGATGACGGAGAACCGAGTCTCCTGGTACTGTTAGACCTCAGCGCAGCATTCGATACAGTGGACCACAATACTTTACTTGTCCGCCTCGCAGAAGTTGCAGGAGCCACAGATTCTGCTCTAAAATGGTTTGCATCCTTCTTAGAGAATCGCTCTCAGATAGTGAAACTAGGAACATTCACCTCGGAAACCCGGGCAATCTCCTGTGGAGTCCCTCAGGGCTCACCCTTGTCACCAGTGCTATTCAACATCTACATCCGCCCACTTCTCAATATCATCAGGAAAACGGACCTCTGCTTCCACTCATACGCTGATGACACCCAACTCTACCTTTGCGTCACCGGTCAAAAAGACCTTCATCAGCAATTAGAGAAATGCCTCACTTTAATAGATGACTGGATGACCAGTAGCTCCCTCAAACTCAACGGATCAAAAACAGAACTTCTTCTCCTACACGCTAACAAAAATTCCAAAATTAAGACTCCGTGGACACCTCCCACCATCCTCGGACAGACCATCTCTCCAAGCACCAAAGCCAAGAGTCTCGGAGTCATCTTTGACTCAGGAATGACAATGGATGCACAAATAGGATCGGTGGTGAGCGGATCCCACCACCTCCTCCGCCTGCTTCGCAGACTCATCCCCTTCATCCCAGAAGAGGACAAAGCAGCAGTTGTGGGAACAATCATCAATTCCTGACTCGACTACGCAAATTCGCTCTACGTAGGATTACCCCAATATCAGCTTGCGCGCTTGCAACTCATCCAAAACACGGCGGCAAAACTGTTAACAGGAAAAAAACCCTGGGAATCCATCTCCCCATCCCTAAAGAGCCTACACTGGCTAACCGTAAAGAATCGGATCACATTCAAGACCCTCTGCCTCACCCACAAATGCATACAAGGAAACACTCCGCTATATCTCCAGGAGCAAATAAAACACTACACACCGAATCGCAGTCTTCGATCAGCTAACCAAAACCTCCTTATCATTCCCAAATACAAAGCAAAGGGAGAACAATGATTCGCAGTCCAAGGACCTCGGCTATGGAATGCTCTTCCAACCAACATCCGCATGGAAGAAAACCATCAGGCCTTCAGGAAAAAACTAAAGACCTTCCTTTTCTGAGAAGCTGACATCAGAGAATGCATCTAGCGCCTTGAGGCGATTCAGTTCGCATTTGCAGCGCTTTACAAATCATTCATTCAGTGACGTACAACACGTGCGACGGGATTAGAAAAAGGAAGTTAAATAGCCAGTAGCCAATAGCTGCCCTTGCGTCGTTTTTGGTCCGTCGGAACAGGATACAGCAGAGCGGTTTTCCCGATAGGAACTGATTCCGTCGGAAAGATTTAAAACATGTTCTATTTCTAGGTCCGTCAGAATTTTTCGAAAGAAAAAGTCAGATGAAGCCCACACACGATCGGAATATCCGATGAAATTATTCCGTCTGACCTTTTCTGCCGGAAAGTCCGGTTAGATGTGATGGCTGCCTTAGTTTTCTTTTTTAGCCTTTCTTTCCTCTATTTTCATCCGGTGATCCAGCCAGTAAGACTGTTGTTTTTCAAAAGGACAAGCTGTCCTGCAGGCGTAGCAGTTACAGAGATAAGACCAGGGCATTTTTTTTCAGGGGGAACGCAGTTACTGGCACCTCCACCACTGACTATATGTAATTGGAAGGGGTGCTGGAGGGTCTATTGTTGCTGGTGGGGATCTATTTTTCCATGGGTTTCTATTACTGCTGGGGGGGGGGTCAGTTGTTGCTGGGAGGGATCTACTGTTGAGGGAAGGGCCTTTTTTTAGCTGGCTGCCAGAGGGTCTATTGATACTGGCTACTGGGAGATCTGTTGTAGCTGCAGGGGGTCTATTGTTGCTGGGGTAGTATTTTGTTTTAAGGGGGGTCCATTGTTGCGGAGGGGGGTTTATTGTTGTGTGGGGGATCTATTGTTGCTGGCGGGGATCTATTTTTGCATGGGGTTCTATTGTTGCTGGGAGGGATCTACTGTTGAGGGAAGGGCCTTGTTTTAGCTGGCTGCCAGAGTGTCTATTGATACTGGCTGCCGGGAATGATCGTTGCGGTGGGAGGGACAGCTGTGAACACCGACCTCCCTGTATAGCTTTTCAGCTGACAGACGCTTCTCCTTCTTTCTCTCCCTCGGCTGTTGGCTAAAAAGCTATACAGGGAGATCGGTGATTACAGCTGTCCCTCCCACCGCAACGATCAATCCCAGCTGCTCCCTGTGTGCTCCTCCTTTGGCCCCCCTCTATGTCCTTCTCTGCCCCCTCCTGTTCTCCCCTGGCCCCCCTCTATGTCCTTCTCCGCCCCCTCCTGTTCTCCTCCGGCCCCCCTCTATGTCCTTCTCCGCCCCCTCCTGTTCTCCTCCGGCCTCCCTCTATGTCCTTCTCCGCCCCCTTCTGTTCTCCTCCGGCCCCCCTCTATGTCCTTCTCCACCCCCTCCTGTTCTCCTCCGGCCCCCTCTGTGTCCTTCTCCGCCCCCTCCTGTTCTCCTCCGGCCCCCCTTTATGTCCTTCTCCGCCCCCTCCTGTTCTCCTCCGGCCCCCCTCTATGTCCTTCTCCGTCCCCTCCTGTTCTCCTCCGGCCTCCCTCTATGTCCTTCTCCGCCCCCTTCTGTTCTCCTCCGGCCCCCCTCTATGTCCTTCTCCGCCCCCTCCTGTTCTCCTCCGGCCCCCCTCTATGTCCTTCTCCACCCCCTCCTGTTCTCCTCCGGCCCCCCTCTATGTCCTTCTCCACCCCCTCCTGTTCTCCTCCGGCCCCCCTCTATGTCCTTCTCCGCCCCCTCCTGTTCTCCTCCGGCCCCCCTCTATGTCCTTCTCCGCCCCCTTCTGTTCTCCTCCAGCCCCCCTCTAGGTCCTTCTCCGCCCCCTCCTGTTCTCCTCTGACCCCCCTCTATGTCCCTCTCCGCCCCCTTCTGTTCTCCTCCAGCCCAGCTCTATGTCCTTCTCTGCCCCCTCCTGTTCTCCTCTGACCCCCCTCTATGTCCTTCTCCGCCCCCTCCTGTTCTCCTCCGGCCCCCCTCTATGTCCTTCTCCGCCCCCTTCTGTTCTCCTCCAGCCCCCCTCTAGGTCCTTCTCTGCCCCCTCCTGTTCTCCTCTGACCCCCCTCTATGTCCTTCTCCGCCCCCTTCTGTTCTCCTCCAGCCCCCCTCTATGTCCTTCTCCGCCCCCTCCTGTTCTCCTCTGACCCCCCTCTATGTCCTTCTCTGCCCCCTCCTGTTCTCCTCCGGCCCCCCTCTATGTCCTTCTCCGCCCCCTCCTGTTCTCCTCTGACCCCCCTCTATGTCCTTCTCCGCCCCCTCCTGTTCTCCTCCGACCCCCCTCTATGTCCTTCTCCGCCCCCTCCTGTTCTCCTCCGGCCCCCCTCTATGTCCTTCTCCACCCCCTCCTGTTCTCCTCCGACCCCCCTCTATGTCCTTCTCCACCCCCTCCTGTTCTCCTCCGTCACCCCTCTCCATGTCCTCCTCCACCCAGTCCCCCCCATCCCCCACAGGCCAGCGTCTCTTCTCTCCCACTGGCTGCTGGGGGAAACCTGTCAGGATGGAGAGTGGAGGAAGGGGCTGGTAAATATGTAATTTACCGGCCCCTTCATTTTCTGAATGAGAGCGTTCGCTACCGATCACTCCTGTGTCCTGTGATAACTGAGCAGAGTAAACTGTGTGTTATGCCGCGTACACACGAGCGGATTTTTAGACTGGACTGGTCCGACGGACCAAGTCCGGCGGACAATCCGGCCGCGTGTGGGCTTCATCGGACCTGCAGTGGACTTTTTCAGTCGAAAATCTGATGGACTTTAGATTTGGAACATGTTTCAAATCTCTACGTCCGAACTCTGCCAGACACAGTTCCGTCTACGTCGGAACGGACATCCACCATTCTGACTACCCCTTGGAGACTTTGTTTTTGCTGTGAGCCTGAACCATCCCTGGCATCTCACAAAAGTCTGATTGACTAGATAGGTGTATACCTATTTGAGTCCAATCGTTCGGTAAGCGACTGGTGACTTTGGTGATGGATCTTCTATCAATTTTCACTATCTATGTGACACTTATATTTTCACACACTTCCCTGGATTGTTATTCATTTCATTGGACTATTATTTGTTTGGTCCCCATATTTCACTTATGGATATTCATTATTGTATTTAATTTTCCTTTACTGTAGTCATATTTAGGGCTGCACTTTACTTTAACATATATATACTTTTGCAAATTGAATCACTGCTGTGCTGGCTGCTACCCTTGCACGTTTGGACAGCGTGGTATATGTTTGTATATTTCTACATTTAGACAAGCCTGTGAAATATGGGGAGAATATAGTCTGTTCAGGTGAGACCATATTTGAACTCTTTGGATGCCGTAATACACACCATGTATGGAGATCACATGGTACATCACCCCAAAAACACCCCCCATACCAACAGTGAGGCTTGGAGGAGGGAACATCAAGGTGTGGGCGGGGCTTTTTTTCCGCATACGGTACTGGCAAACTTCATATCATTGAAGGAAGGATGAATGGAAAAATGTACCAAGACATTCTTGATAAAAATCATCTAAAAGGATGAAGATGATGAAAGGAGGGTGGATATTTCAGCACGACAACGATCCCAAACACAAAGCCAAGGAATCTCTCCATTGGTTTCAAAGAAAGAAAATAAAGCTGCTTGAATGGCCCAGCCAATCACCTAACTTGGAATCCAATAGAAAATCTATGGAAAGAACGAAAGATCAGAGTTCATAGAAGAGGCCCACGGAACCTTCAAGATTTGAAGACTTTGTGTGAAAAAATGGGCCAAAATGTCCATTCAGAGTCTCTGGTTTATAGACCGGATACATCCTAAATATAGAGCCATTTATCCAACTGTCCATCCAGAGCTTCTGGTTTATAGACCGGATGCATCCTAAATATAGAGCCATTTATCCAACTGTCCATCCAGAGCTTCTGGTTTATAGACCAGATACATGCCAAATATGTTGAGCATGACTTCTTCTCAGTGCTTGATTACCAGTTCCCTCTGTTCTCTCTCTGTTGAGGGGCTCTGTCCAATTTGGATAATTGGTAAGTATGTTTTTTCCTTTTATTCATTCTATTAAAGTTTACGATCCTTAATTATCTGCTTGGAAAGAATGATTGTATAGTATGCTTTGTCAGATTACTAACCCATATCGTGTCTTCCCGACCAGCCTCCACACAAAACCGAACGGAGTGCTATTTCTGCTATGATCCGACAGAAGTACAATACTGCAACGAGATCAAGACCTGTCAATGGAACTATACTTACTGTAAAACGATCACACTGAGTCCAAACACGGGTGAGTGAGTGTCCTGATTCAATGGGGGCATCAACCAGAGTCATGGTGGCTGTATGTGATAATTGGGTGGTGTGATCCTGGCCATACACATGACAATGTGATAGAACGATCAAACCTTCCATTCTTTGTTAAAATTACAAAGACATAAAATGGTGGTTTTGATGGACCGCTAAAGAGATGGGATCAAAGTTGTCCCAACTAAACCCATGGGAAAACCCATCAGCTATCCCTGAGATTGCTGTAGCTTTTTTCCATCTTTGGTGGTTGATCGCTTCATTTTTGAGAATTATATTTGATCATTTTTGGTGGAAACAGAAGTGGTTGAAATTGATTGAAAATTGCCACGTGTTTGAAATGCTTTTTTTTTTCAGGGACAACACAAACCTCAGCATCTCATTTTATTAAAGTGGTTGTAAAGGCAGAAGGCTTTTTTTTTACCTTTACCTGATCTCGAGCTTTAGTTTCAGTTTAAATAGTTTGTTTAGACTGAGATGGCCCAAACTAACAAGTTTCCTCACTAATATATGCAGCTGCTGGGTGTGCTGTATAAGCTATATGTACACTACAGTATATTACCAAAAGTATTGGGACGATTGCCTTTACACACACATGAACTTTAATGACATCCCAGTCTTAGTCCGTAGGGTTCAATATTGAGCCCACTCTTTGCAGCTACAACAGCTTCAACTCTTCTGGAAAGGCTGCCCACAAGGTTTAGGAGGGTGTCTATGGGATTGTTTGACCATTCTTCCAGAAGAGCATTTGTGAGGTCAGGAACTGATGTTGGACAAGAGCGGCTGGCTCACAGTCTTCGCTGTAATTCATCCCAAAGGTGCTCTATTGGGTTGAGGTCAGGCCAGTCGAGCTCTTCTGCACTTTGTGCACTGGTCCAAATAATTTGGTGGAGGGGGGATCCAGTGATGTGAACACACATCGACCATAGGAATGAGCTCAAGGTTTGGTTGAAACTTCGAGCTAATCCCAACTGACCAAATATAATTGTGACCAATTGGCCAAATATGGTCATGACCAATGTTTGGGGATAAGAGCCTCAAAAAGTAAGAAAAAGAATATAGGTGTACTTTTAAAGAAATCTGGAAACCTCTTTATAATAAGGGACCCTCAGATATCCACCCCCTCCCAGGGGGAATGGGTATGGGGTACATTAGTACCTCTTATTACTCATTCCCAGAAAGAGCAAAATGTACAGTAAATAAACACATGAACACACTTACTAAAGTCCCCAATGTAAATCCATCATCAATCAAGGCATCCTGCGATGTGAACACAGGGCTGGGGATCATGAGTGATGGTATTGACCATATTTGTTCAATAGAGATGCTGTTGTTGACCATATATGATCAATAGAGATGAGTTCAAGGTTCGGTCGAAACCTTTAGCTCATCCCAGTTGACCAAATATGGTCATGATCAATGTTGAGGGATAAGGGCCTCAAAAAAGAATGTGAGGGCACTTAAAAAGGAATCTGGAAGCCCGGGTCAATGTCATTGACCATATATGATCAATAGGGATCAGCTCAAGGTTTGAAGGTTAAAACGTCTAGAGCCACTCAGCTGACCAAATATGGTTGCGACCAGTGTTGAGGAATAAGGGCCCCAAAATGGATTTGGGGGTACTTATAAAGTAATTTTGAAGGCCCCTTTAAAATATTGGAACCCCAAATATCCACCCACTTCCAGTGGGAATGGATATACAGTTATATGAGTACCTCTTATTACTCATCCCCAAAAGAATAAAATTAGAAAAAAAAACACAGACACACTTACTAAAGTCCCCTGATGTAAATTTGACGTTAATCAAGGGATCCAGTGATGTGAACACAGGGCTCAGGATCCTGAGTGATGTCATTGACCATATATGGTCAATAGGGATGAGTTCACGGTTTAGTTCAAACCTTGAGCACATCCCAATTGACCAAATATGGTCATGATCAATGTTGAAGGATAAGGGCCTCAAGAAGAATGTGAGAGTGCTTATAAAGGAATCTGGAAGCCCCTTTATAATATGGGACCCTCAAATATCTACCTTCTCCCAGGGAAATTGGGTACAGGGGTACATTAGTACCTTCTATTACTCATTCCCAGAAAGAGCAACACTTACTAATGTCCCCTGATGTTAATACATCATCAATCAGGGCATCCAGTGATGTGAACACACATCGACCATAGGGATGAGCTCAAGGTTTGGTTGAAACGTCTATCTCATCCCAACTGACCACATATAATTGTGACCAATGCTAAGGAATAAGGGCCCAAAATAGGATAAGGGGGTACTTATAAAGTAATCTTGAAGCCCCCTTCATATTGTTGGAACACCAAATATCCACCTGCTCCCAGGGGGAATGGGTACAGGGTACATTATTACCTCTTATTTCTCATTCCCCGAAAGAATAAAATGTAAAAAAAAAACCAAAAAAAAACCACCACAAACATACTTACTAAAGTCCCCTGATGTAATTCCATCATCAATCAAGGTGTGCATTGATGTGAGCATGGGGCTAGGATCCTGGGTGATGTCATTGACCATATTTGTTCAATAGGGCTGCTGTCATTGACCATATATGGTCAATAGGGATGAGCTCAAGGTTCGGTCAAAACCTTTAGCTCATCCCAATTGGCCAAATATGGTTATGACCAATGTTAAGGGATAAGTGCCTCAAAAAGAATATAGGGGTACTTTTAAAGGAATCTGGAAACCTCTTAATAATAAGGGACCCCCAAATATCCACCCTCTCCCAGGGGGAATGGGTACGGTGTACATTAGTACCTCTTATTACTCTTTCCCAGAAAGAGCAAAATGTACAGTAAATAAACACTCGGACACACTTCTAAAGTTTCCAATGTAAATCCATCATCCTTTAAGGCATCCAGTGATGTTAACTCGGGGTTGGGGATCCTGGGTGATGTCATTGACCATATTTGTTCAATAGAGATGCTGTCATTGACCGTATATGGTCGATAGGGATGAGCTCAAGGTTTGGTCGAAACCTTTAGCTCATCCCAAATGACCAAATATGGTCATGACCAATGTTGAGGAATAAGGGCCTCAAAAAAATGCGAGAGTGCTTATAAAGAACTGTGGAAACCGCTTTAAAATATGGGGCCCTCAAAAACCCACCCCCTCCTGGGGGGGATGGGTACAGGATACATTAGTACCTCTTATTACTCATTTACCAGAAAGAGCAAAATGTACAGTAAATAAACATGCACTTATGCACTTACTAAAGTCCATCATCAATCAAAGTGGACCCTGGGTGAAGTCATTGACCATATTGGTGCAATAGGAATGATGTCATTGACCATATATGAGCTCAAGGTGCAGTCCAAACCTTTCACTCAACCCAGTTGACTATATAGGAACGTAACCAAGTATGGTAAATGACATCACCAAGGATCCTCAGCCCTGTGGCTGTCCACGCTGAACATCATATGTAGTACTGGTATCTCTACCACCACCACCTATGACAGATTCCTATCTGGCAATGGTTGGTATGTTGTGTTACTAACTCTGGAGATATTTTATAATCCACTGATCAATTAATGTGCCCTGGTAATTCTGCCTCTTTGGGCATTATTGAAGCCCTGACGAATAGGTGATCGCATGCTAAATCTCACAATTTGATCTGGCACTGCTGTTGTGTTTTTTACGTTTTGAGTCACATTCTGGGTCCCCGCTGAAGGGGAGCCTTGTTTTATGTTAGCAGCCTCAGCAGAATAATTATGTTTCTTCGTCTTACTGAACAAATACATTTTGAAGTCCCATCTCCTCTTGGATATGTGGTTTTTGATGAGTTCGAGAAGGACCACTTCCTCTGAGGCCCCTCACCGCTATTTTCAGGATTTGGTCCAACCAAAGCTAGCGTTGTTTTATGATAATTACTTTTTTTTCTCTTTGTGCATTTCAGGCTACCCCTACGAAACATCAACACTGATGGTCACCAGGGACTGTGCTAAACAATGTAGCAACAGCGACACGGATGACTTGGGCTCAGAACGTGAACTCTATTGCTGCGAAGGCAATCTGTGTAACAATAGGTATGGAGTTATCTCAAAAGCCAGCAGCCACCGTGGGGCATCGACCTACCACCTGCATAGCGGAGCATATGGCGGACTCATTATGGTCTTTAGTTTGTTCATTGTTCTCTTCCCTTCATGGGTCTGATGACAGTTTCTGCTCTCTCTCGAGTGCCACCTAATGGACTATATCTCTTCCACCGATGAACTGTTCAACTCCATCATTCAAGTGAAACTCCAGACCATTTTTGTTTCTTACGTAGCTTAAGGAAAGGTTAGAGCCTTTGTCGCCTTTTGTGTTATTGATTTCACCTGGTTTTTTATCTGGGATGCAGGAAAATCCCACTAGAGGTTCTCATTTTCCACTAAGAAAAATTTGAAAGATGTTAAATTATGTATGTAATGATAAAATAGATTAAATTCTAAATTATAATAAGTCACGAAAATGAATGTCTTCTTTCAGCATCTATATGTGGTGCCCCCCCTAAAGAGCCGCTGGTGAATTTTGGTTCTGTTTCCTCCTTAGAGCACATGCAGCCAGGCACACAGCATTTTCTGCATTCTTCCACTGGTTCCAGAGCAGTCTCGGGGTTTCTTTTGGGGTTTTTATTGAGAATGGTGGGAAAAGGAGAGGGAGCACGGGATACCCCAGAAAACTGCAGAACTGAATAACTTGAGGATGTCCTGACTTTCAGGCTGCACATTATATAAATAAAAGTCCCACAGGATCTCTATGCTGATTGTGACTCCTTCCAGGGTCTAAAAGCCACACACAGACATGAACTCCTCAGTGTTGTTGCTTACTCACTTAGCCACAGGATCATTGGTTGCCTCCTGTTGATATCCACTGGGCTATTGCTAGACTCACGCCACTATAGAACAGCTGGACTCTTTCCCACAACGTTCTCCTAGCTCTCTTCAGTGAGCTTCTCCAGACCCAACTGGATCCCTGGACTCAAGTTTGCGAATAGGCCCCCTAATTAAGCCTAGCTGGGACCTCAGTATTTCCCCAATGGATTCTTCTAGAAATCTGCCCCAGGGACAAAGCCCCATCACAGGGGTCTCCTCCAGCAGGACTGGACCAAGGAACTTCGCTGCTGCTGCTGCTCAGGCCTCTGGCTATTTATAAGCTCCCTAGTCACCTTCTGGGCACACCTCCCCAGGGATTTGCTAGTGTTCCATAAATAATCAGGCTGCATGCCCTGCCCCCCCCCCACTGTGGTTCTATAATCCTCTAGAAGACAGGGAGAAGCAACAGAGCATCAGCCTGGGAAACACTGAGCAGCCCTAATTAATCAACACCTTACCCCTTTGATTACAGTGGAAAATACATTTACCTAGCAGCCTATTCTATACTAGGAGGGTGCTACATCCAGGGCATTTTTTCAGCAAGAATGTGGGGGGATGCATTTCCGGCACCTCCAGCACTGAATGTATGTACTGGCATGATGGGGTGTGCTGGAGGGGCTATTAATGGTGGCTACTTGGCGTTCTATTGTTGCTGGGATCTATTGTTGCTGGTGGGGCTCTATTGTCGATGGAGGTATCTATTGTATTAGGGGGTATATTGTTGCCATGGGGGGGGGCAATCTTTGCCAAGACGAATCTACTGTTGAGGGAAGGGTCTCCTGATATTGGCTGCTGGGAGATCTATTTGCTGGTGGTTGGCTTTTTTTTTTTTTGCAGCGGGTCTATTGTTGCCAGGGGTCCCATTGCTGCTGGCTGCAGGGGATCTACTTTTTCGTGTTTTCATTAACAAATTACTTTGCACCACAAAATTATACTTGGTTCTCTATACTCTAAAAATGGTGGTACTGGGAGGTGAATATGGGGTGGGACCAAGGGACAGTGCTCTGAGGTGGGTAGTGGGTGGAGGCAAGGGGTTACTTGGGTTATAGGGAGTACCTGCACCTCTTCTCTGAGAAAAAAAAAAGCCTTGGCTACATCTATAGTAGTATAGCTATAAAGAAGGGGTGTCTTTAAAAAAAAAAAAAAAAAGATTGCATTTACACGTTGTATGTGTGAATGCTGGAAATCGAATGTTACTGGGCTATTTTCTCCTCTGTTCGAATACCCCTAATCCGTAAGAATACCACGAATGAGGAAAATACGACATTATGGCCACTCAATGGGGGGGGGGGGGGGGTGATGAGGAGGAAATAAATACTTATTTACTATGACCATCAGCTCCATCTAGTGGCCACAATGCAGTATTTTCCTCATTCTTTGAATGAGGAATATCTAACCTGGAGAGAAAATAGCCTAGTAACATTCCATTTTGCTGGCATTCACACAGAACAAATATGTATGAGGTTTCAAATTTCTGTATAAATACACTCCTATGTGTTATTTGTGACTAAAATCAATAAAATAAAGCCACCCCGAGGCGAGATTGCCATTGTTTGCCCTCCACCTGAACCTCAGAAGCCAACCTGAACGGAGTCTAAATTGAGGCCAGACTCGAAGGACTTGGTGTTTTTTCCTGACAGCACTCTTCTATGTTGGTTTTTATGTTTCTAAGAAGCGTAGAAGTTGAAGAAGGAGGAATTAATTTGCCTGAACAACCTTGACATTAGCAAGGCGGGTGTATAATGGAACTCCCAGGTTACTATTTATATCTATATAGGGAATACGCCTTCCTATATCCAGTACAACAGAAAATGGCTTCTCATATGCATGCACTGTTTATATACAGATCTGTGCAGAGGGAGTGACACGTGTCACCCCATTCCTGGAAATTGTGGGTATTTGTTTGGCAGGATGTTGGTGGATTGGAGAATCAAGGGAGGAAAACATTTTTTGTGTGTATGTAGAGCAAAAACAAAAGAAGAGAAGGTTTAGGACCCCTGTTGGGTTACCCTTTTACCCTTTGTTCTTGTACAATGTTTTACCAAACAGGAAAGTCAGCAAACTCTCCAACAAAAAATAAAATAAAAAGGGGAAGAATAAGGGAAGGCTGACCGACCTCCCAACCGTCCCGATTTCTGAGGGACTGTCCTTGAATTTAAAGCGGAACTTCACTCCCTCAATCAACATGGACTATTTTTAAACCTTAAGCTGCCAGCATTAGTGAATAGATAAAAAAAAGGATGTCATATTTACATGTTCTTAAACATTTTTTTCATTTTTTCAGTTGCTTTCTGGTTTTTCAGGCTTATGCCCCGCGTACACACGATCGGAATTTCTGACAACAAATGTTCGATGGGAGCTCGTTGTCGGAAATTCCGACCGCGTGTAGGCTCCATTGGATGTTTTTTTTTGTCGGAATGTCCGACAACAAAAATTTGAGAGCTGGTCCTCAAATTTTCCGACAACAAATTCCGTTGTCGGAAATTCTGATCGTGTATACACAATTCTGACGCACAAAATCCCACGCATTCTCGGAATCAAGCAGAAGAGCCGCACTGGCTATTGAACTTCATTTTTCTTGGCGCGTCGTACGTGTTGACGTTCGGAATTTCCGACAACATTTGTGTGACTGTGTGTGTGCAAGTTCCAGTTTGAAGCCAACATCCATCTGAAATAAATCCCGGATTTTGATGTCGGAATGTCCGATCGTGTGTACGCGGCATAATGCCCCGTACACACGGTCGGACTTTGTTCGGACATTCCGACAACAAAATTCTAGGATTTTTTCCGACGGATGTTGGCTCAAACTTGTCTTGCATACACACGGTCACACAAAGTTGTCGGAAAATCCGATCGTTCTGAACGCGGTGACGTAAAACACGTACGCCGGGACTATGAACGGGGCAGTAGCCAATAGCTTTCATCTCTTTATTTATTCTGAGCATGCGTGGCACTTTGTCCGTCGGATTTGTGTACACACGATCGGAATTTCCGACAACGGATTTTGTTGTCGGAAAATTTTATATCCTGCTCTCAAACTTTGTGTGTCGGAAAATTCGATGGAAAATGTGTGATGGAGCCTACACACGGTCGGAATTTCCGACAACAAGGTCCTATCACACATTTTCCATCGGAAAATCCGACCATGTGTACGGGGCATTAGAGTGATTATCCTTTATTCTTGTCCAATTGACAATGTTTTACCAAACAGGAAAGCCAGCAAACTCTCCTACAGCAAAAAAATAAAAAGGGGAAGGCTGGCATATCTTCCAACTGTCCCGATTTCTGTGGGACTGTCCTTGGATTTAAACAGAACTTCACTCTCTCAATCAACATTGAATATTTGTAATCATTATGCCACGTACACATGAGCGGACTTTCCGGCATACTTGGTCCGCACAATCCGACCGTGTGTAGGCTCCGGCGGACTTTTTTCCCCCAAAAGTCCGCCGTACCTAGATTTGAAGCATGCTTCAAATCTTAGTCTGCTGGACTCAGTTCCTGACGGAAAGCCCGTTCGTCTGTATGCGTCTGTATGCTGGTCCGTTGGACCAGATACGACGCAAGGGCAGGGTACTGCATCTCGCGCTCGCTGCAATAGGAAAAACAAATTTTCCTATTGCGGTGAGTGTGGGGCATCCCAGGCCCTTAGGTCTGGCATGGATTTTAAGGGGAACCCCCTACGCCAAAAAAATGGCGTGGGGTCCCCCCCAAAATCCATACCAGACCCCGATCCGAGCATGCAGCCCGGCCGGTCAGAATAGGGGGTGGGGACGAGCGAGCGACCCCCCCTCCTGAACCGTACCAGGCCGCATGCCCTCAAGATGGGGGGGAGGCACCCTGCGGGGCCTCCCCACCCCCAAAGCACCTTGGACCCATGTTGATGAGAACAAGGGCCTCTTCCCGACAAACCTGGCCGTTGGTTGTCAAGGTCTGCGGGCAGGGGACTTATCGGAATCCAGGAGCCCCCTATAATAAGAGGGCCCCCAGATCCCGGCCCCCCACCCTATGTGAATGAGTATGGGGTACATGGTACCCCTACCCATTTACCTGGGGAAAAAAGTGTCAATAATAAAACATACTACACAGGTTTTTGTAGTAATTTATTAGACAGCTCTGGGGGGGTCTTCTTCCGGCTTCGGGGGTCTTCTTCCGACTTCGGGGGTCCCTCCGGTTCCTCTTCTCCCGGCGTCCGGTTGGTTCTTCTCCGCTCCCTCTGGCCTCTTCTCCCGGTGTTCCAGTTCTTCGGCCGGCTCCTCCGCTGTCTTCATGCCAGAGGTCCGGAGTTATGGTGACAAGACGCTCTCTCCGGCTGGAATGCTCTCTGAGAGCTCCGATGTGACTTATATAGGCGGAGACCCCGCCCCTTATGCCTTTACAGTCCCTGGGCATGCTGGGACTGTGACGTTTTAGGAGGCGGGGTCACCGGGTGATGTTGACCACACCGGTTTTTCGGCGTAGGGGGTTCCCCTTAAAATCCATGCCAGACCTAAGGGCCTGGGATGCCCCACCACGGGGCACGCAAGGTGTCAATCTCGGCTATAAAAGAGGCGAGATTGACTTCCTTTTCTAGTCCCGTCGTACCGGGTCACGTTCAAAATGAACAGAGTTGTCCATGTGTGGGCAAGTCCATTCATTCTGAAAGTCCACCGTAACTCCGGCGAAAGTCCGTCGGAAAGACGGGCGGACCTAGCCTGCTGGAAAGTCCGGTCGCGTTTAGGCAAGTCCGTCCGTTCAGAAAGTCCAGCGGGAAGAACGTCAGACCAAGTCTGCCGCAAAGTCTATCACATTTACTTGTTTTAAACTTTTTTTTTTTTTTTTTTTACATTTCTTTAGTTGCATCCTCATAGCTCCGAAATGTCCCTGATTTGGTGCAATGTCCCTCTGTCCCTCTTTCCCCCTCATTTGTCCCTCAGTTTGGTCTGATCCATATAGTTGTATGTAAAATGCACTTTTTACCTTTCAAAAAGTGTTCTCCAGCGCTAAACCTTTCATTCAAATTCTAAATTGCTGCATTTGCAAATTTTAAAAGCCAATATAAATAGTAGTGGTAAAAAAAAAAGCCCTTGTAGATTTAATTAAACTTTTTCTTGGTTAATTCTCCTTCAAGGGGGTGTGGCAGGGTGCGTGTCCTATGCCTACATACGTTTGCCAGTAGGTGTCCCTCATTCCCATCTCAAAATGTTACAGGGGATCGGTTTAAATAATCCCCACCCCCCCCATCACCCTCCCTGCGCACCATGTTTTCCTTGCTGCCCAGGCCCCCCCTGTGTCCCCTACCCCCGTAGTGCACTGGCTTCCCTCCTTTCCTTCCCACCGGCAGAGCTGCAAGCACACAATAGGATTCTTTGTTTCCTGAATGAACACAATGAGTGATCGGTGATCGGTACTGAGTGATCGGTACTGATTACTCACTGTGTTCATTCATAATTGAAGCAGAGAAAACTGTGGGGGTTTTTTTGGGGGGGGGGCTGTCAGCTCTGTGCAGCCTCTCCAACTATCCAGGAATATGTGAGCCACCATTCGCTGCATGTATATTGTCTTCAGTAATGAGCTTGTAGACTGATTGGGGGTCTGAAAAGAGGAATAAAGGGGGCTAATCCAAGTTGTAGATGTTAGCAGGAATGATATGGGGTCGGAATGTTAAGGATGGGTTTTGCTGATCTAAGGTCTAAAGAGGGGCTAATTGGGGGCATCTAAAAAGTGAATAAAAGGGGGGATATCCAAGGACACAAAGTAGACATCTGCCTGGGTTTAGTTCCTGAACAGTTTTGTGAATCTTACTCAACTTTGCAGCAAACCCCATTAAAGTCTCTGGAGGACAAGTCTTGTTTTTCATATCTGGCTACTTGTAGGTGAATAAGCAAGCTATTGTCAAACAAAAGGCATGGCAAAGCAGGCACTGCAATAGGGGAAAATGTGTGGGGTAGGTGGGTGACACTCTCGCCATGTTCCCCTCCTCAATGGGCGCCAAGTATGGGTCATATGGAAAGCCTTCCCCTGGGGTGGGTTCTTCTGGGCTACACTAGGCATCTTTAACAGGGTCATTGCCTTACACATAGGGTCATTTTTGCCTGAGTGGATGACTGTGATGTATATTAACTGTCTTTCTGTTAATATGCACCACCAAGGTCACTAGTTACATTTATGAGGGGCAAGCAGAGCCAATGCTCTCTTCACCTGTCCAGCATATCTGCACTACCTCACTCCCAGTAATGGGCTAGGCTCCTGCCGTGCACCTAGCGCGGTCTCCATGCATGCACCCATTTAACTGTTCCTTTCCTGTACCTGTGCACAGGCTGACGGCCTCTGCGGTGCTGAACTGCTCCCGTTGCCATGGGAAACGCACCACTCACGGAGGGAATGCCGACAACTACTCCTCCTGCAAGAGGCTGTCCCACCCGCCGACCACAGGGTCGGAACCCAAGAAAGCCCGCCAAGGAAAACCCGGGAAACATGTTAACTCCAATCCTCCCGGCTGAGGCAGCTTGGACTACCCTGCTTACAAATATACCAATGACAACATTTTAATACACAAATAATTTAAAACAAACTCTCTCTCTGTAGAATTTTTAGCCCTCACTATGAGTTCCAACATGAAATAAAAATAATATAAAAAGGGGCTGGGTTACCTATTCCTTCAGATTATTGGCCCTTATGACCCAGCTGACCAAGGGCAAAGGCTATGCACTGCACTGCACTATAATTTGTTTGTTATGTCTGGTGGTGAACCCACAAACTTTCTGGGCAAAAACTCATGGCAGTAGTAAACTGAACCTCATCCCTATTGTTACCATATGAAGCATAACAAAGGAAGAGGTGATATGACCGGCACATTTAAGATCCCAGTCTAATAGGTGAAGTAAATCCTTATAGTGCTGGGCAAAGAGACTCGTCCCTTGTTTCTGATCAGCTTCTGTAGAGAAGCCAGTGACCATGATCTACTGCTTAGCTGTAGTGGAGGAAGGTTAGGTTACTGGCCTTACTACTGTATCTGGCTATTCACTCATTTACCACTAATTTAAACTGACTCCTGCAAAACATATTCTAATGCCTTGTACACACGGGCGGACTTTTCAGCAACAAAGGTCCGACAGTCTTTCCAACGGACTTTCGAAAGAACGGACTTGCCTACACACGATCACACCAAAGTCCGACGGATTCGTACGTCATGACGTACGACTGGACTAAAATAAGGAAGTTGATAGCCAGTAGCCAATAGCTGCCTTGGCGTCGGTTTTCATCCGTCGGACTAGCATACAGACGAGCGGATTTCTAGATAGGAACTGGGTCCAAATCTAAAGTCTGTCAGATTTTCGACAGAAACAGTCCGCTGAAGGTCTGATGAAGCCCACACACGGTCGGATTGTCCGCCGGATTCTTTCCGTCGAAAAGTCCGCTCGTGTGTACAGGGCATAAGAGACCTGCTGTGACTGGTTGCATGCAGAAAACATTTGGACCCATTCCACCACCTGATGGTTTCGGATTATGCCTTCAGATGAAATTATTATCTGCATGTAACATGGTTGATTGAAGGGGGGTCCAACACTTTCACAATGGAAAATGGAGCTAGTAGATGGCCCACCATGACTTACTGCTAACACTGGAACAGTTTGGTTTGGTTGAAGCCTCTAGCGTAACTTAACTGACCATATATATGGTCGTGACCAGTGTTGAGGAATAAGGGCTCCAAAAAAGATTTAGGGGTACTTCTAAAGTAATTTGGAAGCCCCCTTAGCCCCAAATATCCACCCGCTTCAGCGTCATATGAGTACCTCTTAATACTCATTCCCGAAAGAATAAAATGTACTGTGGGTATAGGATTGGGTATATGGGATTGTATGATATTTTTTATTTTTTTATTTTTATTTTTTTATGGTTGAACCAGATGTACTTGTGTCTTTAACGTCATCGTCAATCAAGGCATCCAGTGATGTGAACCTAGGCCTGGGGATCCTGCGTGAAGTCATTAACCATATATAGACAATAGGGATGAGCTCAAGGTTCGGTTGAAACCTTTTTACCTCATCCCAACTGACTATACATGGTCAATGTTGAGGGATAAAGTCCTACCCATATTAAACAAAGTAAATAAATATCTGCAAAACCGTTATACAATCCCTTTGTGCTACACCTCTATATATTTTAGCAAACTGCCCCAGGACTAATATGGAGGCATCTAGCAGTGTCCTCTGTCTGTTTCAATATAAGTACACCTCATAACACAGAGAATGTGCTGAACAACCTGACACTGGCAAGCAGTTGCAGATCCCTCCATGTGAGTCCTTCTGCTGAGATGATCTTGGAGTAGCACGGCATGGGCATCCTCTCCTTCGGGGCTAATTGGAAGTGTACCATGATAAGGATTTCAGAGCAGGGTGTCTGAGGGATCTGCAAGGAGCTGCCGTCATAAGGGAGAGGCTCGTTGAGTCAAAGCACTCCAGCTGCTGGTAACAACACCTATAGTTAATGAAGTTTATTGCAGGATGACTTAATTATACCTGCATAGAAAGTCTACATTCACACCTCAACATGGGAGGTGCAGTATACTTCAGATGAGTTTTCCATGCATTCACTTTGAAACCCCAAGAAAGGTTCATTTTGGAACCTCAACAAAGATGCAGTTGCATCAAGCAGGTTTTGTAAGGCACCTGCAATGCACTAAAATACAGAGATGTAAAAGTAACCTAACACTTGCCATAGAGCGTCTTTACACCTATACAGGTCATTAAGGGTCATCTGCAGAACGACATCCATACCAGCAGTTGCTCTAGAGAAGACCAGGTGGCCTACAGCCCCAGGACATTGGAATTTATTTGATTACATTGGCACTTTGTTTTAATAAAATACACCAGAGTATCAAGAGACAAGTTTTGTTGGTGGCCTGTGCCCAGTGGTGGCAAATCGCAGGGTTGGTCTGGAGTGGACTCACATTGCTCTCTTGTGGCATATTTAATTGTTCAGGTGAGGTGAGAGAGAACGATACACCTGGTGCACTCGTGAACTAGTAAAGAGCTGTACTAAGTGCCGACTTCATAGCAAGACCCCCAATAGAGGAAGTCCAAAGTGGCTTCTTTCTCCAGGGTGACCTCCAGTCAACCAACGGTATCTATTTGGGTTCCTACTTGAAATTTTGCTGTCGGTTACAAGAACAAAATCTTGTCCCATTCTATTATTGGCCTAATAAAGAAGAAGCATACTTCAATATTAGATATAATCCTAATAAGGGTGCTTCCATATTAGAGCGATGATGTACATTGAAGTGAAGGATTCCCAGTTTGGGGGCTTCAGCAATCTGCACATCGGTAGGGAGATCATTGGATCGCTTAACCGGATCACTAAGTCAACCATTCTGCATGAAGCACAAACTAGTTGTATAACTAGAACTTCAGATCTACTACCAGTCCTGACCAGATCAAAACAACCAATGTTTCTCAAGTGCGGAGCACAATAGCTTAGAAGGCATTAAAGATATCTACAGGTGGTGGAGGTCACCTAACTCTTAAGCCAGCCACACATGGATCAAAATTCAGCTGGTTCAGCAGGGACTGGCCGAATTTCAATCCATGCATGAGCAGTGCTGGTTGTACAAAAGTCCAGCATCCAGCTGACTTCTGTACATACACCCCGCAGGCTTTCCCTTATCGATCGGTGCTACTGGCTAATGTTCATACCAGACCACAAACCCTTTATCATTGGCAGTGCTTTAAGAGGGTTTCCCCCCAAAATGGGAGTACTACCCAAAAAGAACTGATGCCTGATGCTCACAGGTACACGTCAGCACTCCCTCTCCCCCGGTGCCCAGGAGAGGGTGTTGACTGGAAAAGGGGGAGCTTATGTGCCAACTTGATAGAGGCAAAGGGTACAAGTAAGCAGTCTACCCTTTCTGTGTGAACTGGTTTTAGGGTTTTTTTCTGGACTCCTAACCAGTTTCATACGTGATGTGTAAAATAAATAAAACCACTCACTGTTGGGTTACTCGACAATACCCAAGGGGTTAAATATGCCACAGACCTATGGTTCCCTTCTGCTGGGTAAGGCCACTCCAAAATCCTATTATTAATGTGATCTAACTTCTGGGTTCCATGGGTGGACAACAGTGTCCCATGATGAGTCTCCTTCAGTGGCAGCATTACAAAGGAGGGAGCGTAGCCGCATGCTCCATACTTCTGTAGGGAGCTACTGCCCTCTACTGTTAGCTGTCAGTATTCCAGTTTTATGTATAGTTATGTACATCATTTCCTGCCCTTGCTGGCTGGGCTGTGAGGATGGAATACAGAATGTAGAAAAGCTTACAATCTATTGGGGTATAGGGGAGGATATTGAAGGGGAAAAGCTTACAATCTATTAGGATAGAAGGAAGGATACAGAAGGATGAAGAGCTTACAATCTATTAGGGTATAAGGAAGGACACAGAAGGTAGAACAGCTTACAATCTATTAGGGTATAAGGAAGGACCCAGAAGGTAGAAGAGCTTACAATCTATTAGAGTATAAGGAAGGACACAGAAGGTAGAAGAGCTTACAATCTATTAGGGTATATGGGAGAATATATAGGGTAGAAGAGCTTACAATCTATTAGGGTATATGGGAGAATATATAGGGTAGAAGAGCTTACAATCTATTAAAATATAAGGATGGAGGATATAAAAGGTGGAAGAGCTTTAAGCTATTATGGTGTGTAAGGAAGATATAAAGGGTTTACTGCCTAATATCAGACTGACTCTGGTAAAGGTTGGAGAAGGATTTGTACAACACCAGAGACGTCTTGTAGGATGAAGCTCAGTCATTTTACACGTCCCGGCCCAGATTTCTGCTGACGTTCCCAAACAGCCATCTATAAAAATGAGTGACTATATAAAATATATAATAATACGTGACTGGCGTGACGCAATGATATGTGAGATGGTCTCTCCAGCCATAGAGATGTATGGGAAGCGGTCGGTGTCAGAAGTTGGGTAATCAGAGCTCAGGCACTCCTAGGACATGTTATACAACAATCACACCTGACCAGGGGCGGACTGGTAACTCATGGGGCCCCTGGGTAATAGGAGATTATGGGGCCCCCAGGCAATCAGAGATTATGAAGCCACACAGTATACACACACACAGTATACAATCACACAGTATACACATACATGTACACACAGTATACACAGACAGATGTAAAAAAAAACACAGATTTATACATACTGTCCCTGGTTTTACTGAGGCTGGCAACCCTGATGGGGCCCCCTAGTGGCTCAGGGCCCTCGGGCAGTGCCCGAGTGGCTCAATGGTCAGTCCGCCCCTGCACCTGACATCAAACACCTCCAAACTCCACTATAATTTGTCTCACTTTTGGAACTTTTGAAATTGATGTTAATGAGGCAATGTGGGCGGGGCCTTTACAACTTTGTGCAGAGCGATCTCTTTCTTCTATTCCTCTCCAGAGACTCACCGAGATGAAGGTTCTGATCTCCTGTCTGCTGGCTGCAGCTTTTTTCTTAGTCCCAGGTAAGCCGCCTGCAGTTGTTGGCATCGGATTTCTGGTATTTTTTAGTGTAATTTTTACAGAGATGGAAACTTTTATCATAATAAGCTGCTAGTAAGATCTGACAATATTTTAATTGGGAAATATTAATTTTATTACTTTTTATCAGATTAATTTTTTGGGCCGAAATGTCATTATTTTAGGTAGATTTGTCTTAACTTTTTTTTCCTTGATACATAGAAGAGTGATGAAAGAAAAAAAGGACAATTGGTCCATTAAGCCTGGCTATTTATATTATTTATATATATATATATAAATGACCTCCATAATATATATATATATATATATATATATATATATATATATATATACACACACATATAATTACCAAATGAGAACAAAAATGGGGTGGGACTTTACATGTACCTTGGAGGGTCTAATAAATACACATACCAAATAGGCTTAAAAATAACCAAATCTTGGTACCTTTGTAGGATCATAATGGCCTCACATTCATCCCTCATACTCTTTTAACACACACACACACATATATATATATATATATATATATATACAGTGAGGACGGAAAGTACGGTATTCAGACCCCCTTAAATTTTTCACTCTTTGTTATATTGCAGCCATTTGCTAAAATCATTTAAGTTCATTTTTTTCCTCATTAATGTACACACAGCACCCCATATTGTACACACAGCACCCCATATTGTACACACAGCACCCCATATTGTACAAACAGCACCCCATATTGTACACACAGCCCCCCATATTGTACAAACAGCACCCCATATTGACAGAAAAACACAGAATTGTTGACATTTTTGCAGATTTATTAAAAAAAAAACTGAAATATCACATGGTCCTAAGTATTCAGACCCTTTGCTCAGTATTTAGTAGAAGCCCCTTTTGATGAGTCTTTTTGGGAAAGATGCAACAAGTTTTTCACACCTGGATTTGGGGATCCTCTGCCATTCCTCCTTGCAGATCCTCTCCAGTTCTGTCAGGTTGGATGGTAAACATTGGTGGACGGCCATTTTTAGGTCTCTCTAGAGATGCTCAATTGGGTTTAAGTCAGGGCTCTGGCTGGGCCATTCAAGAACAGTCACGGAGTTGTTGTGAAGCCACTCCTTTGTTATTTTAGCTGTGTGCCTAGGATCATTGTCTTGTTGGAAGGTAAACCTTCGGCCCAGTCTGAGGTCCTGAGCACTCTGGAGAAGGTTTTCATCCAGGATATCCCTGTACTTGGCCACATTCATCTTTCTCTCGATTGCAACCAGTCGTCCTGTCCCTGCCGCTGAAAAACTCCCCCATAGCATGATGCTGTCACCATGCTTCACTGTTGGGACTGTATTGGACAGGTGATGAGCAGTGCCTAGTTTTCTCCACACATACCGCTTAGAATTAAGGCCAAAAAGTTCTATCTTGGTCTCATCAGACCAGGGAATCTTATTTCTCACCATCTTGGAGTCCTTCAGGTGTTTTTTAGCAAACTATATGCAGGCTTTCATGTGTCTTGCACTGAGGAGAGGCTTCCGTCGGGCCACTCTGCCATAAAGCCCTGACTGGTGGAGGGCTGCAGTGATGGTTGACTTTCTACAACCTTCTCCCATCTCCCGACTGCATCTCTGGAGCTCAGCCACAGTGATCTTTGGGTTCTTCTTTACCTCTCTCACCAAGGCTCTTCTCCCCGATAGCTCAGTTTGGCCGGACGGCCAGCTCTAGGAAGGGTTCTGGTTGTCCCAAACGTCTTCCATTTAAGGATTATGGAGGCCACTGTGCTCTTAGGAACCTTAAGTGCAGCAGAAATTTTTTTGTAACCTTGGCCAGATCTGTGCCTTGCCACAATTCTGTCTCTGAGCTCTTTAGGCGGTTCCTTTGACCTCATGATTCTCATTTGCTCTGCCATGCACTGTGAGCTGTAAGGTCTTTAATAGACAGGTGTGTGGCTTTCCTAATCAAGTCCAATCAGTATAATCAAACACAGCTGGACTCAAAAGAAGGTGTACAACCATCTCAAGGATGATCAGAAGAAATGGACAGCACCTGAGTTAAATATATGAGTGTCACAGCAAAGGGTCTGAATACTTAGGACCATGTGATATTTCAGTTTTTCTTTTTTAATAAATCTGCAAAAATGTCAACAATTCTGTGCTTTTCTGTCAATATGGGGTGCTGTGTGTACATTAAAGAGGAAAAAAATTAACTTAAATGATTTTAGCAAATGGCTGCAATATAACAAAGAGTGAAAAATGTAAGGGGGTCTGAATACTTTCCGTCCCCACTGTATATGTATATACACAGTATATACAGTGTATATATATATATATATATATATATCAGGAAAAATAAGTATGAAACACATCACAATTTTTCTAGGTTAATATATTGGAAAAGGTGCTATTGACATGAAAATTGTGCCCCAAATGTTGGTAACAACCCATGCAATCCATACATACTAAGACACCAAAACAAATAGGTTCAGAAATGAAGTTCTGTGTAATAAAATGGAGGGACACAGGGAAAAGGTATTGAACACGCTAACTGAAATGTATTTTCCTTTAATGATATGATGTTTGCCAGTGCCATATGCTGAAAAACAGCCCCGCCCACACCATGATGTTCCTGCCTCCAAACCTCACTGTTGGTATCGGGGTGTTTTTGGTGTGATGTGCCATTTGACCTCCAAACATGTTGTGTATTATGTTCAATTTTGGTCTCATCTGACCAGACTCTATTCTCCCCGTATTTCACAGGCTTGTCTAAATGTTGTTCTGCAAACTTTAAACAAGCTTCAACATCCTTTTTCTTCAGCAATGGAGTGTTGCGTGGTGAGTGTGCATACAGGTAATGGCGGGGGAGTGCATTACTTATTGTGTACCTCCTATTGTGATGGTACCAACCTATCCTGAATTGATAAGGGAGGTTTGAGAGGAAGAGGCTCTGTTGGAAGAAAAGAGTCAATGATCAAGAGATGTGAATCCTGTTACTGGGAACAAAGAGAAAGTGGTGGCCTGCGCTGTACATGCAGAAATAAAGTTTTCCGACGACGAACTAAATCTGGAACTAAATCTGAACCGAAGGGATCGACTCCCCCTGACATCCATAAACCAGTTGCGGAACTAGGGCCAATGGAACTGATGACCAGACTCAAATGTACCATGCACTGATGTGAGTGATGGAGAACAAAGCAAAAGTTCAGGAGCAAGGGACTCATGTAAGCGTACCAAAACCGCACTCAGAACGAGAAAGGAGATGTTATGGATGTGGAGAAGCCAGACAATTTTAAGCCAAGTGTCCCAAGGCGGGTGTCAGCCCTCAACTCCTCAATGAAGTCCTGAGAAAGTTATAGAAACTACTTTTTCCCAAGCTGGCGGAAAACTTCAAGGGACCTCAGTGAGGGAGCTAGTTGGGAGTCCAAAGGGAAGACTGCGCTCCAATGATAAGAAAGGAGACTGGAAGAAGATCAAGAGAGGAGGAGGCAAGCTATTAGTTCTCTTGCACCCATCAGTGCCCAAGTGACCCAAAATTAAAACCCCCGGACAATGGGAGAAGGGGACAGGAAATCAATGCACACCTTGAAAACAAGCAGTAAAATCACAAACAAAGAGGCCTGTTAGAGCTCATACCTTAGAGTCACCTGGGGAAACCTACCCAAGAACTTAGTGGGGCCTTCTCTTATAGTATCATTCCAGGTGGAGGGCATCTATACTGGAGCAGTAACATTGCTGTATCAAGACTTCTATCATAAGTACTTAAAACATATCCCCTTGTGCAAACTTGATGAGCTAGAAATTTGGGGAATTGGAACTCAGAAGTTCCCCTACAATGGTTACATACCTATCAAGATAACCTTTGACTCTGCTCTAGCCAGAAGGCCAGAGACCTTCGACACATTAGCAGTCGTATGTTCTCGACCGCATGGAGCCGGACGAAATTCCCTGCTGATAGGCACTTATACCCATCAGGTGAGAAGGCTACTCACTCCCTTGGTCGTACAGAGTGCCCCTGTTGGAAAAATCCATCCTCAGTTGAGGCAAGCATTTCAAAGGGTATTGCAAGAAAAGAAGGCACCTGCCGAAGGAGTGGGAAGGTTGTGGCGACTAGACACTCAAGAGAGGGTGCTCACAGCCTGGGGAAAGAGCTGCCTTAAAGCCACCGTCAAGTTGTCCTGGGACCAACCGGATCCATACGTGGTGGTAGAAGCTGATCCCACAGAGGAAGAAGTCGGGATAGAGCTAGTTCCAGAGATTATACCCACTCGAGCTTTGCAAAGGAGTGGGGGGCGAATTCCTGTTAGTGTGTGGAACTTCACTAGTCACCCAGTCAGCCTGAAGCCTCGAATGGTGATTGGGAAAGTGAATGCTGCCACCCTGGTGGCACATAATGAGACAGCCCAAGTGGGAGATGGAAGGAATGCCACTGCTTACTGCCCAAGCCTCCCCCTGCTAAGGAAGGAAGGATTAAAGCTCAAAAAGCTCAGTGCCCAACATCAAATTCTATCGACTGAGGATAAGCCCTTCCGAGAGAGGGCAAAGAGGGTCCAGTTATGCGATTTAGAAGACCTTTGGGAACAACTGGCTGAACTGAGAAGGTCAAGAGTGATTTAAGAGTCCCGAAGCCCTTATGCTTCTCCGATCGTGGTGGTGAGAAAGAAGAATGGGTCTCTCCGGATGTGCATTGATTATAGAACCTTGAATCGAAGGACTATCCCAGATCAATACATGACCCCTTGCATAGACGAAGCCCTGCAGTGCTTATCTGGGGCCAAATGGTTCAGTGTTGGACTTGAAGAGTGGATACTACCAGATCACTATGCACCCAGAAGGCCTTTTTTAGCCCATTGGGATTTTTCGAGTTTGATTGGATGCCTCAGGGATTGACTGGGGCTCCTGCCACCTTCCTGGCAACCAATGGAGAATACAGTGGAATGATATGAACTTGGTAGAAGTACTAGTATACCTTGATGACATCATCGTGTTTGGCCGAACTTTGGAAGAACATGAGGCCCGATTGGAGAAGGTTTTCCAGCTATTACAAGAAGAGGGGTTGAAGCTGTCATTGGAAAAGTGCTAATTCTATCAGACCTCTGTCACCTATTTAGGACACATGGTATCCACAGAGGGGATAGCCACAAATTGCTCGGACATTGAACGAGATGCTACAGAAGCAAATAGATTGAGAACAGCAGAAAACCCAGAAAGGAGGAGGAAGGAAGCATAGGGAATCTATCCAGGACCAGTGGACAGAGAAGTGTGAGAGGTCCTTTGAGAGGTTGAAGGGGAGTCTGGTCGAAGCTTTGGTGTTGGCCTACACTGACCCCTCAAAGCCTTATGAATTAAACGTGGAAGCCAGTAGAGATGGTATTGGTAGAGTGCTGTACCAAGAGTCAGAGGGGAAACTCCAGAGAGTAGCATACGTGAGTGGGCAGCTTTACTCCTCCAGAGAATAATTATGCAATGCACAAGTTGGAGTTCTTGGCCCTCAAGTGGGCTGTAACAAACGCCGGGACTACCTATATGAAGTCGCCTTTGTGGTGAAGACGGATAACACCCCTGACCTATTTGTCATCCTCTGCTAAGTTGGACACTACTGGGCATCGGTGGTTATCCGCTTTATTCAGTTTGAAATATCGGCCAGGAGTGGGAAATAGAGATGCTGATGCGCTTTCCCGAAGACCACACTTCACCTGGAATGATCAGAGAAGTTGGGTTCGCTTAGCCCCCGAAGGAGCACAAGCAGTGTGCCAAGGGGTGGAATATAAACACGGGGGGGGGCCATAGGGGCTGAAGCTCCGGGAGTCACCCCTTCAGGAGTACCAAAACACTAATTTAACCTGACCCAAGTACGCAGCCAAGAATTGCCTTAACTGACTAAGGAGGACATGAGGAGGGATCAGCGGGAAGATCCACTAGTAAATCTAATAAGGAAGTCACTATGGACTAAAGACCCTCAAATACTGATGAATAGTGCCATTGATTCATAGGGAATGGGAACAAATGAGAATAGAAGAGGGGATCCTATATCGAAGAGGTTCCCCTGAAGAGGCAGAAAGTGTAAGTCGCTGTTCCTTTCAGAGAAACATTGCTTGACTGTGTTAATGATGACCATGGTCATTTAGGCCCAGATAAAACTTTCAAACTAGTCAGGGACTGATTCTACTGGCCGAACATGAGAACGGAAGTGGAGAGTTACTGTCGCTCTTGCGTCAGGTGTATCAAGAGAAAGGCTCTCCCAAGCAGGGCCGCTCCAATGGGCCATCTACAAAGTCAAGGACCAATGGAGTTGGTGTGCATTGATTTCCTGTGTCTGGAACCTGATCTGAGTGGGAGGAGTAATGTCCCATTTGTGACAGATCATTTCACATGATATGCCCAGACTTTCCCCACCAGGGATCAACAAGCCAGCACGGTAGCCAAGATTTTAGTGGAGATTTTCTTTGTTCATTACGGGCTGCCTCAGCGTTTACACTCAGATCAAGGCTGGGACTTCGAGAGCAAATTAGTCCACAGACTGTGTAAACTTTTGAACATAAAGAATTCGAAAACTACCCCTTACCACCCCCAAGGTGATCCACAACCAGACCGGTTTAACTGTACTCTCTTGAACATGCTGGGGACCTTCCCACTAGAGAAGAAACAACATTGGGGAGACCACATTGCTGCAATAGTCCATGCCTACAATAGCCCCTTGAATGATTCTACAGGGTACTTCCCTTGCCGATTGATGTTCGGGAGAGAGGCTTGCTTACCAGTGGATTTAGCCTTTGGGACCTCCACAGATCACACTTCCCAGGCCTCTTATAAGGGATACGTTGACAGGCTAAGGAAGAATCTAAAGGTAGCCTATAAGAAAGCCAAGGAAGCCTCCACCATCAGAGAACAAAGGAATAAGAGGAACTTTGATCTTAAAGTAAGAGTTCAAAATCTACAACCTGGGGATTGGGTGTTGTTACACAATCTAGGGGTGCCAGGGAAACATAAGCTAGCTGATCAATGGCGTTCCTAACCTTACAGTGTTTGCCAACGACTGCCTGGACTTCCTGTGTACCAGATCAGACCAGAAGGGAAGACGGGGTCCCTAAAGACTTGGCATCGGAATCATCTGTCCAGGTACCTTCAGCCCCTGATCTTGAGCCCCTTCAGTGTCCAACATTGAGGCCTCGGGTCAGAAAACCTTGTCTTCTCACATCTCCGGAGGAAGAAAGCGGTGATAAGGAAGTACCTCTGGATTGGCTGTGGGCCCACTCTTCGGGAGATGATCCCCTTGTCTCTGATGTTGGAGAAGAAGACTGTTTAGGGACAGGCCTTCACATGCCTGACACTGAGGCCATGGTTTCCTACCCGCGTCTGGAAACTGAAGGAGTCAAGCTGGAACATATTGAAGTGTCTGATCCGGTTGATTCACTCATCCCTCCTACTAACATAGAGAGAGAGATAGTCTTAGAACCAGAACCTGCAATAGAACCAGAACCTGAAATGGAGCCAGAGACTGAGGTAGGGTCCGAACCGGAAGCTTGAAGCAGTCATTGGGGAACAGAATAGGAACCTGAATCTTCAGAAGACATGCACTCTCGCCTGAGACAAAAGATATGTCCCCCAAAGAGGTTGACCTACAACACCCTTGGAGAAAACTCAGATGAACTCATACCCACTGCTTAACGTCCCAGTCAAGCACTTGCCTCCTTCACCGAGTCTTTAGTGAAGGATGACCTTGATCCACCCTCTGACACTACTGGGTGGGCCACTGATCTACTTTTGGCCTGTCATAAACTTAACATGACTTCCTCTTCTGTTGATGTATATAGTTTGTTATCCTCTAGTCTAGCCTCTAGTTTAGTAGATTAATAATTGATTAGCTTCATGCAGTAAAGTGATTTTGGGTTATATCCTGTCTTTAGGGACCAAAGACTTTCAAATGGGGGGAGGATGTAGCAATATGGACTGTCAGCAGAAAGCACCGTAACTTTCAGTGTTTCTAGACATCGCTTATTCCTTTGGTAATCAGTGGAATCAGTGGCCACATATCTGTGCGTCCAACAAGGTGAATTATGGGACGTATAGTTCTCCTTCAGACTATTACTATGCAACCATGTACCCGAAGACTACACATCCCAGGGATCTTCGCGGGGAGTGACCATAAAAGGAGCGAGAAGCCAGCGCAGAGTCTCTTCCTCCTGGGCCTGACGCGAGACGGACCTCTCTGTGTAACAGGGAGAGAAAGGTCGCAGCCTACACGCGGAGCCTTACTCCCACCCCGAGGTCTAAGGGGCCTAGTTCTGTTATTCGCTGTTTGACATCTTGTCACTAACATCACTTGGATCGCCTGCCTGTCGGTGTGGGTGCGTGGGGCAAGTTTCACTTCGGAAGACTGAGACAGTGGATCCGCTGCCTGAGTGCTGTTAGACGTGTTTCTGTCCAGAAGACCTTGGGTCGATTTGGTCGTTGGTGAGAGGACAAATAGCTCAACCCTTTATTTATTCATTACCACTATTACAGAACACTGTGCACAGACATCTTTACCCCAAGAACACTTTACTGCATTGCTTGAACACTGTGCTCAGATGCCTTAGATCTTCACCACTAGGAAGCTATTGCTTTATCTACCACCGAACGGATTACAGTTACAAGCTCCAACTAGCTAGAGAAGAACATCAGATCTGCAATGTGTAACTCTTGTGCCATTACCAATAGGAAAGCCTATATATTACCTTCAGTAGACCTGCTCTTTCATTAGGATAGCATAGGCTGGTTAGATTATATCTTTCTCAAAGTAGCCACATAAGTAGTTACCTGAAACATCTGCTAGGAGGTGACTTTGGATCTAAATACAGTGTATATGTATATATATAATATTGTTCGTTGCTGAACCATTGTTTGTGTCCTTGTTAGGAATTTGTTTGCTGAGTTGGCGCTGTAATCCGGGTTGAGCAGATTTATTACCTCTTTCTGTGAAATAACTTCCTTTATTTGGTTCAAGTAAAATATTTCAGTACCTAATACTACTGAGTTGTTTAATTATTGCTGCACAGTGTTACAAGGATGTCTGAACCCAGAGTGTCAGGTGGGTTGGAAGGTTCACTTGTCATGGCCGTGCAGATGAGCAGGTAATTTCCAGCAGTCCCAAAGGGGGCAGTGCTACACAAACAACTATTGGATTTACATATAGCTTAAATGTTGTATCATTATCAGAGCTTACTACCGCTTTAAATATGGTAGAGCCTGAGCAGCAGGGGAGTCGGGTGGAAGATAGAGTGCTGAGGTTGCTGGGAGGGGACCCCGGGTCTGGGGGCTTTGACTCCAGGATTGAGCTGAGGAAAGGAAGGAGAGGAAGCCTAAGAAAGGGATCTCCGTTACCTTTGGGTCTTGTGCAGAAGACATCCGGGCTGGCCTGGGAAGATTTGTTGGAGGCCTGAACAAGGACAGTGTGAGAACCTCAGCACACCTAGGGGCATACAAGGGGACAGACTGCCAGACGTACAGTAACATACTTTCCAGAGACAGCGTTGTGCTAAATCCCAATCCCTTGTCCTGGGGAATTCCTCAGAAGCATGAAGGTGGTCTGGTAGTTAAGCAGCCAGGAGGGCTGGTAGTATCTACAAGTGTCAGAACTGTGTGAGGTTCTACTGAGGAGAACTTTACCACAGATCCATAGAGCCTGCAATTATTCCAGAGGGAGCACAGTCCAGGATCTTCATTTTTTGTGTACATAGAGAAGAAATATGTCCTCATCTGTTGTTCTTCAATTCAAGTTGGGCATTCCATAATCCCTATCCCATCGATCCAAGTTGTTTCCTCCAATAGAACAACAAAAACCAGCCCATGGACTGAGTACTTATGTCTGAATGCAAGTTGGAAATGTGTGTTGCCTGGCTGTGCAGGAATAGGGGTAATCAAGATCCAGCGGTTCCTGCGGGGGTAGTGTTAAGCCTATTTATCTTCTTAGTAAGCGTGATTGTATACTTTATGACATTACTAACCCGTATCATGTCTTCCCAACCAGCCTCCACCGAAAACCAAATCCAGTGCTATTTCTGCTATAATCCAACAGATGTAAATTCCTGCAACCTGATCAAGACCTGTCCAGTGAACTATACTTTCTGTAGAACTGTCACATTAAGTCCAAACATGGGTGAGTGTCCTGATTCGATGGTGGCATCAACCAGAGGTTCATGGTGGCTGTATGTGACAATTGGGTGTGGTAAAGCTGGCCATACACACGGAAATGTGATAGAATGATTGAACCTTCGATTACATTTTTTGGCAAGATCACAAAGACGTAACATGGTGGTTGCGATGGACCTTTAAAGAGATGGGATCGAAGATGTCCCAGTTAAACCCAAAATCTGAAAAGCTGTCACTGAAATTGTAGCCTTTTCTGTTTTTGGTTGTAAATCACTCTCAGGGAATTGCATATGATCAGTTTTGCAAATCACAGTGGAATGAAAGTTGTTGAAATTGACTGAAAATTGCCATTTGTTGGGTACACTTTTTTAAGGGACAACAAAACCTCAGCAATTAACATTACTAAAGTGAAGTTCTGAACATATAAAAGGAGCATTTCTGGTTCTGAGGGCTTTATAGTGACAAACAATGCAGTTTGAACACACAATTCATTCTCTCTGTTATAAATGAACAATAAATAAATTGTATCTCCTTTTCTTAAGGGGACAGTACAAATTCACTTAAAAAAAAATGGTGTGGGGTTCTCCTTAATATTCAAACCAGACTCTTACCCAGGCAAGCGACCTGGGTGGCCAGGAAAAGGAGAATGGTGAGCGTGTGCCTTCCTGTACCATACTAGGCCACATACCTTTCATCACTGGTGGGGGAACCTTCTGGAGGAAATGTGTCAAAGCCCCCCCCCCCCCCCTTCCACACACACACATTTCTTAAAAAATTGAAGGATACAGGCCTTAAAAGTATGTGGGAGTTTATGGGGCTACTTTTAAAGGGTAGGAAGGATGGAAAGCATGCCCCCCCCCCCCTTTTCCTGTACTATACCATTCCACATACCTTGCAACACTGAGGGGGGGGGGGTAACCTTGCAAGTGGCGGTGTCAAAGCTCCCCCACCCTTGCAAAGGAGCCCTCTTCCAATGTTGAGGGATAAGGGCCTCAAAAAGGATGTGGCGGCTCGTGTGTGTGTGTGGGGGGGGGGGGAGTGGTAAAAATGGTCTTGGGAGGATGGCAAGCATCCACCCCCTCTTTCTGTACCATACAAGGCCACATACCTTTCGACATTGTTGGGGCTACCTTGCAAAAGGAGGTGTCAGAGCTTCCCTCCACCATTGTAAAGAAGCCTTCTTAAAATGTTGAGGGATAAGGGCCTCAAGAAAAGATGTTGGGGTTTGTGTGAGGAACTTATAAAGAATAGAGAGGATGGTGAACATGCACCCCCTCTTCATTTAGCATCCCTGGCTACAGACATTTCAGTATTGGTGGGGAAACCTTCCAGGAGGGAGTGTCAAAGCTCTCCCTCACCCTTGCAACGTAACATTCTTCCAATGTTAAGGGTTAAGGTGGGGGGGACTTATAAAGGATAGGTGGGGAGGATGGCAAGCATGCACCCCCCCACGCCCTCACACTTCCTGTACCATACAAGGCCACATAACTTTCAACGTTGATGGGGGAACCTTACAAAAAGGGGTGTCAACCCCCCCCCCCCTGCAAAGGAGCCCTCTTTTAATGTGGAGGGATAAGGGCCTCAAAAAGGATGTGGGAGTTTATGGGGGGGGGCTTATAAAGGATAGGGAGGGTGGCAAGCATCCACCCCCTTTTTCTGTACCATACCAAGCCACATACCTTTCAACACTGGGGGGGGGGGGGGGGGGTAACCTTGCAAAAGGGGGTGTCAAAGCCCATCCACCCTTCAAAGGAGCCCTCTTTCAATATTGAGGGTTAAGAGCCTCAAAAAGGATGTGGGGCTTTGTTTAAAGGATAGGGAGGATGGCAAGCATGCACCCCTCACTTCCTGCACCATACCAGGCCACATAACTTTCAACATTTGTGGGGTAACCTGGCAAGAGAGAGTGCCAAAACTGCCTTCCACCATAGCAAAGAAGCATTCTTGCACTGTTGAGGGATAAGGACCTCAAAAAGGATGTGGGCTACTTATAAAGGAATCTGGGAGCCCCTTTTTAATTATGGGAGCCCAAATATCTCCCCTCTCCTAGGTGAAATGGATACATTGGCACATTAGTACCTCCTATTACTCATTCCCAATGTAGCAAAGTCCCAGTTCTCTCCAGGCCTAATGGTGACCTCCAGAGTTAGGGACAGCTGACATCCTTCTGTATAGAGTTGGTTACAAGGCATGGTGGGTGTAATGCAAAGTAGATTGATGGGCGCCAGACACTTCTTGAATGCAAAGAGATGTATTGTCTCTTAAACAGAACTGTGGGAGAGAGGAGAGAGGACACCCTTTAAAGAGGTGTTCCCATTTAAAAAAAAAAAAAATTAAAAGTCAGCAGCTACAAATACTTACCTGTCACTTACACTGTCCCTGGGTCCAGCGATGCGGGGGATTGAAGCCCCGCTCGTCCCCCCCCACTGCCCGGCATTTTAACTGTGGGCGCCCGGCTGTGGCTTCCACACCAATACACCCCCACCACCAGCCTGAACCGGTGATACCCCATCCCCCACACCATTACACCCCACCACCAGCCTGAACCGGTGATACCCCATCCCCCACACCATTACACCCCCACCACCAGCCTGAACCGGTGATATCCCATCCCCCACACCATTACACCCCCACCACCAGCCTGAACCGGTGATACCCCATCCCCCACACCATTACACCCCCACCACCAGCCTGAACTGGTGATACAAGGCGGGATGGATCCATGCGCCAAATTCTGACCCCACCATCTGAATGTCGCAGCTGAAATCCAGACTCCTCAGACCAGGCAACGTTTTTCCAATCGTCTCCAATCTTCTCCAATTTTGGTGATCCTGTGCCAATTGTAGCCTCAGTTTCCTGTTCTTAGCTGGCACCCAGTATGGTCTTCTGCTGCTGTAGCCCATCTGCTTCAACGTTCGATGTGTTGTGCGTTCAGAGATGGTATTCTGCATACCTTGGGTGTAACAAGTGGATTAGTTACTGTTGGCTTTCAATCATATGGAACCAGTCTGCCCCATTCTCCTCTGACATCAACAAGGTATTTTCCTCCACACAACCACCGCTCACTGGATATTTTCTCTTTTTCCCACCATTCTCTGTAAACCCCGAGAGATGGTTGTGTGTGAAAATCCCAGAAATACTCAGACCAGCCCCGTCTGTCACCAACAACCACGCCACGTTCAAAGCCACTTAAATCCCCTTTCTTCCCCCATTCTGATGCTCGGTTTGAACTTCAGCAAGTTGTCTTCACCACATCTAGATGCCTAAATGCATTGAGTTGCTGCCATGTGATTGGCTAAATAGCATTTTGGGTTACCAAGCAATTGAACAGGTGTACCTAATAAAGTGGCCGGTGAGTATATATTTCTATCGCTCACACGTAGATATCTATCAATAGGTAGCGAGGAATCATTTTAATTTCAGGACTCGGTAGACCCAAAATTAGCATTTTTTTATGGTAATCCCTTCTTTTTTGTTGTCTTTGTGCATCTCAGGCTTCCCCTACACTTCATCAACACTGATGGTCACCAGGGACTGCGTCGAAAACTGTCAAAATAGCGACATGGCGGACTTGGGGTCACAGACGGAAGTCTATTGCTGCAAAGGAGACCTGTGTAACAATCAGTATGGAGTTGTCCCGACCTGCGCCAACCACCAGGGGGCATCGACCTTCCACCTGCAGGGCGGAGCATACGGGGGACTCGTCCTGGGCTTCAGTGTGTTCATTGTTCTCTTCCCATCCTGGGTCTGGTGACATTTCCCGCTCTCCCCGGAGTGCCACCTAAAGGACTACATCTCTTCTCACTAATCAACTCTTCTCCTCCATGTTTTTTTTTTTAATTGTTTTTATTTGAATTTTTTTAAAAGCATTACATATACATTTATTCGACCTGTACAACTTTTTTGCACTATAAACAAAAAAAAAGAGAGACAATTTTGAAAAAAAAAACGCAATATTTTTTACTTTTTGCTATAATAAATATCCCCCAAAAATATATAATAAAAGTATTTTTTTCCTCAGTTTAGGCCGATACGTATTCTTCTACATATTTTTGGTAAAAAAAAAAAAAAAATCACAATAAGCGTATATTGATTGGTTTGCACAAAAGTTATAGCGTCTACAAAATAAGGGATAGATTTATGGCATTTTTATTAGTAATTTTTTTTTTTTTTACTAGTAATGGTGGCGATCTGCCATTTTTATCGGGACTGCGACATTGCGGCGCACACATCGGACAATTTTGACACATTTTTTTGGGACCATTGTCATTAATACAGCGATCAGTGCTGTAAAAATGCACTGATTACTGCAAAAATGTCACTGGCAGGGAAGGGGTTAACACTAGGGGGGGGGCGATCAAGGGGTTAATGTGTTCCCTAGTGTGTGTTCTAACTGAGGGAGGGGGGGACTGTGTAGGGGAAGAGATAGATCGCTGTTCATACTCTGTAACGGACCTAAACGGCGTGTTCCCAGGAGACCATCCCCCTATATCGCAAACGTTTCCATAGGTCCGGCATAAGAAGGGAGAAAAAAGGAGACTCCAATGGTGTAGAACTTCTTCGATAGTTTATTAAAAGTATTCAGTACAAAAACAATCCTTGCAAGGACATGGGATAAAACAGCTCTGCTAGTATCGAAAAAACAAGACGCGCATGCGCAATGCGTGCGAGCCGTGGCGACCCGGGTAAACCAGCTCTGCGCATGCGCGTCTTGTTTTTTCGATACTAGCAGAGCTGTTTTATCCCATGTCCTTGCAAGGATCGTTTTTGTACTGAATATTTTATAATATTTTATACGCTGCACTCATACTTTTATCTTTATTCTTTGTGCCCTTATATCAGGGCAGAGGTGGCTCTAGGCTTTGTGAGGCCTTAGGCAAAACTTACACATGAGGCCCCATGGACTGGGACGCTCCGTGATGAGGCCACTATTCCTCAGGCTGCGGGCAGTATCTGATTTGTCCGTCAGCTCCTAAACCACAGAGTCCCAGTGGGGCTAGGCAGAGCCGCCGGCGTCAACTTCAGTGATTGAGAACAGGCAAATTAGGCGGCCAGCGAGGCCCCTGTGAGTTCGAGGCCTTAGGCGACCGCCTAATTTGCCTAATTAGAGAGCCGCCTCTGTATCAGGGTTATAGTGCTCAGCTGCAGGATATTTTTCAAAAAAATTTTTTTTTTTGTCAATTTCACTAATATATTTTTATTTCAAATTTTTTTGCACCTAGCGCAATTCTTTTCTTTTTATATGTTATACTTACCTGCTCTGTGTAATGGTTTTGCACAGAGCCGCCCAGATCCTCTTCTTCTTGGGTCCCCCAGCCGGCGCTCCTGGCTCCTCCCCCTTGACCAGTGCTTCCAATAGCAAGCTGCCTGGTATGGGGGCCCTGGTGCCTGCTTGCTCCCGAGCCCTGCTCTTTGCACCCATAAGACACATAGAGCAGGGGCTCAGCCCTTCCCTCCCTCCCTGCTCTCTCTTCATTGGTTCACTGGCTGTGATTGATAGCAGTGGGAGCCCATGGCTCCCGCTGCTGTGTCTCAGCCAAAGTGGAGAGAGGGACCCGGGAGGCTCCCGTGCACATCGCTGGATCAAGAGGGGGCTCGGGTGAGCATTAGGGTGGGGGGGCTGTGGGCGGAGCAGTATGTCACGGAACCCCGTCACACTCCACTCGAGTGCTTCCGTCAGTACACTGCTCCCTCCAGTCTGGACCTTCAGATAGCAGATATTACAGCCACATATTGTAACCAAGAACCAGGCGAGACTAGCTCAGTTACAAAACTGCAACATGGAATGTTTTATTGGACAAGGACACAGGCTTTTTATACACTTAATAAATAGGTCCCCCCCCCCCCCCGATCATATTACCCTAACAATACAAACTGTAACCAGAAACATAAATTGTCATGAACTCATTAACTAGTCATTTAACCAGCCTAGGTGACATTATCATAAGAATAAACACAGAACACCTTCACACAATAGCAGGAGACCACCAGTAGCAGACTATCCGTCTCCTACATTGTACAGAGGCCAATGTGATCAGCTCTTTCAAGTAACATGTCGAGTTCAGAATCAAATAAACCAGGAATAGTCTTTGTATATTTCCTGGGAGATATGGTGGATAAATAATACTGTTCCATTTTCTTGGTCACCCTGTGCCCCTAATAGACACGCAGGGTGACTTAGACGTAAGAGGGCATGGGGAGCTTAAACAAAAGGTTTCCCTTAACAAACCAGGGCCCATAGTCAGTAAGCAAGAGCCTAGCATTCAGTCCCCTCCAAAAGCCTCTGTCCCGGGTGAGTCTGTCACACATTACATACAAGGGTTTTTTTAACCTTCATGCTCTGTGTAATGATTTTGCACAGAGCAGCCTGGATCCTCTTCTTCTCGGGTCCCTCTTTGGTGCTCCTGGCCCCTCCCTTCCCGATGAATGCCCCCCCCACAGTAAACAGCTTGCTATGGGGGCACCCGAGCCGAGTCACAGTTCCGTGTGTGTCCATTCAGACACGGAACCCCAGTTCGGCCCTGCACCCTCTCTCTCCTAATTGGCTGACTGACTTTGATTGACAGCAGCGGGAGTCAGTGGCGCCGCTGCTGTGTCTCAGCCAATGAGGAGGAAGAGTCCCAGACAGCCGAGGTATTCATGGACATCGCCGGATCGAGAGGGGGCTCGGGTAAGTTTAAGGGGGGGGGGGGCTGCTGCACACTTAATGCATACCCTGTTTCCCCGAAAATAAGACCTAGCGTGATTGTCGGTGATGGCTGCAATATAAGCCCTACCCACCAAATAAGCCCTAGTTAAAGTCCTTGTAGGTCTTATTTTCAGGGTAGGGCTTATTTTCGGGGAAACAGGGTAGGGCTTATTTGGGGGGAAGGGGCTTATATTGCACCCATCACTGACAATCACGCTAGGTCTTATTTTGGGGGAAACAGGGTAGAATGCACCTTCTGCCTTTACACCCACTTTAAGATAAAAAAACCTTCTGTGTGCAGCAGCCCCCCCAACTAATACTTACCCGAGCCCCATCTTGACCCGGCGATGTCGCAGGAGAGTCTCGGCTGTCCAGGACTCTCCCTCCTCATTGGCTGAGACAGCAGCGTGGCACCAGCTTTTGTGGCACTACAAGTCCCATGAGGCATTGCAAGACTCTGACAGCCACAAGCATGACACCCAGAGGCAGAGGCATGATGGGACTTGTAGTTTGGCAACAGCTGGAGGTCCATTAATTGCAAATCCCTGTTCTAGATCTAACACCCCCCCCCCCCAGTCTGACAACGCTGCTGTCCAGAGATGCTCCCCTGTGCTCCTTCATCCAGAGTGAGGGGGGAGGGGGGCTCTAATACAGAAGGTGTGTTACTGGCCAGATCACTAGGTGAAAATAGAGGGGGAAAAGGCCTAAAAATAGAAAACAAATGCAGCCACCACATCTGATGATTGGTAAGCTGCAATATATGACATTTTGGGTTTAATATCGATTTAACTGAGAAGGAGAAGCTGACATTTTTCTGTACAGTACAAGATGTTAAATTATGTATGTAATGACAAAACAGATTAAATTCTACATATTAAATAAATCAGGAAAACGAGTGTCTTCTTTCAGCATCTACAAAAAAAAAAGATGTCTGTATAAAATATATATATATTGTAAAGCTGTACTGCACTGGTGACAGAATGAAAAAAAAAAAACAATTGTGAAAAAAAACAATTTTACTTAATTTCTTCATGTTCCAAAAAATTGTGACAAAAAATGACAACTTGCCTCTTACTAAATACCTTGGACTGTCTACTTTCCAGAAAAAAAAGGGTCATTTGGGGGATATTTGTACTGCCCTGTCATTTTTGGGCCTCAAGAAATGAGATCGTCCATCAGTACATCAGGATCGATCGATTTTCGGATATCTATCCCATAGTTTGTGGACTCTATAACCTTCCTACCGACTAAATAATATGCACTGATTTCGGTTATCCTCCACCAAAGAAATGGAGCAGAATACATTTTGGCCTAAATTTATGAAGAAAGATTATTTATTTGTAAAATTTTGTAACAGAAACTAAGAGAATGTGTTTTTTTTTTTTCAAAGTTTTAGGTCTTTTTTTTTGTTTATTTGGTCGGCAAGCAATTAAATACCACGATAAGAAAGCTCTATTTCTGAAACAAATGATAAGAATGTCATATGGGTAGTGTTACACGACCGTGTAATTGTCATTCAAAGTGTAATAGCATTGAAAGCTGTAAATTGGCCTGGGCAGGAGGGGGGTGAAAGTGCCCGGTATGGAAGTGGTTAAAATTAGCAAGACATACTGACATACAATGTCAGCAAGTGGATAGCTGTGCGGTTGTCATTAAATGTAGGCGATTAACAATAGGAAAAAAAAAAAAGAATGAGAATGATGAAGGCCTTCAGGGAGAGGCGGAGGTTCTGCAACTTTGACTGAAAAAATAATTTCTTTATTGTATATCATGGAACCCAAAGCCACCAGATTACTCCATGGAGTCCATACTCCTAGGGGTTGTGAGCCACCTAATGGGGATTGGACACTGGCAAAAAAAGATGGGTAGTCCTCTCTTATATAACCCCTCCCATACAGGAAGTACTTCAGTTTTTTTTCACCGGTGTCTGAAGGTGATGGTCACTTGTAGGCAAGCGCAGTCTGTACTCCCGATTGTAGGCGGCGCTCGACCAAAGCGGCAATGCAGAAGGAGAAAGAAGCTGTGAGGAACTTGGTTCCTCTATAACTTCCTGTGGCCACAAAAAGGCAGCTGTCCTGTTGGACGCTGATGCCCATGTGCCTTCAGTGGACATCTTGGGTGAGGCAGAGTCTATTTTATATCCCAGCTTCCAGGTGCCTAGGGTGGGGACAGGTTCTCCATCTGGCAGGGACAGTGCTTAGAGGTAGGGAAAAGGTCGAGAGCAGTAGGTACATTGCAGAGTCTACATCTACCTCGCTTCAGGAAGCATCCTCCTTGCGTGTGGACCGGCGAGGCTGCATTCTGCTCCTCATTGCAGATGCCGTCAGCATCTTTCAAGTCTACAGACCACTGTTATGCCCCTGTACACACGGTGGGACTTTGTTCGGACATTCCGACAACAAAATCCTAGGATTTTTTTCCGACGGATGTTGGCTCAAACTTGTCTTGCATACACACGGTCACACAAAGTTGTCGGAAAATCCGATCGTTCTGAACGCGGTGACATAAAACACGTACGTCGGGACTATAAACGGGGCAGTAGCCAATAGCTTTCATCTCTTTATTTATTCTGAGCATGCGTGGCACTTTGTGCGTCGGATTTGTGTACACACGATCGGAATTTCCGACAACGGATTTTATATTTTATAGCCTGCTCTCAAACTTTGTGTGTCGGAAAATCCGAAGGAAAATGTGTGATGGAGCCTACACACGATCGGAATTTCCGACAACAAGGTCCTATCAAACATTTTACGTTGGAAAATCCGACCGTGTGTACGGGGCATTACAGTTCGTAAGTGGCTCTGGATGGTGATGTAGGGTTGCCACCTCATCCCTTTAAACCCAAACACAAAATAATTACACGGGTTCTGTGGCTGATTAAGGTGGTAATTAAATTCACTTGTTACCTTATCTGCATTTCATTAGGCTCAGAACCCGTGTGATTCATATGTGTTCAGGTTTAAAGGGATGAGGTGGCAACCCCTATGGTCATGCCTACTTGCCGGGCCTAGTTGAATTGCGTTGGACCTTCCTACAATATATTTCTTTTGCCTAGCTTGGATTCTGAGTGTTTATTGGCCGTCACACCATGCTGCACCCTGTTCTGTACGAGGTTACCAGAGATTTCCATGGCTCCAGCAGGAATAAGGAAAATGGTGTTATCAGGATCCATTCCTACAGTGAAATCGCTTAAGAGAATAATACCCGGACCCCATAGTGGCTGAAGAGGACAAGCTGTGGGGTTTTTGTCCTTTATTGTGACCGGTTGGCGTGTAGGTGGGGTGCAGTGTGGTGCAGAGTTAATAATTTACACGGTACAAACAAATGGCCACTGCCCCTTCCATCTAACTGGCCTTTGCAGCCAGGAGCCCATGTCAAATAAAAAAACAAAGAAAATTCCCAGCTCAATTTACTGACCAGCCTGCAACCAACCAAATTATTCTGTCTAACAGTATGCATTAAGAACAGGGGTTTAGTGTGCACACATTTGCAAATACATCCGTAAGCTGCAGAGCCTCTTCACGGCACCCCAATATTATCTACAGTCCAGGCAGGAAGGTTAGTTAGTTATTGGCAGTGTATTTGATATATATATATATATATATATATATATATATATATATATATATATATATATACTCTGCATTCAGCGTAAACTATATATACAGTGTAAACTCTATATTCAATCAATACAGGCAGTGTATTATATATACATAAATATATACAGTCTACTTGTATATATATATATATATATATATATATATATATATATATATATATATATACTTTGCATTCCGTGTAGCCTATATATACAGTGCATTTGGCAGTGTACAGTATATAATACAGCGTAGTACGGTGTTCAAAAAAAAAATACCCATCATGTCCGGAAGGCCTCCAAGGAGAGGCAGAGGCTCACAGGCCACTAAAAGAGGGCAAGCAGCCTCCGAAATAATATTTAACACCCGGGACCTTCCTGCACCCAACAAGAGTAACTATGAGGTGTTACCGTGTTCTGCCACCACCAACACCTAAGGCCCAATGTTTCAGCAGAGTATATAGTGCAGTCAGTGTAGTATATATAATACAGTGCAGGGTATATAGTGCAGTCTGTATAGTATATATAATACAGTGCAGGGTATATAGTGCAGTCTGTATAGTATATATACTGCAGTTCATAGTATATATTGTAGTCCGTATAGTATATATAATACAGTGCAGAGTATATAGTGCAGTCAGTGTAGTATATATAATACAGTGCAGGGTATATAGTGCAGTCAGTGTAGTATATATAATACAGTGCAGGGTATGTAGTGCACTCAGTGTAGTATATATAATGAAGTGCAGTGTATATAGTGCAGTGTACAATATATAATATAGTGTATTGAAGTTGTTAAGGGGAGCCCTATGACAGAATTAAGAAAAAAGAGCATGGGACCCCTTTGGGTCTTGTATGGATTTCGGGGGGGCACGTCATTTAAAAAGAAAAATGTCCTGCCAGGAGACAATGTTCTGCACACTATTTTGGCATTTTATCACACTTTTCAATACAATACAATGCAGTGCGGCAATGCGAAAAAAAAGAAGCTTATAACCTGTACTGCTGCACTACTGGGCAATTTGAACGACGTTGACGGCTTTAGCTTTATTTTTATTTCTTTTTTGGTAAAGTTTCCTCCAGCTGTTAGATCTGTTTTGGCTGATAATTCCACCTATTACTGCTGGTAATCAGGTGTCACCGCCAAAACCACCTATAAAAAGATTTTTATTTATTTATTTATTTTTTTGCAAGTTGTAAAGAATCAGGTTGATGTGCTGCTGCTGTATTTATATTGTCATATTAAACCCTCAGATTTTAATCACTTTCAGCAGCTGATTTAATTACTTACTGACTATGCAGCTTTTTCTTTGCCTATGCTCCAGTTTAGGTCGGTGCCAGGACCGCTGCCTCTGGTTTCCTGTTTCAGGGTGTTCTGCTTTTCTCTTGCAGCGTCCTATGGAGCCACCTTTGCATGCAGGGACCAGAGTTGTGTCTCCCAACACTGTGTGCATCAATAGAAACACACAGCCCCATAGCCTAGGATGGCAAGGAACTCCCTCCTCCCCCCCTCCTCCCCTTTCCCCTCTCCAAGCTAACAGACTGACTCTAGACTGCACTGTCTACTCTTAACTCATTCCTGTGAAGTTCTGGGAAGCAGAACTGAGAGAGCAGGAGCCATCAGCATAAAAAAATTGTACGGTTCCTTAATCACTTGACGGCCGCCCACAGTACATTTACGTCATTACTTTGACCCTAAAAAACGTCGTTATGGCAGCAGCTTAGCTGTCATAACCCCGGTATCCTCTTGCTCTGTGGGCGACTGTCTACAAAATAAAAGTGGTCTCAGTGGCGCATTCGCCGCAAGATCACTTTTAGAGGCGGTGGGAGTGGTACCCCCCCTAACCACCACACCCCCCCCATGCCGCTTTCCGATCGTCTCCCCACATACTGGAGCTGTCGGTAAGGGCGGAAATTATCCAATCTGCTGGAGCAATGGGCAGGAAGTCGAGTGAGGGCAAGATGGCCGCCCCTGGACTCTATGCCCTTACACGTCTTACGTCACTTCCGCCTCATGGCCTTAAAGGGCTAATTTACTTTTTTTGTTGCTTCTAACCCCTTACCTCGTATGCAAATATGCGGCCTCTCAGCGCCTGGTCCTTATCGCCAAGGGGCCACATATTTGCCCCCCAATACACCTGTGCCGAGAGTGTGCCCGCTGCACGATACTGGCACAGTTACCGTCGCTTTTCCGAAAGCTCCCGATCGAGTTTTCAGACCGCGTGACCGCCATGACAGCCAATCACCGTGGTCACGTGATTTCAAGCCGCGCCTCCCCGCCAGCGCCAAGAGGTTAAAGGTAAACGAGAGATTCTGTTTTTTTTTTACCCCAGATCTCTTCATAAAGAGAACCTGTCATGCCTTATTCCTATTACAAGGGATGTTTGTATTAAATTAAGGGAAAGTGTAAAAATAAAAAGTAAAATTAATAAGAAGAAAAAATTATTTAAAGCGCTCGTCCCTCCGTGCTCGCGCGCAGAAGCGAAAGCATAAGTAAGTCACGCCCACATATGTGAACAATGTTCAAACCACGCATGTGAGGTATCACCGCGATCGTCAGAGCGAGAGCAATAATTCTATGGCTAGATCCCCTTAGTAACTCTAAACATGTAACCTGTAAAAATGTTTAACACGTTGCCTGTGGAGATTTTTAGGTACCGTAGTTCGTCCCATTCCACGAGTGTGCGCAATTTTAAAGCATGAAATGTTTGGTATCTATTTACTCGGTGTAACATCATCTTACATATTATACAAAACAATTGGGCTAACTTTACTGTTCTTTTTTAATTCAAATTGTATATTTATTCCAAAAAAAAAAAATTCTTTTGAAAGAGCTCTGCGCAAATACGGTGCGACATAAAATATTGCCGTGATCACCATTTTATTCTCTAGGGTAAAAAAAAAGAAAGTACATCAATGTTTGGGGTTTCTAAGTAATTTTCTAGCAAAAAATTCTGATTTAAACTTTTTAAACAAAAAGTTCCAGAAAAGGCCGGGTCTTAACTTCTTGCCGCCTGCGCTATAGCCGAAAGATGACTACCTTCGGGCCTTAATTGCTGGGAGAGCGTACATGGAACATCCTCCTGAGCATGCGTTGTCTGTGTGTCCCTGCGGGTCGTGCGCGGTGCACTTTGTGATCACTGAGTCTATGAGACTCTTCTGATCCTGGCCCCTTACCACGTAAATCAGCTGTCAGCCGGTGACAGCTAATCACATGATGTAAACAGAAGATCGGTAATCGGAATTTTTTTTTTCCTCACGCTGATCACCGACTCCTGCCAGAGGGACATCGGTCCCTCACACAGAGAGCCGCGGCTGCCTCATCTGTGCCCACCAGTGCCACCTGCCAGTGCCAACTACCAGTGCCCACAGTGCCACCTACTTTTGCCCACCGGTGCTACCTATCAATGCCCACCAGTGCCTCATCATCAGTGCCACCGATCAGTGCTGCCTATCAGTGTCACCTACCGGTGCCCATCAGTGCCGCCCATCAGTGCCAACCATCAGTGCCCACAGTGCCACCTACCTTTGCCCACCAGTGCTGCCTATCAATGCCCATCAGAGCCTCATCATCAGTGCCACCGATCAGTGCTGCCTATCAGTGTCACTTACCAGTGGACATCAGTGCCACCCATCAGTGCCAACCCTCAGTGCCCACAGTGCCACCTACCTTTGCCCACCATTGCTGCCTATCAATGCCCATCAGTGCCTCATCATCAGTGCCACCGATCAGTGCTGCCTATCAGTGTCACTTACCAGTGGACATCAGTGCCACCCATCAGTGCCAACCCTCAGTGCCCACAGTGCCACCTACCTTTGCCCACCAGGTCTGCCTATCAATGCCCATCAGTGCCTCATTATCAGTGCCACCGATCAGTGCTGCCTATCAGTGTCACTTACCAGTGGACATCAGTGCCACCCATCAGTGCCAACCCTCAGTGCCCACAGTGCCACCTACCTTTGCCCACCAGTGCTGCCTATCAATGCCCATCAGTGCCTCATCATCAGTGCCACCGATCAGTGCTGCCTATCAGTGTCACTTACCAGTGGACATCAGTGCCACCCATCAGTGCCAACCCTCAGTGCCCACAGTGCCACCTACCTTTGCCCACCAGGTCTGCCTATCAATGCCCATCAGTGCCTCATTATCAGTGCCACCGATCAGTGCTGCCTATCAGTGTCACTTACCAGTGGACATCAGTGCCACCCATCAGTGCCAACCCTCAGTGCCCACAGTGCCACCTACCTTTGCCCACCAGTGCTGCCTATCAATGCCCATCAGTGCAGCCTCATCAGCGCACATCAATGAAGGAGAAAAATTACCTGTTTGCAAAATTTTATCCCAGACTTTGAAACTGGTTCTTTTTTTTTTTCTAAATTTTCAGTCTTTTTTCTTTTTTTTTTCTTAGCAAAAAATAAAATCCCCAGTCGTGATTAAATACCACCAAAAGAAAGCTGCTCTGGCCAGGAAGGCCGCTGGTTGGGCATAATTTGTTCTTGATCAGCTGCAGCGGAGTGCCTATTAGCCAGAAAAATGGGCAGAATGTACTAACCAGGGTTCAGGGGGTTCACTGAATATTCCCCAGACCCTCAACGAACTGACCCCGGACAGATTCACCCAACTCACCAGTCATAGGCTCAGATTTCTGGTTTCCACCAACACACGTGCCCAGGATCACGTTGCCATGCCACCTCCGGATGGCAGGCGTTGTGGCGCGTGGGCAAGGGAGAGGCTGTCGGAACGAGAGTCGCCCTGAAGAGTTTATCTTTCAGAGAAGAAGGAACACCTTGATTGTTCCTATTGTGTGTGATGATAATACGACTATTAATAGAATAATAAAGGGGCCACTCCTCTAACGAGGACTCATTTATGAAACGTTTTATGAAACCCATAAAACGTGCTCACCGGGATCCTTCTATATAAATGAGGTGGTGCCCGTCTATAGGATTGTAGTCCTCTCCGCTCACACTTCAGAAGACGAGGATGAGAAGGTTCGGCCCCTGCCTGGCCCTTCTGGCCATCTCACTGGATCTGGGTAAGAGTCCTCAGGACTTTCTTTGCCGTATGGTAGATAGAAACCCAATCGTTCAATTATCATGGAGGCTCTAAAATGCTAAGGGCATTTCACAAATCATTTTTAATCATGTTTTAAAAATCAGCAGCTTTCATTACAGCAATGCCTGGTGACCCCGTCCTTGTTGAGGGACCTCCTGTGATCGGGTGACAACGCTCGGTCCCCGTCACCCAGTTGTGCTCAAGTGTTGTCACCCTACAGACTACAAGGGGCCAAACCCAGGCAAAGTCCTCTGATAAGAACTGATGGGGATTATTTCACTTTGCTGTAAGGAGATGGTTCTCAGCAATGCAAAATACGAATTCTTGTTGAGTCCTTTTCAAAAACTCTGATTTCATTCACACCTGAGCTTCGTGTTTTTGTGCCTTTTTTTTAGGCGTTTTTTTAAGTGTTTGTGTGCAGCGATTTTAACGTTTTTTAATCAGTCAATAGAAAAAAATATCATCTGTTTCATCATTTTTTGCTATATTTTTCAGCTTTTTCATCCTCTTTTATTATTTATCTCTTTTTTTTAAGGGTTTAAAGGTTAGGTTTAGAGATTAATTAATTTATTATTATTTAGTTACTTATTATTTATTTTGTTAGGTTAGGGGGTAATATTAGGGTTTAGGATTAGGGGGTAATATTAGGGTTTAGGATTAGGGGGTAATATTAGGGTTTAGGATTAGGGGGTAATATTAGGGTTTAGGATTAGGGGGTAATATTAGGGTTAGGGTTTAGGATTAGGGTTAATATTAGTGTTATGGTTTAGAATTAGGGTTAAGATTAAGGTTAGGGTTTAGAATTAGGATTAGGGGTTAATATTAAGGTTAGGGTTTAGAATTAGGGTTAGGGGTTAATATTAGGGTTAGAGTTTAGGGTTAGGGATTAATATTAGGGTTAGGGTTTGGGATTAGGGTTAGGGGTTAATATTAGGGTTTAGAATTAGGGTTAGGGGTTAATATTAGGGGTTTATATTAGGGTTAAGGTTTAGGATTAGAGGTTAATATTAAGGTTAGGGTTTAGAATTAGGGTTAGGGGTTAATATTAGGGTTAGGGATTACTATTAGGGTTAGGGTTTAGAATTAGAGTTAGGGGATAATATTAGGGGTTAATATTAGGGTTAAAGTTTAGGGTTAGGGGATAATATTAGGGTTAGGGTTTAGGATTATGGTTAATATTAGGGTTAGGGTTTAGAATTAGGGTTAGGGGATAATATTAGGGTTAAGGTTTAAGGTTAGGGGTTAATATTAGGGTTAGGGTTAAGAATTAGGTTAGGGGTTAATATTAGGGTTAAGGTTTAGGGTTAGGGATTAATATTAGGGTTAGGGTTTAGAATTAGGGTTAGGGTTAATTTTAGTGTTATGGTTTGGAATTAGGGTTAGGGGTTAATATTAGGGTTAAGGTTTAGGGTTAGGGGTTCATATTAGGGTTAGGGTTTAGAATTAGGGTTAGAGGTTAATATTAGGGTTAGGGTTTAGGATTAGGGTTAATATTAAGGTTAAGGTTTGGAATTAGGGTTAGGGGTTAATATTAGGGTTTAGGATTAGGGTTAGGGGTTAATATTAAGGTTAGGGTTTAGAATTAGGGTTAGGGGTTAATATTAGGGTTATGGTTTAGAGTTAGGGTTAGGGGCTAATATTAGCGTTAGGGATTACTATTAGGGTTAGGGTTTAGGATTAGGGGTTAATATTAGGGTTAGGGTTTAGAATTAGGGTTAGGGGTTAATGTTAGGGTTAAGGTTTAGGATTAGGGTTAGGGGTTAATATTAGGGTTAGGGTTTAAAATTGGGGTTAGGGGATAATATTAGGGTTAAGGTTTAGGGTTAGGGGTTAATATTAGGGTTATGTTTTAGAATTAGGGTTAGTGGATAATATTAGGGTTAGGGTTTAGGATTAGGGTTAATATTAGGGTTAGGGTTTAGAATTAGGGTTAGGGGATAATATTAGGGTTAAGGTTTAGGGTTAGGGATTAATATTAGGGTTATGGTTTAGAATTAGGGTTAGGGGTTATAAGGGTTAGGGTTTAGAATTAGGGATATGGATTAATATTAGAGTTAGGGTTTAGGAGTAGGGGTTAATATTAGGGTTAGGGTTTAGAATTAGGGTTAGGGGTTAATATTAGGGGTTAATATTAGGGTTAAGGTTTAGGGTTAGGGATTAATATTAGGGTTTAGAATGATGATAGGGGTAAGGGGATAATATTAGGGTTATGGTTTAGAATTAGGGTTAGGGTTTAGGATTAATATTAAGGTTAAGGTTTGGAATTAGGGTTAGGGGTTAATATTAGGGTTTAGGATTAGGGTTAGGGGTTAATATTAGGGTTATGGTTTAAAATTAGGGTTAGGGTTTAGAGTTAGGGTTAGGGGCTAATATTAGGGTTAGGGATTACTATTAGGGTTAGGGTTCAGGGGTTAATATTAGGGTTAGGGTTTAGAATTAGGGTTAGGGGTTAATATTAGGGTTAAGGTTTAGGGTTAGGGATTAATATTAGGGTTAGGGTTTAGAATTAGGGTTAGGGGTTAATGTTAGGGTTTAGAATTAGGGTTAGGGGTTAATATTAGGGTTAAGGTTTAGGATTAGGGTTAGGGGTTAATATTAGGGTTAAGGTTTAGGATTAGGGTTAGAGGTTAATTTTAGGGTTAGGGTTTAGAATTAGGGTTAGGGGATAATATTAGGGTTAAGATTTAGGGTTAGGGGTTAATATTAGGGTTATGGTTTAGGATTAGGGTTAGGAGTTAATATTAGGGTTATGGTTTAGAATTAGGGTTAGTGGATAATATTAGGGTTAGGGTTTAGGATTAGGGTTAATATTAGGGTTAAGGTTTAGGATTAGGGATTAATATTAGGGTTATGGTTTAGAATTAGGGTTATAAGGGTTAGGGTTTAGGATTAGGGTTAGGGGTTAATCTTAGGGTTAGGGTTTAGGATTAGGGTTAGGAGTTAATATTAGGTTTAAGGTTTAGAATTTGTGTTTTTATTTATTTTATAATTTATTCATTTATTTTATCATTGCATTTTAGCAGAAAACCGCTTTAAAATGTACGACAAAATGCACTGAGGCCGCACTCACACATGGGCATTTTAAATGGCGGGCAGAATAGCCACGATTCTGCCCACAATTTCAAAACGCCCAGATGCGAATGACAAATCGCACAATTCAGATAAATCACTCTGCAATCCTGGCAAACCGCATCGTGTGAAGCATGTCACCCGAAAACAGTTCAGGGGCTTCTTTCCGGCGACATGCTTCACGCGATGTGCTTTGCTGCTATTTATCGCTTGACAATCCTTCTAGAACCGCACCGCATTTTGAGGTGCTATTCAAATGAATTGGCTACTAAAATGTGTTTTGTGCAATTTGTTATTCACACATGGCCGTTTTGCCCGTGACCAATCTGCTCGTCAGGGCAAAGGTCTGTTGGCATGGACCATAGGGTGAGTACAAGGATTGAAAACTGGCTACAAGGGCGAGTTCAGAGGGTGGTGATAAATGGGGAGTACTCGGAATGGTCAGGGGTGGGTAGTGGGGTTCCCCAGGGTTCTGTGCTGGGACCAATCCTGTTTAGTTTGTACATAAACGACCTGGAGGATGGGATAAACAGTTCAATCTCTGTATTTGCAGACGATACTAAGCTAAGCAGGGCAATAACTTCTCCGCAGGATGTGGAAAACTTTCAAAAAGATCTGAACAAATGAATGGGAGGGGCAACTACATGGCAAATGAGGTTTAATGTGGAAAAATGTAAAATAATGAATTTGGGTGGCAAAAATTATGAATGCAATCTATACACTGGGGGAGAACCTCTGGGGGAATCTAGGATGGAGAGATAAAACAATAATTCTCCTGCTCTACAAGACTCTGGTCCGGCCTCACCTGGAGTATGCCGTCCAGTTCTGGGCACCAGTCCTCAGGAAGGATGTACTGGAAATGGAGCGACTACAAAGAAGGGCAACAAAGCTAATAAAGGGTCTGGAGGATATTAGTTATGAGTAGGGATGAGCCGAACACCCCGAACATGCGAACAGGCAAAAAATTTAGCAGAACACATGAACACGTTAAAGTCTATGGGACACGAACATGAATGATCAAAAGTGCTCATTTTAAAGGCTAATATGCAAGTTATTGTCATAAAAAGTGTTTGGGGACCCGGGTCCTGCCCCAGGGGACATGGATCAATGCAAAACATTTTTTTTTAAATGGCCACTTTTTCGGGAGCAGTGTTTTTTTAATGCTTAAACTGAAACAATAAAAATAAAATATTCCTTTAAATATCGTGCCTGGGGGGTGTCTATATTATGCTTGTAAAGTGTTGCAGTTTTCTCGTGTTTAGAACAATACAACAGCAAAATGATATTTCTAAAGGAAAAATTGTCATTTAAAACTGATCGCGGCTGTAATGAATTGTCGGGTCTCGGCAATATAGATAAAACTCATTGAAAAAAAGGGTATGGGATCCCCCCCAATCCATTACCAGGCCCTTTGGGTCTGGTATGAATATTAAGGAGAACCCCAAACCAAAATTTAAAAAAAATTGCATGGGGGTCCCCCTAAAATCTATATCAGGCCCTTCGGGTCTGATATGGAAATTAAGGGGAACCCTACGCCAATTTTTTTTAAATGGCATAGGGCCCCCCCCAAAATCCATACCAGACCCTTCAGGTCTGGTATGGATTTTGAGGGGAACCCTGCGCCAAAATTTAAAAAAATGGCATAGGGGTCCCCCAAAATCCATACCAGACCCTTATCCGAGCACGCAACCTGGCAGGCTGCAGGAAAAGAGGGGGGGATGAGAAAGAGCCCCCCCCTCCTGAACCGTACCAGGCCACATGCCCTCAACATGGGGAGGGTGCTTTGGGGTAGCCCCCCCAAAGCACCTTGTCCCCATGTTGATGAGGACAGGGGCCTCATCCCCACAACCCTTTCCTGGTGATTGTGGGGGTCTGCGGGCGGGGGGCTTATCGGAATCTGGAAGCCCCCTTTAACAAGGGGACCCCCAGATCCCGGCCCCCCCGTGTGAAATGGTAACGGGGTACAAATGTACCCCTACCATTTCACAAAAAAGTGTCAAAATGTAAAAAACGACAAGACACGGCTTGGGACAAGTCCTTTATTAAAAAATAAAAAAATTGAAATGTCCCACGATGTCCATTCATCTTCTATCTCGCCCCCCAACAGACCGAAAAAGAAAAAAAAATCCGCAACCGATCCGCCTCCATGGGTCCCGGGTACTGTCCACTCCTCCTCTGTGGCTCCTCTCCAATAGCTGTGTGCAGGAGTCTATGTGCTGTCATCTGCACTGTCCAAACCTCAGGTATAGCGTAACAGTGTGCAAGAGCACTAACAATTATGACATCATATAAATATATTATGTTTATCGAGAACCTGGAAGTAAGCAGTAAGTGCCGGGCAATGAGCAGGGAAAGTCCTTTGGCCCAAACCCAAGTCTGGACCTAACTCAAGCCCATCTCTACTCATCACAACTTCCCAATTGTAAACTGACGGAGGTATTAATACGTCTCCAATCTATCCAAACATTAATAAAAGTGGGTTTGGCGGGAGTTCCGTTTTTTTAATAACTTCCTATAATTATATGTATACATTTCTGAACACAGCTACTTGCCAACACTAATAAACCGATCACGTGCTATAAATGAGGTGTCCTCATATGCCCCGAACACCGAGGATTCAGAGGCACCAAAAGTGTGAAAGGATTTATGAAGGTAAATGGGTTGTATTAAGAGCCATTCCAGTCCACAAGGGGCCTGGGAGGTGGAAAGGGGGGCCCCATTGGGGGGGGGGGGGGTTGTTGAGGCAATTTAAACATAGAGAACAAAAATCCAAAACTATTATTAAAGCTTCTGTGTCTACAGCACAGTCTTCAAAGTCTATGCGGCTGGCATATCCTCCTATAGGGTGGCTGTGCTGCAATACAGGGTTCCTGGACCCACCATGAGCCCTGTCACACATGTGAGGTATTGTCCCTGAGCCCTGCCACACATGTGAGGTATTGTCCCTGAGCCCTGCCACACATGTGAGGTATTGTCTTGGCAGGAGGATGCAGGAGACCCCTTAATGTAGACAGGGTGGGCACCCATGTGTAGTTTTGGCACTTAGTCCTGATGCAGGAGGCTGTGTGCGCAGAGACAAAAGGGGAGGTAAGATCACGTGGCTCTGCGGTGAGTGCTCCCAAATCCAAAATATTGGGGGATCAGGAGGTGGGGGGCATTGAGGGGCACAGATTGTCTTTGAAAGCTCAACTGCTCTACATGATGTACTGGGAAATGTTTTTTTGGTTGGGCAGAATGAAGTCATGCAAGAACCCTGGAGGGTTTAATGCTACTTTAACCAGTTAAGAAGATAATAAAGAGGACATACCGTCTATCCAATCAGGCAGACCCTTGCACAACACAGTAGATGGCAGATCTAAAGGAGCTTGTACAATCAGATTGTATAGTGTACGGTGAGCTTTACAGACTTCCAGGAACTAGGCTGTTATGTGATCACTCAGCTCCTGCACACTTTGCCAAAACAATCAATGCAAGAGGAAGGTACAAAACAATTGATAGCTGTGTATAGAGGGAGAATAATGCTCACTGACATTGCCTGCATTGGGGAAGCATGAAACTACAGAGGTGGGCGGGAGCAATCTCCTGGAAGGGGAGGGCAGGTGCAGGGTGTGTCCTATTAAAGCACCTGTGTCTACAGCACAGTCCTCAAAGTCTATGCCGCTGGCATATCCTCCTATAGAGTGGCTCTGCTGCAAAACAGTGTCTTCCTGGACCCACCCTGAGCCCTGCCACTCATGTGAGGTATTGTCTTGGCATGAGGATGCAGGAAGACCCCTTGATGTAGACAGGGTGGGCACCCATGTGCAGTATTGGCACTCAGTCCTGATGCAGGAGGCTTGTGTGCAATCTCCTGGAGGGGGAGGGCAGGTGCAGGGCGTGCGTTAATGAGGTCAGCTGCTGAAATACTTGCTTAGTTCACTAACAGTTTTCAGGACGGGATCAGGACGGGTATCAGGAAGTCATGGGGGGAGTTTTCTATACGAGACACTGGGGGCTGAGGTAGTGTCTGCCCTAGAATATAGAGAAAGCATTTTCTTTTCTGCAACAGAAGTACATTAATGGTCAAATTGTACATAAGGAAAATGGAATTTAAAACGTGATCTTAGCCTATAAGAAACACGCTGGTATTGAGGGTGGTAAATCATGGGGCATGGTAAAAGTACACTGGATACATGAACCACACAGGTCATACACAGAGGGAGGAGGAGGTAAAGTTTGATGTACAGGTCACATGCAGAGAGAGGATGGAGATGACGGGGTCATTGTACATAATGTATGGATAAGGATAAGGGATGTGAATGGTTAGCATACAGGTCACTGCAAAGAAAAGTAAGGGCTGAGATATAGGGAAGAGGTAGGTGAAAGGGTTAAAAATGATCACACAACTTTGGGATCCACTGAATGGTTCATTCCTTCATTATTTCCCCCATCCTCTGTTGGAAGAAGAAGAGGCGGGTTCTGCAATGTAGACACCACAGTGATTACAGTTGTATTATCTGTGATCAGTCATCCCAGCACTCAGATGGTACAGAGCCGTTCGGATCAGCTCTGTACACTGTGTCTGTAACCAGAGCCATCTGATGATACCTCACTGCCCTTGAAAGCAGGTCCAACCAGACATGGGTATATTACGACCTACTTGGGAACTGAAGTTAGGCCTTCCAATCCTGTTCCTCTTGTCAATGTGAACCCCCATTTCTGGATGGAGCACATAAGCGTACAGTCTTGTAACACATTTACCCCAGCCAAGCCAGGTTTCAATTTAGAATAGGCAAACATTAAAGACACCAGTCCTGCGCTTTTTAATGCTTTACTTAATGACATAACAGTGGCATTTACAAGATCGGTCAATGGTTCCACAGCATCATGTCTAACATTAGTGCCTGACCTCACAAATGCTCTTCTGGAAGAATGGTCAAACATTCCCATAGACACCCTCCTAAACCTTGTGGACGGCCTTCCCAGAAGAGTTGAAGCTGTTATAGCTACAAAGGGTGGGCCAACTCCATATTGAACTCTCCGGACTAAGACTGGGATGCCATTAAAGTTCATGTGCGTGTAAAGGCAGGCGTCCCAATACTTTTGGTAATATAGTGTATATATATATATATATATATATATATATATATATATATATATATTGTGTACAGTATATCCTAGGAAGAGGTGCCACCTAGTGGCTTCCACCCTCTTACACACTTCCCGCCTAAGGGTGATTTCTGCAGTTCAATTTATAAACAGCACTACAGAAAAAGGGGGCTCATCAAAGCGCACAACAGTATATAAATGGTTAAAGAAGTTTGTATTTGTGAAATGGTGTGTAACTATGAAGTCATCATATAAAATATGGTGATGGACATTATTGCTTCTACAACTCTTTTTACTGACTGATACATCACCTCTTCCAGCACTTGCTTGCTGTGGCAGTAGGAGGACTTAGAGTTTACACCAAGGTTCTGAGAGATCTGAGATGGTGGGAAAGGATGGGGAGCTCCTGAGGACAGGGCGGTCAGCTGGAAAATTAATGGTAAAAGTTTAGCCCTGGTTGTTTTCTCGCACCTCCAAATTCATTGCGGTTTGCAACTTCGTTTAACAGGAGTCTATGCAAGTCGCAACAAAATCGACAACACCGCGGTGAACGGGGCTAATTCCCTTCACTGATGCACCTCCTCCCCTGAGAACTTCTGGCCTCAGCTCCAGTCCCTAGTAATCTAGTGACTATGCTGACACTTTCTCTTCTGTCTTTGATGTAGACATACTTTATGTTAAGTG
>JBBGZY010001944.1:0-40000 GCA_037952925.1 Lithobates clamitans
CAATGCAGTTGAGTATGTTCATGATACTTTTTTCATGACAAGCTTTGAGGGGTCTATCCCGTTCTTCTCAGTCCAAACAGTATTGCTTGGACCAAGATGAAGGTTGTAGATCCTCCAAAGCCTGTTCTAAAAAAAAAAAAAAAAAAAAAAAGATATCTTGGACAGTACTCTAAGCACATGCAAACACAAATGTTTTAAGAACAAACTTTGGAGGGCCTACCCCACTTCATCATGGTCCCAGCTGTACCTTAAAAGAAGGCGGTAGTCCTCCAACACTTGTCCTGAAAAAAAGGTTTTGGCTGCATATGCCTAAAGTGATTGTTGTCGTATTAGTACACTTTCAACAATGCACTTGATTACTGTTCAAGACAACTTTTTTTTAGAACAAGCTTTGGGGGGTCTACACCCTTCATCTTGGCCCAAGCAATACTCCCCAAAACTTATTTAGAACAAGCTTTTGGAGGGGGGGGGGTACACTACCTCCTTGATCTTGGACCAAGCTGTACTTTAGAAGAAGGGGGTAGTCCCCCAAAAGCTTGTTCTAAAAAAAGTTTGTGGTTGCATAAGCGTAAAGTGATTGTTGTCCTATTAGTACACTTGCAGCAATGCACTTGAGTACTGCCCATGATGGACTTTTTTCAGAACAAGCTTTTACACCCTTCATCTTGTTCCAAGCAATACATTTTGGACTGAGAAGAACAGGGTGGACTCCCCAAAACTTGTCATAAAAAAAGTATCGTGAACATACTCAACTGCATTGTTGCAAGTGCACTAATACGGCTATAATCATAGCTTGGACCAAGTGTACTAATAAGGTAACAACCACTTTAAGCATATGCAGCCACAAACCTTTTCATAACAAGCTTTTGGGGGTCTGCTCACTTCATCTTGGTCCAAGGATTACCTTAGAAAAAAGGGGTAGACCCCCCCCCCCCTCCAAAGCTTTTCCTGAAAAAAAAAAAAGTTTGCAGCTGGATATACATAAAGGGATTGTTACTGTATTAGTACACTTGCATCAATGTAGTTGAGTATTGTCCACGATTACTTTTTTCGACGCCCTTCAACTTGGCCGAAGCAATACTGTTTTGACTGAGAAGAACAGGTTAGACTCCCCAACACTTGTCATGAAAAAAGCATTTACGACTGCAATCACTTTAGGCATATTAAGCCACAAACTTCTTTTCAGAACAAGTTTTTGTTTGTCTACTCTCTTCATCTTGGTTCAAGCAGAACCTTAGAAGAAGGGGGTAGACCTCCCCCAAAGCTTTTCCAGGAAAAAAGTTATCTTAAACAGCAATCAACTGCATCATTGCAAGTGTACTAAAGCGGCTGCAATAACTTTAAGCGTATCAGGCCACAAACATTTTAGAACAAGCTTTTGGGGAACTACCTCTTTCATCTTGGTCTAAGCTGTACCTCCTAAGAAGGGGGTAGACCACCCAAAACTTTTCCTGAAAAAAAGTTTGTAACTGGATATTATTAAAGTAATTGTTGCCGTATTAGTACACTTGCAACAATGTAGATGGGTACTGCCCGAGATATCTTTTTAGAACAGGCTTGGGGGGGGGGGTCTATAACCTTCATCTTGGACTGAGAAGAACAGGGTAGACTCCTCCAAGCTTGTCATGAAAAAAGTATCATGAACATACTCAACTGCATTGTTGCAAGTGTTGCAATATGACCGCAAGTATTATAGGCATATCAAGCCGCAAACTTGTTTTAAGAACAAGCTTTTGGTGGTCTGCTCCCTTCACCTTGGTCCAAGCAGTGCCTTAGAAAAAGGGGGTAGACCCCCCAAAACGTATTCTGAAAAAAAGTTTGCGGCTAGTGATTGCAGTCGTATTGCAACACTTGCACCAATGTGGCGGAGTATGTTTATGATACTTTTTTCATGACAAGCTTTGGTGGGTCTACCCTGTCCTCAGTCCAAACAGTATTGCTTGGACCAAGATGAAGGTTGTAGACCCCCCCCAAAGCCTGTTCTAAAAAAAAAAAAAAGATATCTTAGGCAGTACTAAACTGCATTTTTTCAAGTGTACTAATACAGCTACAATCACTTTAAGCATATCAAGCTGCAAACTTTTTAGAACGAACATTTGGGGAGCTACCTCCTTTATATTGGTCCAAGCTGTACCTCCTAAGAAGGGGGTGGACCCCCCAAAACTTGTCTTGAAAAAAGTTTGCGGCTGGATATGCCTAAAGTGATTATTGGTGTATTAGTACATTTGCAACAACGCAGTTGAGTACTGTCGATGATTTATTTTAGAACAGGCTTTGGGGGTGTCTAGACCCTTCATCTTTGTCCAAGCAATACTGTTTGTGCAGAGGAACAGGTTAACCCCCCCCCCCCCCCCCCAAAGTTAGTCCTGAAAAAAATATCATGAACAGTACTCAACTGCATTGTTGCAGGTGTTTCAATACGACTGCGACCACTTTAGGCATATCCAATCACAAACTTGTTTTCAGAACAAGCTTTTGGTGGTCTACTTCCTTCATCTTGGTCCAAGCAGTACCTTAGAAGAAGGGGGTATACCCCCCTAAACCTTCTCTGAAAAAGAAAAAAGTTTGCGGCTGGATATGCCTAAAGTGATTGGAGTATTATTGCAACAATGCAGTTGAGCATGTTCATGATACTTGTTTTCATGACAAGCTTTGAGGGATCTACCCTGTTCTTCTCAGTCCAAACAGTATTGCTTGGACCAAGATGAAGGTTATAGACCCCCACAAAGCCTGTTCTAAAAAGATATCTTGGGCAGTACTCATCTGCGTTGTTGCAAGTGTACTAATACGGCAACAAACACTTTCATAATATCCAGTAGCGAACTTTTTTAGAACAAGCTTTTGGGGGTACTACCTCCTTCATCTTGGGCCAAGCAATACTGTTTGCGCAGAGGAACAGGGTAAACCCCCCAAAGTTAGTCCTGAAAAAAAGTATCATGAACAGTACTCAACTGTATTGTTGCAGGTGTTTCAATACGACTGCAATCACTTTAGGCATATCCAATCACAAACTTGTTTTCAGAACAAGCTTTTGGTGGTCTACTTCCTTCATCTTGGTCCAAGCAGTACCTTAGAAGAAGGGGGTATACCCCCCCACAAACCTTCTCTGAAAAAAAAAAAAGTTTGCGGCTGGATATGCCTAAAGTGTTTGCAGTCGTATTGCAACAATGCAATTAAGTATGTTCATCATACTTTTGTTCATGACAAGCTTTGAGGTATCTACCATGTTCTTCTCAGTCCAAACAGTATTGCTTGGACCAAGATGAAGGTTATAGACCCCCACAAAGCCTGTTCTAAAAAGATATCTTGGGCAGTACTCATCTGCATTGTTGCAAGTGTACTAATACGGCAGCACTTTAATAATATCCAGTAGCGAACTTTTTTAGAACAAGCTTTTGGGGGTACTACCTCCTTCATCTTGGTCCAAGATGTACCTTAGAAGAAGGAGGTAGACCCCCCCCCCCCCCAAAAGTTGTCCTGAAAAAAAAGTTTGTGGCGAGACATGATTAAAGTGATTGTTGCCGTACTAGTACACTTGCAACAATGTAGTCGAGCACGGCCTATGGTATTTTTTTTTTTTTTTTTTTTGAGCCTTTCGGGAAGTCTACACCCTTCATCTTGGTCCAAGCAATACTGTATGGACTGAGAAGAACAGGGTAAGACCCCTCCAAGCTGGTATTCAAAAAAGTATCATGAATATACTCAACTGCATTGTTGCAAGTGTTGCAATACGACGGGAGGCTTGGGGGGGGGGGGGGGTAAGCACCCTTTATCTTGGTCCAAGCAATACTGTTTGGACTGAGAAGAACAGGGTGAGACCTCTCAAAGCTTGTCATGAAAAAGAGTATCACGAAGAGTATTCAACTGCATGTTGCAAGTGTACCAATACGGCTATAATCACTGTAAGCAGATGCAACTGCAACTTTTTTAGAACAAGCTTTTGGTGGTCTGCTCACTTCATCTTGGTCCAAGCATCACCTTAGAAAAAGGGGGTAGACCCCCCCCCCCAAAGCGGGCAGGCTAACCCCTTTATCTTGGTCCAAGCAGTTCCTTAGAAGAAGGGGGAGTCCACCAAAAACTTGTTCCAAAAAAAAATTGCGGTTGCAAATGCTTAAAGTGATTGTAGCCATATTAGTACACTTGGTCCAAGCCGTACCTTAGAAGGTGGTAGAGACCCCCCCCTCCCCCCTCCTGAAAATGTAACAAAGTGCAAAAAAAAACAAAGTATCATGGACACAACGGCAGTGTTGCATGTGGATGAATCCAGTTACGATCCCTTTAAGCATGCCCAGCCGTACACTTTCAAACTGGCGGGGCAGAGGTTCTCTTAACGACTGTAGATAGCGGCACCTTACGGCATTTAAAGGCATAGTTATTGTTTGATATTATGAGCCCCTGGACCCCTCTGCGTCCTAGGCTGCTGCCTCTTCCCCCGTTCATTCCAAGAGGAAATCCCCAGCAGCCGGGACTGTCCCCTGGATAGCAGATCTGGCTTCTTCGTACGAATCAGCAGGAAAAGCCATACGAGGACAGCAGGCAATGCATGAGTTGTTCAGAAGGGTGTACTTACTTACTGCAGCCAGAAATGGAGTCAGCGAGAGGACGTTGTCTTCCCTCCAGCCACGGTCAGGGGTGATCAGCACCCGGTGCACTCACTGCTGGATGACTCAGGTCTGCTGTGAAGAAAGTGTTGTGCATTCTCATTATCAGCTGCTCCTTTGTGGCTGGAACAACCCCCAGCTCACCCAGGCTCTGTGCTAGAAATCCTGCTAGATGGGTTCACAAGGGATTGTGACAGCCTCTGCGCTTCAACCTTGCGGCCACTAGGGGGTGCATGGAATAGCCAAGGTCTACTGCAATACTACAAACTGCGGTGCTTCATTTGCAGCTTGCATGGCTTACCTGGGTTTTATTTTACATCACAATTTCCATAATTTCCAGCCGTAGGAAGGCGCGGATGTCATAGAATATTCGGTCGCTTGTGCAGCAGTTGCTTTATTGCTGCTTTATTGTGGCGCTGCAAGTTTCAGCCCCCCCCGCTGCAGGGAATGCACAGCAATGCAGTGATGAGAACATGCAGACTATTTTGTTTGGCTGCAGTCGGGGCAAGCTGCAAATACAGCGCAGCAGTTCGCAATGCACTTTCACCCTAGGTTCACAGCTCTTCGTTTTTTAACATTTAGTCCATTTACCCACCAGGCCATTTTTTTGCGATACGGCACTGCTTTGCTTTAACTGACAATTGCGCGGTCGTGCGGCGCTGTACAAAAACAACATTGATGTCCTTTTTTCCCCACAAATAGAACTTTCTTTTGGTGATATTTGATCACCTCTGCAGTTTTTATTTGTTGCGCTATAAACAAAAAAAAAGAGCGGCAATTTTAAAAAAGGAAAAACAATATTTTTTACTTTTTGCTATAATAAATATCCCCCCCCCAAAAAAAAAAAATCTTCATCAGTTTAGGGCAATATGTATTTTTCTACATATTTTCGGTTAAAAAAAAAATATTGCAATAAGTGTATATTGATTGGTTTGTGCAAAAGTTAAAGCGTCTACAAAATAGGGGATATATTTATGGCATTTTTTTTTTTTTTTACTAGTAATGGCGGGTGATCTGCGATTTTTAATGGGACTGCAACATTGTGGCGGACAGATCGGACACTTTTGACACTTTTTTTGGGACCACTGACATTCATACAGTGATCAGAGCTAAAAATAGCCACTGATTACTGTATAAATGACACTGGCAGGGAAGGGGTTAACACTAGGGGGCCGATCAAGGGGTTAAGTGCTCCCTAGGGAGGTGTTACTAACTGTGGGGGGGGGGACTGGAGGAGAGAGATCGCTGTTCCTAATCACTAGGAACAGACGATCTCTCTCTCCTTCCTTGACAGAACGGGGATCTGTCTGTTTACACTGACAGATCCCCGTTCTGCCTGTATCTGGAGCGATTGCGGGTGGACGGCGGACATCGAGTCCGCCGGACCCGCTGGTTGGCTCCCCAGCTCGTGAACGCGCCCGACGTACAATGGCGGCGATTCGCGCAGGACAGCCAACTTGCCGCAGTACAACTGCTGCGGGCGGTCCGTAACTAGTTAACATGGTTTCCTATGGTGCCCGTTCACATCTATGCGTTTTTCAGCCGGTGCGTTATTTGGAAAGGGTCGGGGATTTTTTTTCCCCACATCAAATTGTGTTTTGCATGTAATATACTTTAATGGACCCGCACCCAAAACGCAAGCGTTTTTTTATGTGTTTTAACATGCTTTTTGCGTTTTTTTCCCCCCTCCATAACAAACTGTAAATAGCTTCTTGTTAAGGAGCCGGCTGGGGGGTTCGATTCACATCTATGTATGTTGCTTTTAAGCGTTTCTGCTGTGCTTTCCACGTTTTTTTTTTTTACAGCGATTTGTGTTTTTTTTGTAATGCTTTTTTTTGTGGTGGGGGGGGGGGATGTTGTTGGGCACAGATTTAAAAATGCAAATCGTGGCAAAATCGCGGTAAGGCCTAATTCACACCTATGGCATTTTTAGTGCATTTTGCATTTTGCAGATTTGCACTACAGAACGTGTTCCATAGGAAAAAAAAAATGTCCTGCGCTTCTGCAAAAAGCATTAAAAAAAACGCATTGGTGTGAATGGAGCCTCAAGGGGAAGTACAGGGAAAGTTCATTTGGCTGTACTTCTCCTGTGGATCACTGGAGTGCAGTTCGTACTGCACTCCTGTAACCCGTTTTCAGCAGACAGCGGACTGAAGTCTGCTGTCGGCTGATGTTGCAGAGTCGGTCCAGGCTCAGGCAAGATCGCAACAATGAGGTCGGGATTTGCCCACAACCCCGGACAGGCACCTGGCTTAGCCTCTCAGTGAGCCGCTGAGAGCCTGAGCCGGCCCACCCCTACCACAGCCCAGTGCTCCAATGAGTACGGCGGGAGAGGGTGACTGACAGTCACCAACTCTCTACTTACGGAGATCTAAGAACTGAGTGATCGGCGGTGTTTGATCGCTCAGGTCTCAGTTTTAGAGCCGCCGGGGGACAGATGCAGCATCCACCTAAGTAAGTATGAATATGAAAAAAAAACGAACCCCATACTTCTCTTTGAACAACCAATAAGTCATCAGCTGTCAGCGGGGTTTCCTGCTGACAGCTGAATTTAAAAACAAAAAATTGCCGGCAATAAAAAAAATTGATTAAAAAAATTATGTGGGGATTTTGAGGGGGGCCCCATGCCGTTTTTTTGCTGATTTTTTTTTTTGTTTATTGCTTTTTTAATTCTTGTTTTTACATTCAGCTGTCAGCAGGAAACCCCGCTGACAGCTGACGAATCATCGGTTTGTTAAGGATGCTGCGGCTTCCCGGCCCGCTCCTTAAAGCGGAAGTACACAAAAACGATTTAACAGTTTCAAAAAACAGTTACGTTTCCGGCATGTGCCGGGAATGTAACACTCCCATTGGTTGAGCTCTCAACCAAACTGTCAAATCATCCAATGGCTGCAGTCATAACTGATCACATGTGCAGCATCATTGAAGAATAAACAGAGGTCAAGATGGCAGCTTCCTTGGCTGAAAATGATAGGTGGGTTTACTTCCACTTTAACAACCAGCTGTTATAAAGAAAAAAAAAACCTTTGTGAAACACATGAAAACTGCATGCAAAAATGCATCAAAAACGTGGGTTTAAAAATGCAAACCGCCTCAGAGAAAAAAAAGCATCAGCCGCATAGATGTGAACCTAGGGTTAAGGTCCATTTGCATTTGTGTGGTGCGTTAATACACGTTATGTCACGCATGAATGTGCATTGTATTGCACTATTAAATTTAATACACTCAATAAATGATCAATTTTTTTTCCAATTGGCCTCTCCCTGATAGGAACAATTGCTCTATAGTCAACATATGACTGACCTGCCACACACGGGGAAGTAGACTTCAATTGTTCGATTGATATTTAAGATATAAATGTAACTGACAATCATAAGTTACTAATTGTAATTTTATATTCTGATCGATCAATATAATCATCGAGCCTCCCCAATCACAAAGTCCCCTTGGCACATCAGAGCCCTACCTCATTGACTCTAGTAGCATGGTAGAGGGTTGGTGGTGGAGGAGGCAGGAGGACTCATGCGGGTCAGAGTCATGTGTTGTCATGGTGTAGGCAGCTGGCCGCCATCACCATAACAACAAGTAATGCTGTTTGCCCTGGCCCTAGAGTGTCATTGGTTGTTATGGTGATGGCGGCCAGCACCCGCCTGCTCCATGGCAATGAACAGCATCCTTTCTCATGGGGTTCTCCACAGTAACCACATGGCAACCAGGATCCCTACTCATGGGGTTCACATCAACATATTTTATGTCATCTTCATGGTAACTGTAAGGCAATCAGCATCCCTTCCCATGAGCTTCACATGGACATAGCTTCCTCTGTCTCCACAGCAACCACATGGCGGAATCCCTTCTGAGTTTACGTGAACATAGCTTCCTTTGTTTCCATGGTAACACAAAGCAACCAGCTTCCTGTCTAATGGGCTTCACATGAACAGAGCTTCATTCATCTCCATGGTAACCATATCGCAACCATTATCCCTTCTTATGGGAGCTTACATTAACATAGCTTCCTTTGTCTCCATGGTAACCATGTGGAGACCAGCATCCCTTTCCATTGTGTTCACTTAAACAGTTTAGGGCAATATGTATTTTTCTACATATTTTTGGTTAAAAAAAATATATATATCGCAATAAGCGTATATTGATTGGTTTGTGCAAAAGTTAAAGCGTCTACAAAATAGGGGATATATTTATGGCATTTTTTTTTTTTTACTAGTAATGACGGTGATCTGCGATTTTTAATGGGACTGCAACATTGTGGCGGACAGATCGGACACTTTTGACACTTTTTTTGGGACCAGTGACATTTATACAGCGACCAGAGCTAAAAATAGCCACTGATTACTTCATGGTAACTGTAAGGCAATCAGCATCCCTTCCCATGAGCTTCACATGGACATAGCTTCCTCTGTCTCCACAGCAACCACATGGCGGAATCCCTTCTGAGTTTACGTGAACATAGCTTCCTTTGTTTCCATGGTAACACAAAGCAACCAGCTTCCTGTCTAATGGGCTTCACATGAACAGAGCTTCATTCATCTCCATGGTAACCATATCGCAACCATTATCCCTTCTTATGGGAGCTTACATTAACATAGCTTCCTTTGTCTCCATGGTAACCATGTGGAGACCAGCATCCCTTTCCATTGTGTTCACTTAAACAGAGCTTCCTTTATTTCCATAGTAACCATATAGCAACCAGCCTCCCTTCTCATGTGGTTCACTAGATTATAGCATCCTTTGTTTCCATGGTAACCACGTGACAACCAGCATCCCTTCTCATGTGGTTCACTAGATTATAGCATCCTTTGTTTCCATGGTAACCACTTGACAACCAACATCCCTTCTAATAGGGCTAACATCGACATAGCTTCCTTTATCTCCATGGCAACCGTATAGCAACCAGCCTCCCTTCTCATGTGGTTCACTAGATTATAGCATCCTTTGTTTCCACGGTAACGACGTGACAACCAGCATCCCTTCTCATGGGGATAACATGAACATAGCTTCCCTCTTTTTTATTGCAACCACATGGCAACCAGCAAACCGTGTTAAGGGGCTCATATGAACATGGCTTTCTTTATCTCCATGGGAACCACATGGCGACCAGTATCCCTTCTGAGCTCACATGAACATAGCTTCTCCTGTGTTCATGTAAACCCCTTCACCCCGACCGTACGCAAATTTGCGTTCATGGCTTGATGGAGTCTTACCGGGATGATGTCTGCAGGCATCACCCGGGTACCGTTTTTTAGAGCGGGCGGTTGGCTCTTTAGTGATAACAACCGATGCAGCTTTTTTTTTTCTTTTTTTAAAGGGACAATGTAAAAAAGAAATAAATAAAATAAATAAGAAAAAAAATGTAAAAATTTGAAAGCGCCCCCCGTCCTCACGAGCCCGCGCAGCAAAGAAAACGAGTTGCGCCCGCAAATGTAAACAGTGTTTAAATCACACAATAATTCTAACCGACCTCCTCTGCAACTCTAACCTGGTGACCTTTACATTTTTTTTAAGGTGTCGCCTATGGAGATTTTTAGGTACCGCAGTTTGTCGCCATCCCACGAGTGTGCGCAATTTCAAAGTGTGACATGTTAGGTATCCATTTACTTGGCGTAACATCATCTTTCACATTTTACAAAAAAATTGGGCCAATTTTACTGTTTCGTTTCTTTTTTAAATTCATGAAAGTGTCTTTTTCTCCCCAAAAATTGTGTTTAAGAAATATATTGCAGCGATCACCATTTTATTCTCTAGGGTCTCTGCTAAAAAAAAAATATATATATATATATATATATATATAATGTTTGGGGGTTCTAAGTAATTTTCTAGCAAAAAAATTTAACTTGTAAGCAACAAGTGTCAGAAATAGGCTTAGGTGTGAAAGGGTTTTGACACATGGCAGCCAGCTTCCCTTTTATTAGGCTTTACATGAACATGGTTTCCTTTCTCACCATGGTAACCACAAAGCATCCAGCATCCCTTCTCATTGGGGGGGGTTCACATAAACATGGCTTCTTTGGTCTCCATGGTAACCACTTGACAACCAGCATCCCTTAACATGGGGCTCACATGAACATAACATCCTTTGTCTCCATGGTAACCACATGACAACCAGCATCCCTTCTCATGGGTTAAAAAAATAAGATAATTTGTGTCCCATTAGGGAGATTCCCTGCACTTCCTGTCCTATAGGCTTAACAGGAATTAGGAAGATATCTTTCCGATATGAGATGTATCCCCTCTCACACAGTTGTCAGAAGAACGTGTGTCTTCGTCTGAAGATTTTTCCTCTATTCCTGTTCTGGTGACAACCCAACATTTTGGATTTCCCTTCACTTTCATTCCAGTGTGGTGTTCACAAGAACATAGCTTCCTCCGTCTCCATAGTAACCTCATAGCAACCGCCATTCTTTCTCATTGGGGTCGATGAGATTATAGCTCCTCTTGTTTCCACAATAACTACATGACAACCAGCATCCATTGCCATGGTGTTCACATGAACATAGCTTCTCTCATCTCCTTGGTAACCACATGGCAACCAGCATCCTTTATTATGGCGATTCACATGAACATAGCTTCCTTCATGTCCATGGTAACCACATAACAACCAACATCCCTTCTCATTATGTTCACATGAACATAGCCTCCTTTGTTTCTGTGGTAACACAAGGCAACCAGCATCCCTTCTAATAGAGTTCATATAAACATAGCTTCTTTCATCTCCCTGGTAACCACATAGCAACCAGCATCCCTTCTCATGGGGTTCACAAGATTATAGCTTCCCTTGTTTTCATGGTAACTACATAGCAACCAGCATCCCTTCTTATGGGGTTCACATGAAAACAGCTTTGTCTCCATGGTAACCACATGGCAACCAGCATTCCTTCCCATTGAGTTCTCATAAACTTAGCTTCCTTTGTCTCCTTGGTAACCACTTGTCAATCAGCATCCCTTATTATGGCAGCTCACATGAACATAGTTTCCTTTATGTCCATGGTAACCACATAGCAACTAGCATCCCTTCTCATTGTGTTCACATGAACATAACCTCCTTTGTTTCTGTGGTAACACAAGGCAACCAGCATACCTTCTAATAGTAATCATATGAGCATAGCTTCTTTCATTTCCCTGGTAACCACATAGCAACCATCATCCCTTCTCATGGGGTTCCCAAGATTATAGTGTCCCTTGTTTCCATGGTAACCACATGGCAACCAGCTTCCCTTCTCATGGGGTTCACATGAAAACAGCTTCCTTTGTCTCCATGGTAACCACATGGCAACCAGCATTCCTTCCCATGGAGTTCACATAAACATAGCTTCCTTTGTGTTCTTGGTAATCACATGGCAACCAGCACCCCTTCTTATGGCGGTTCACATGACCATAGTTTCCTTCATGTCTATGGTAACCACCTGGTGACCAGCATCCCTTCTCATTGTGTTCACATGAACACAGCTCCCTTCATCTCCACGGTAACCACATAGCAACCAGCATCCCTTTTTCAAATCGGTTTCACATGAACACAGCTCCCTTCATCTCCACGGTAACCACATAGCAACCAGCATCCCTTTTCCAAATCGGTTTCACATGAACACAGCTCCCTTCATCTCCACAGTAACCACATAGCAACCAGCATCCCTTTCCATATGGGTTCACATAAACATAGCTTACTTTGTCTTCATGGTAACCACATGACAAACAGAATACCTTTCCATGCAGCCCCCATAAACATAGGTTCCTTCATTTCCATGGTGACCACATGGCAACCAACGTCCCTTATCATGAGGTCCACATGAACATAGCTTTGATAGTAACACATAGTGACCACCATCCTTTGAGGCCCAATGTGAATACGTCATTGTGGTGTCACATCTGGTTTACTTGGCAGTAAATTTGAAAGTCAATAACTGTTTTATAGCTGTGTATTATATATTATTTCCATTACATTGCACTTTCTGTTCCTGGTGTTTTATAGCCATGACATATTACACAACCATTTATAGACTGCAATCAGCCGTTCCCATCCCTCCCTGGACCCTTCACATGGACTTCGGCATCAATTAACTTTTCAGGAGGTCTTTTTTTTTTAGGGGGGGGGGGTAACCAGTGCAGAACTAGGAAATCATACACCCTCCATGCAGACCGTGTCTTGAAAGCCAGATGCTAGAGCAGCATAGGAAGGGTGCTAACCATATGGCCACTATAATATATTCCATAAGCTCAAGTCCATTGCATCTGGACAGAGTTTCATGTGTTGAACTGAAACTGAAAATTCTTTCATGTTGGCTGTGCAAGTTAGACCCTGATAGTAAAGATCTAACTGGTCACTTAGTAACGCCGACAGTTCTTCTTTCACCCATAGAGCGGTTCATGAAATCTGACACAACAACTGAGGCCCCCCCCCCCCCCCCAAAAAAATGAATCCCTTGTCTACTGGGGCATGTTTCGCACACATGTCAAAACCTGCATACCACCACCCACCACCACCCCAACCAACCCACCACCACCACAACCACCAATCAACCTTTACCACCATCATCACCACCACTCAACCATCACCACCACCACCACCACCATCACCACCACTCAACCACCCACCGCCCCAAAAAAATCCACCCAACCCTAATCTACTGTGGCATGTTTCGCACACATGTCAAAATCTGCATACTACCACCCACTGCCACCAACCCACCACACCACCACAACCCCACCCCCACCATCATCACGACTTCACCATCACCATCTTCACCACTCCAGAGAAGGGCAATAAAACTAATAAAGGGTCTGGAGGATCTTAGTTATGAGGAAAGGTTACTAGAACTGAACTTATTCTCTCTGGAGAGGAGATATCATTTCAATGTACAAATACCGTACTGGTGACCCCAAAATAGGGGTAAAACTTTTCTGCGTAAGAAAATTTAATAAGACACGCAGCCATTCACTAAAATTAGAAGAAAAGAGGTTTACCTTAAACTATGTAGAGGGTTCTTTACTGTAAGAGCGGTTAGGATGTGAAAGTCCCTTCTACAGGTAGAGGTTTCAGTGGGGAACATCAATCATTTAAAAAAACTATTATATAAGCACCTGAATGACCACAACATACAGGGATATACAATGTAATACTGACATATAATCACACACATGGGTTGGACTTGGTGGTCTTTTTTCAATCTTGCCTACTATGTAACTATGTAACTATGTAGCTATCATAACCACCACCCACTGCAACCACCACCATCACCACCACCCCACCATTACCATTACCACCACCCCACCATCACCACCACCCCACCATCACCATTAATACCACTCCACCATCACAATTACCACCACTCCACCATCACCATTACCACCACTCCACCATCACCATTACCAACACTCCTATGTGATAGCATGGGCACATATGACAGGTCCTCTTTATGGAGACCTCTGGGGTCTATTAAACCCAAAATGTCTCCTCTGCCCTCTGCAACAGCTAATCAACTAAGCTGCTTCCCCAGTTACAGTCCATAGCTAAGGAATCATTCCTGGAAATCTGCTGGGGAAAATGACACCTCCAGAAGTGTCGATAACCTGTTGTCAGGGCTGGGCTCAGCCCTTCCTTCTCAAAGCTGGCCGCTCAGCTGTTGGCTAATTGCCAGCTCCTTTCTCTCCACAGTGACTCACCTGTTGAGGATATCCTGCTCGTCAGTCCTGCCTACTTAAGCTGCCCAGCCCAGATGATCTCTGCCTTCGCCTTGGTCACATCTCTAGAGGTGCTTTCCTGTGTTCCTGCTAAAGACTGCTTGGCTGACATTCCTTCTAGCTCCAGATCTTGCTTGCTGTTCTACTATGCTGTTCTCTGGCTCCCTGATGTTTTGGCTTGTCTGACTATCCGTTTCGGTTCCTGAACTTTGGCTATGTTTTGACGATGTTTACTTTATTATTATTATTATTATTATTATTATTATTATTATTAAACAAGTTTGATTTAACTGTACTTCTGTCTCAGTCTGATTCATGGTTTCTGACAGTAGGCGAAGGCCATGAATTTAGAAGATGCAGTCAATCCACTTGTTGGTAATATTTTTTCCAGATTGGATGAGCAGGATCACCGCATGGATCAGTTTGCCATGGCGTTACAAACGCTCCTGAGTCGCCCGGCTCCCCTGGAATCTCCCACTGTGGATGCTCCGGTACAACCCGTGTTGCAGGCCATACCTGCTGCTGCTCCAGTCTCGAGTATTACCTCTATAAGAGGTATGTCTGGTTCCGCTCCGTTTCCCCAGCGATTTGGGAGCGATCCAGTCTAATGCAGAGGGTTTCTCAACCAGGTCGAGATATACTTTGACATGCTGCCCCAGGCTTTTCCCACAGCCAAAAGCAAAGTCGGTTTCGTGATATCTTTGCTTTCTGAGAGAGCCTTGGCCTAGGCAAACCCTCAATGGGAGACGCAAAAATCTGTCGTCTTGAGTTACCCAGAGTCTGTGGCTTCTTTTAAAAGGGTATTTGACGTTCCCGCGCGCTCCGCTTCTGCTGCCAAGTGCCTCATGTCCATCAAACAGATGGACAGATGGAGCCATGGCATCAAGAGAAGTAATAATACATAATACAAATAATTTTAGTATAGCAACAGAATCCCTTTAAATAATTAAATCAGATTATAGTCTGCCATCACCTCGCTCTTTTCCTTGCTCCCGTCTTTAGGAATAATCACCATTATCTCCTGGCCCAAGCCGGGTCCCTTGTACCACATCACTCTCGCTCTTTTCTTATTGGCTGAGCTCAGCATAGGCTGCACAGAGTATAGACTCGGCATATCAGAAGAGTATTGATTATGCAGCTCTGTATTGTTTACTGAACAGTAAAAAGAGACAAATTGTTCCGTCTACGACGATAACAGCTGCGGGATTTGCCCATACAGTCTGGGATGCTATTGACGTTGTCTTGAATGATTTTAAAATAATTAGCGATACTTTATTGAAAGCGTATGTCACAGCAGAAATAGAAAAAAAAACGTACATGTACGCCTCTGCACTACATACATATTTCCCCGTGTTTTAACTCTTTCGCTGCCAGAGCCATTTTTGCATTTTTTTTTTGCACACAAGTTTAAAAGAATAATTTTAGGCATGAAGATTACCTAAAATCCCTAAATATTATACAATTTCTGAAAGCCGTCACCCCAGAATAGTGTGGTAGTTCCAATTTTTTATGTCCCATATTAGTGCAACAGCACATGAAGTTAGCAGCTCACTAGACATCTGGCAGGATCAACAGGTTTTATTTTGCACTTATCGAACAGATAGAACAAAACGTTTTCATTGGCATATTATACAGACCACAATACGTGTGACCACAATGACATGTCCACACTGAGCCCCATAAAAAGTGATGTTTTTTGTCATCTGGTTACCATGGAGATGAATGAAGCTATGGTCCTGTGAGCCTCATGAGAAAGAATGCTAGTTGCCATTGGGTTACCATGGAGACAGAAGAAGCTATGTTCATGTTAACCCCATGAGAAGGCATGTTAGTTGCCATGGGGTTGCTGTGGAGACAGAGGAAGTTATGTTCATGTGAAGCTCATGGGGTTACTATGGAGATGACAGAAGCTATGTTCGTGTGAACCCTATGAATAGGGATCCTGGATGCCGTGTGGTTACTGTGGAGACGAAGGAAGCTATGTTCATGTGAGCCCCATAAGAATGGATGTTGGCTGCCATGCGGTTTCCATGGAGACAAAAGAAGCTATGTTCATGTGAGCCCCATAAAAAATGGTGCTGGTTGCCATGTGGTTACCATGGAAATGAAGGAAGCTATGTTCATGGGAGCCCCATGAGAAGGGATATTAGTTGCCGTGGAGACAAAGGATGCTATGCTCATATGAACCCCATAAGAATGGATGTTGGTTGCCATGCGGTTTCCATGGAGAGAAAGCAAGCTATGTTCATGTGAGCCCTATAAGAAGTCATGCTGGTTGCCATGTGGTTACTATGGAGATGAAGGAAGCTATGTTCATGTGAGCCCCCATAAAAAATGGTGCTGGTTGCCATGTGGTTACTATGGAGATGAAGGAAGCTATGTTCATGGGAGCCCCATGAGCATGGATATTAGTTGCTATGGAGACAAAGGAAGCTATGCTCATATGAACCCCATAAGAATGGATGTTGGTTGCCATGCGGTTTCCACGGAGACAAAGCAAGCTATGTTCATGTGATGCTGGTTGTCATGTGGCTACCATGGAGATGAAGGAAGCTATGTTCATGTGAGTCCCCATAAAAAATGATGCTGGTTGCCATGTGGTTACCATGGAGATGAAGGAAGCTATGTTCATGTGAGTCCCCATAAAAAATGATGCTGGTTGCCATGTGGTTACCATGGAGTTGAAGGAAGCTATATTCATATGAGCCCCCATAAAAAAATGATGCTGGTTGCCATGTGGTTACCATGGAGATGAAGGAAGCTATGTTCATGGGAGCCCCATGAGCAGGGATATTAGTTGCTATGGAGACAAAGGAAGCTATGCTCATATGAACCCCATAAGAATGGATGTTGGTTGCCATACGGTTTCCATTGAGACGAAGGAAGCTATGTTCATGTGAGCCCCCATAAAAAGTGATGCTGTTTGCCATGTGGTTACCATGGAGACGAAGGAATCTATGTTTATGGGAGCCCCATGAGAAGGGATACTAATTGCTGTGGAGACAAAGGAAGCTGTGTTTATGTGAACCCCATAAGAATGGATGTTGGCTGCCATGTGGGTACCGTGTAGACAACAGAAGCTATGTTCATGTGAAGCTCATAGGAAGGGACGCTGGTTGCCATCTGGGATGGGCAGATGTCAGTCTGGAGAAGTGGGTTTTCCTAGACAGGCTGTATTTGCATGCAGACCGCTCTAGGTAACACCCACATGCTAATCTTCCATGACTGAAAGAACTGAAATCCTATGAATAAAAGGGGCGGGGTCAGGGACAGTCAGGCTGGGGAGGAAAGAGCTAGATGACGCCAGACGTCCTCCAGCCAGGAAATGAGGAGGGCTCTGACTTGCTGCAGCTTCTAATGCATATTGTGAGATGCTCACAGTGTGCAGTGAAATCAGAGGAAGCTGTTTCAGTCCAGGAGGAGCCGGTACAACTGTGCAAGACTGAAGGGGAGGCCGGCGGTCGGCGTCACTGAGGTGTATAGTAAACATGCCGAACAAATGATTTATGATTTGCCTGGCGGAGAGGACGGGGAAAGGTCGTCCTTCACGGGGTGTTAGAACACACAGAACAACCTTCAATTAGCAGCTCAGCCGATAAGAGTGTTAATGAAAAACCCGGACTGTTCCATTATCTGATGTGTGAACCGCTCACACTGCAACCTGTTCATGGGTCAGACCATCCAAAATGTGTGTTTCAGTTCTGAGTGGATATGGTGGGTGATTGGAGGGGGGGGGATTAGAGCCCCTGCCAGGTTTTTATTGCCCTCCACATCTGCTGGGTAGACTGAAGCTGAATAATGGGCCTAGAATTATTGCTCTCACTCTGGTGCCCGGCGATATGTAACATGGGTAGCACAGTCAACATTTTCCTATGCAGGTGCCCCCACCGTTGTGTACATTCATGTATGTTTGTTGGTGTCTATTGTAGGGGGGGGGGGGGTTAAGTGCTTGGATGTACATTTAATTTTTTTACACTTTGTTTTTCATTTACCTTTATTTCTGTCACATAGGAGACCAATAGCCCCATATGTGATAGCATATTTATAGTGACAGGTTCTCTTTAATGAGACATCAGGGGTCTACTTGGATCCCTGATGTCTCACCTCCCCTCCACTGAAGCTAATAGAGAGCAGATTGTGCTTCATTAGCTTTTTCCCTGGTCACAGGTGAGACATCAGGGGACTAACTAGACCCCTGATGTCTCACTAGCCCTAGACAAATGGTGGCCATACACTAAAGCAGCGGTCTCCAAACTGTGGCCCGGGGGCTGGATTGCTTGCCTTTATGCGGACCTTGGGGCACTATTCCATCCAATGACACTAACAATGGGGCATTATTCCTGTCGCTGACATCAACAAAAGGGCATAATTCCCTCCACTGATACCAACGATGGGGCAAAATTCCTTCCATTGACACCATTGATGGGACATAATTCTTTGCATTGACACCATTGATAGGGCATAATTCCTTGCATTGATACCTACAACAAGTCCCATTTTCTCCCACTGAAACAAACAAGGCAAAATTCCTCCCACTGATACCAAGAACAAAGCAAAACTCCTCCCCCTGACATCAACGATGGGACAGAATTCCCTCCATTGACACCAACGATGGTGCTTCTATCCCTCCAACTGACTCCAACAATGGGGTACTATTCCTCCAACTTATTCCAACAATGGGGAACAATTCCTTCCACTGATACCAACGATGGGGCAAAATTCCTTCCATTGACACCAACGATGGTGCTCTAGCCCTCCAACTGACTCCAAAAATGGGGTACTATTCCTCCAACTGATTCCAACAATGGGTAACTATTCCTTCCACCGATACCAACGATGGGGCAAAATTCCTTCCATTGACACCAACGATGGTGCTCTATCCCTCCAACTGACTCCAAAAATGGGGAACTATTCCTTCCACTGACATCAACGATGAGGCACTAGTCCTCCTACTGCCATAGATAGGGCATTTTTTACTCCCACTGGAAGCCAGAACATTTTCTACTCCCACTGGCCCTGGTCCGCCCCCCCTAAAGTCTGCAGGAAGGGAAAACTAGCCCTTTGTTTAGAAAGTTTGGAGACCCCTGGAGACTAGAGGAAAAAACGTTCTAAAATCTGTCATTTGGACAGTTTGTTCGTTTATCGTCTAGTTAATGGACACAGATCGAAAATCGGTTGTGACGTCTTTGAGCCAAAAAAATCGAAGGAAAGGTTCGGAAAACTTCGGCCGAACGGACGATAACTTGTAAGGTCAATGTGCTTCTCGCCCGAACAGTTTGCACATGGCTTATGTGACAAAAAGCTGATTAATTTATGTCAGTTGAACGATTTAGCGATCAAATTTCGGTCATTACACGATTGCAAAATCGTTTGCTCTCACGACCGTGTGTTTGATTTTCGAAAACTCGTTCGAACTATTTTTTGACAGGTGTATGGCTAGCATTAAAGCGGAGCTCCACCCAAAAGGGGAAGCTCCACTTGTTTGCTCCCCCCCCCCCCATCCGCTTCCATATTTGGCACCTGGGGTGAGGGGTGACAGGTACCCATACCCACTTCCGGGGGACCTCTTCGTGGCAAGATCCCCCAGAAGTTCGGCCCCCCTCTTACTTCCTGCGCATCCAGGCCATTCACAAAGTGCGGCACGCATGCGCAGTAGGGAAATGGCTGTGAAGCTGCACGGCTTCCCTGTTACCCGGAAAAAAGATAATGAAGCACAATCTGCTCTCCACTAGCTTAAGTCTAGGGCTGATGAGACATCAGGGATCCAATGAGACCCCTAATGTCTCATCTGTGACCAGGGAAAAAAAAAAAGATAATGGGGCACAATCTGCTCTCCATTAGCTTCAGTGGAGGGCAGGTGAGACATCAGGGGCCTAATTATTATTTATATAGTGCCAACCCATAGGCGTCGTTAAGGGGTGGCTATTGAGGCTGGGGCCCCGAATGTGGGTTCAATAGCCCCGAGTGTCTAAGCGGGTCCAGATTTCAGAAAGGGAGAAAGGACGGACAGCAGCGGTGGCAGCCGCATTTTACCTTCAGTGTAATGGGGCCGCTGTGGCGCCGCCCACTGCACTGTCACTGGCAGAGTGATATGCAACCTGAGGAAAGCAGCAGGAGAACAGCGGCGGTGCTCGACTTTTCCTTGTATGGAGCTGGCGCAGCGACGCCCCCTTCTCCCTCATGAGTCAGTCACACAGCCAGCAGGAGAATAGAATAACGGCCGTGGTGTATGGCTGGGGCAGAAGAGAAGATTAAATGTGTGTGTCTCTCTCTTCTGTGTTTCTCTCTGTCTCTCTCTCTCTCTTTCTCTATGTCTCTCTCTCTATGTCTCTCTCTCTATGTCTCTCTCTCTATGTCTCTCTCTATGTCTCTCTCTATGTCTCTCTCTCTGTCTCTCTCTCTGTCTCTCTCTATGTCTCTCTCTATGTCTCTCTCTATGTCTCTCCGTCTGTCTGTCTCTCTGTGTCTCTGTCTCTCTATGTCTCTCTCTCTCTGTCTCTCTCTATGTCTCTCCGTCTGTCTGTCTCTCTGTGTCTCTGTCTCTCTATGTCTCTCTCTCTCTCTCTGTGTCTCTCTCTCTCTCTCTCTCTCTCTCTCTCTCTCTCTCTCTCTCTCTCTCCGTCTGTCTGTCTCTCTGTGTCTCTGTCTCTCTATGTCTCTCTCTCTCTCTCTATGTCTCTCTCTCTCTCTCTCTCTCTCTCTGTCTCTCTCTATGTCTCTCTCTATGTCTCTCTCTCTCTCTCTCCGTCTGTCTGTCTCTCTGTGTCTCTGTCTCTCTATCTCTCTCTCTCTCTCCGTCTGTCTCTCTCTCTCTCTCTCTCTCTCTCTCTGTTTCTCTCTCTCTCTATTTCTCTCTGTCTCTCTCTCTGTCTCTGTCTCTCTCTCTGTTTCTCCCTGTCTCTGTCTCTGTCTCTGTCTCTCTCTCTGTCTATGTCTCTCTCTCTCTCTGTCTGTCTGTCTCTCTGTGTCTCTGTCTCTCTTTCTCTCTCTGTCTCTCTCTATGTCTCTCTCCATGTCTCTCTCTCTCTCCGTCTGTCTGTCTGTCTGTCTGTCTGTCTGTCTGTCTCTCTGTCTCTCTGTCTCTCTGTCTCTCTGTCTCTCTGTCTCTCTGTCTCTCTGTCTCTCTGTCTCTGTCTCTCACTCTCTCTCTTTCTCTGAGTCTCTGTCTCTCTCTCTCTGAGTCTTTCTCTCTCTTTCTCTCTCTCTCTCTCTCTCTCTCTCTCTGTCTCTCTGTCTCTCTGTCTCTCTGTCTCTCTGTCTCTCTGTCTCTCTGTCTCTCTCTCTGCACCCAGTTGTATTTTCCCTGGCTGGAGAAATACAACCATGTTTTACATTGTACGTCCCTATACACCATGTGCCCTATTAAATGGGATGGGCATTAAGGTGTATATATACAGAGTAAAACACCTCCAAAATCTTGATATACCATACATTTCAATACATGAGGAATCAGAGAGCCCTGTGCGTTAGCGCTTACAATAATTAGACCCCTAATGTCTCACCTGCCCTCCACTGAAGCTAATGGAGAGCAGATTGTGCTCCATTAGCTTTTTTCTCTGGTCATAGCGGACGGGGAAAGTGACAGCTGAACCCAGAAGTGATAAAGTCTTCAACGCTTCGAGTTCTTAGTAGCTAGGGGAGGTCAGCGAAAGTATCTTCACTGGTCTTCTTCCCAATGATACTCACCATGCAGGTTCCGGGCATGCAGGATGGATAGCGGAGCCTGGGAAACACAGTGGGGAGCACAGATTCTAGTGACCCGTGGAAGCAATCCAGTGGTTGCTTCTATCTGAAAGCCACCAGTCGGGTTGTGACATTTACACACATTCCCTGCCGCCAAGAATTCCGTGATTGCTTATACAGGATCTGCTGTTGCAATTTGTTTTTAAAGGTGCGCGGCCCCCGCTATCATCCTAGTGCTGACTTTACTACCTAATGATTCATCGACCTTGATTATGACTTCACCTGGGTAATGACTGAACAATCGTCACCCAACAGAATTCTTTTGTGTAATAACTACAGGCACATGAGGAAGTAACTTCAGGAAAATAATCATACACATGAAATATAATATGATACGCCATCTGCAACAAAACAATGTCACAATTCCCCATTGTCCTCCTCGATGATTCTCATGTACACCGGATCATCTGTGCTGCAGGGCCTCATGTATAAAGACTGTCTTTTTCTGTGTCCTTCACATCGAACAAAGAGGAGAAGTAGCACTACGTCCTCAAAATGACTTTATAGTTGATGGGCAAACAGTCAAAAACAGATCATTGAAGCCCAACCAAAGTTATAGCAATAGATATTACCATAGGCGTGCGCACAGGGTGTGCCAGGTGTGCCTGGGCACACCATAATCACCCTGTTCTCAGAAGATTCCCCCTGCTGCTTGGCTGCAGAGAAAGGGACTGGGGAATCTCTGTCCTCAGTCCCTTTCTCTGACTCAAAAGTGAGACATCAGGGGTCTGTTTAGACCCCTAATATTTCACCAAAACCCTCCAATGGGGCTCCTAAAAAAACTGTAAAAAAAAATATTAAAGAATTATTGTAAAAAAAATATGGTAAAAAATTAAAAATAAATGTTAAGTAATAAAAAAAATAAAGATAAACTACTGACACCAATCTCTGCCCTACTGACACCGTCCACCGCTCTACTGACACTGTATTGCCTTGCTGATATATAGATATATCTATATATCTATATAATACTGTGGGAGATTAGCTCGTGGGGACCACTTTTTCTCGGAAAGAAGGTCAGCATACAGGCAGTTTTCTTAACCACTTAACAACCGGCCCATAGCCAAATGAAGGCTACAGGGCGGTTGCTTAACTCTGGGAGGACGTCCTGGGACGTCCTCCCAGAATTCCACTCTCGCGCGCCCCCTAGGGCGCGCACTCGAGAGCATCCGTGACCGCCGGGTCCAGAGGACTCGGCGCATCACGGATCTCGGTAAATGGCCGATAATCGCGGCCGTTCACCATGTGATCGCTCCGTCAAATGACGGAGCGATCACATGTAAACAAACCGGCGTCATGTCATGACGCCGGTTCCTCTCCTCCCCTCCTGTGTACCGATCGCTACACTGTGAGCGGAGAGGGGGATGGATGGATGGTAGCAGCGCTGTGGGCTGCATCTGTAGTGCCCACAGCGCTGCACAGTGACATCCAGGCATCCATCCATCCATGCTCAGCCATCCCCACTACTCTGCAATGCCCTGCAATACTGTGCAATACTCTGCAATGCCCCACAATGCTCTGCAATGTCCCGCAATGCTCTGCAATGCCCCGCAATGCCCCGCAATGCCCCGCAATGCCCCGCAATACTCTGCAATGCCCCGCAATACTCTGCAATGCCCCGCAATACTCTGCAGCGCCCTCTCCAATGCCTCACAATACTCTGCAATGCCCCACAATACTCTGCAATGCCCCACAATACTCTGCAATGCCCCACAATACTCTGCAATGCCCCACAATACTCTGCAACGCCCTCTGCAATGCCCCACAATACTCTGCAATGCCGCCCAATACTCTGCAATGCCGCCCAATACTCTGCAACGCCCTCTGCAATGCCCCACAATACTCTACAATGCCCCACAATACTCTGCATTGCCCCACAATACTCTGCATTGCCCCACAATACTCTGCATTGCCCCACAATACTCTGCAACGCCCTCTGCAATGCCCCACAATACCCTGCAATGCCCCACAATACTCTGCAATGCCCCACAATACTCTGCAATGCCCGCAATACTCTGCCATACCCGCAATACTCTGCCATACCCGTAATACTCTGCCATACTCTGCCATGACCCGCAATACTCTGCCATGACCCGCAATACTCTGCCATGACCCGCAATACTCTGCCATGACCCGCAATACTCTGCCATGACCCGCAATACCCCAAAATACTCTGCCATACTCTGCGATACCCAGCCATACTCTGCGATACCCAGCCATAACCAGCCATAACAGCCATAACCAGCCATAACCTGCAATACTCTGCAATACTCTGCAATACTCTGCAATACTCTGCAATACTCTGCCATTCCCAGTCATACTCGGCGATACCCTGCAATACCCAGCCATTCTTAGCCATACTCGGCCTCTGTATGTGGCCAGGCTGTGGAAGTCTCACACATGTGGTATCGCCGTACTCAGGAGGAGCAGGGGAATCTATTTTGGGGTGTCATTTTTGGTATGTACATGCTATGTGTTAGAAATATTGTATAAATGGACAACTTTGTGTTAAAAAAAAAAAAAAAAAAAAGCGTTTTAACCACTTCCCGCCCGCCGGCCGTCATACGACGTCCTTGACTTTGTGCGGGAATATCTGAATGATGGGTGCAGCTACAGGCATCATTCAGATATCATATTTTTCAGCCGGTGATTCCCTACACCATAAGAATGATCATAGCGGCTGTTACACTACTTGATCGTTCTTACGGGAGGCGAGAGGGGATACCCCCCTCCCGCCGCCCTCCGGTGCTTTTACCGACTCACTGCTACGATCAAAGCCAGGATTGTTTTTTGTTTTTTGTTTTTTTATTTCAGGCACAGCCTAGAGGTGAGATGTGGGGTCTTATTGACCCCATATCTCACCGTAAAGAGGACCTGTCATGCCACATTCCTATTACAAGGGATGTTTACATTCCTTGTAATAGGAATAAAAGTGATCAAAAAAAATTTTTGGGGGAAAAAAGTGTCAAACTAAAATAAATAAAGTAAAATGAACAATAAAAAAAAAAAAAAAAAAAAAATTTTAAAAGCGCCCCTGTCTGTGTGTTCGCATGCAGAAGCGAACACATAGGGAAGTCCCGCCCACATATGAAAACAGTGCTCAAACCACACATGTGAGGTATTGCTGCGATCGGTAGAGCGAGAGCTAAAATTTTGGCCCTAGACCTCCTCTGCAACTCAAAATTTGTAACCAGTAAAAAATTTTAAAGCGTCGCCTATGGGATTTTTAAGTAGTAAAGTTTGGCGCCATTCCACAAGCGTGTGCAATTTTGAAAGGTGACATGTTAGGTATCTATTTACTCGGCGTTACTTCATCTTTCATAATATGCAAAAACATTGGGCTAACCTTACGGTTTTGGTTTTTTTTAAAGCACAAAAGAGTTTTTTTTTTTTAAAAAACACGTTCGAAAAATTGCTGCGCAAATATCGTGCAAGATAAAAAGTTGCAACGACCGCTATTGTATTCTCTAGGGTCTTTGCTAAAAAAACATATATAATGTTTTGGGGTTCTATCTAATTTTCTAGCAAATAAATGATGATTTTTACATATAGGAGAGAAATGTCAGAATTGGCCTGGGTGCTCCAGAACGACTGAAGGTGCTCCCTGCATGTTGGGCCTCTGTATGTGGCCACGCTGTGTAAAAGTCTCACACATGTGGTATTACCGTACTCGGGAGTAATAGCAGAATGTGTTTTGGGGTGTCATTTGTGGTATGCATATGCTGTGTGTGAGAAATAACCTGCTAATATGACAATATTGTGAAAAAAAAAAAAAAAAAAAAGAAAAAAAAAACCTTGATTTTGCAAAGAATTGTGGGAAAAAATGACAACTTCTAAATACCTTGGAATGTCTTCTTTCCAAAAAGGGGTCATTTGGGGGGTATTTGTACTTTTCTGGCATGTTAGGGTCCCAAGTAATTCACACACACCGTCAGTTATTCAGTGTCACGGACACGTACTTACCGAGGCCGAGATGCCGAGAGCGGCTCGCCCTTACGACCACGCGCACCCAGACCCCCGAAATGGGTACAGGAAGCTGGGGGCACGCGGAGGCACGGGCTTCCGGACGGATAGCAGGTTCAGAAGCTGGAAGCGGGTGCCCCGGGATCCGGGGGGAGCAAGGCTGCAAACACAAGCAAAAGTTAGGGAATAGGCAGGTATAATAAGGATAGTCCAGCAGAGAAGTGGTTAAACAGGCCAAGGGTTTGGTACACAGATCAGGCAGGTATTTGACAGGATTGTCCAGCAGAGTGGTGGTTAAACAAGCCAGGGTTCGGTACACAGATCAGGCAGAGGTTCAAGGGCAAATCCGGGAGGGTAGAGGTTAATCAGGCAGCAGAGGTTTGGTACACAGATCAAGCAAGGTACTTAGGGACAATCCAGGAGAGTAGTGGTTAATTCAGGCAGCAGGGTTCGGTACACAGATCAAGCAAGGTACTAGGGACAATCCAGGAGAGTAGTGGTTAATTCAGGCAGCAGGGTTCAGTACACAGATTTCAGGCAAAGCACTAGGGAACACAGGCTCAAGGAACAGGGGAGAGCTGACGACAAACCAGCAACCCGACTGGGTGCTGGAGCCGTCAGATATAGCCCCCGTGCCCGGCGAGCGCGTCAGTGTGACGCGCTACCGGGCACCCGCACGGGCTACGGCGCGCACACGGGGACCGCCGTGCACCCGCGCGCGCCGCACCATCAGGCCGCGGACGGGTGTGCGGCGAAGCGCTCGTCCCGTGCGCATGCGCACCGGAGCCCGGCGAGCGGAGACGCTCCCTGGCTCCTGACAGTGCCCCCCTCCTAAGGGCGGACACTGGGCGCCAAGGCTGGCCATTAGTTCTGGATGATCTTGATGAAATGCTCGAATTAACTGTGGAGCGTGTAGATTCCTGGCGGGCTCCCAGGAATTATCTTCGGGGGGGTACCCCTTCCATTGAATCAGGTACTGTAACTGTCTGCCCCTCTTCCTGCAACCAAGAATGGATTCCACTTCGAATTCATTCTCGCCATCAATTCTGACTGGCGGAGGAGGAGGTTCTGTTCTTCCTGGAAAAGGGCTGGGCACCACAGGCTTCAATAGTGACACATGAAAAACGGGGTGAATCCGGTATGTCTTGGGAAGTGTCAATTCCACCGCCACAGGGTTGATAATCCTCTTGACCTGAAAAGGCCCAATAAACTTAGGCCCGAGCTTTCGAGATGGCAGTGGTAATTTTAGATTGATAGTGGACAGCCAGACCTCGTCTCCTACGTCAAATTTTGGGTTTGTCTTCCTGCCCCGGTCGTACTGCTTCTTATAGTCCTCCTGGGTCTTGTGTAATGTATCTTGAATTTTTTGAAAATTGGACTGTAATGAGATTATCCTATCCTGGACTGCAGGAACTGCCGTTTCGGGAATGTTGTTAGCGAAGGATGTGGGATGGAACCCACAATTGGTCCAGAAAGGAGTCTGGTTGGTGGAGGCATGGATAGAATTATTGTACGCAAATTCAGCGTAGGAGAGGAGGCTCGCCCAATCATCCTGAGAACCCGAGCAGAAGCATCGGAGGTACTGCTCTAGCGTCTGGTTGGTCCTCTCTGTCTGACCATTGCTTTGGGGATGATAAGCTGAAGAGAGACAAATGTTGATACCCAAAGCCTTGCATAGTTCCCTCCAGAATTTGGACGTGAACTGAACGCCTCTGTCTGACACGATGCTTCTTGGTATTCCATGGAGCCTAACGATCTCCTTGAGAAAGATGTTGGCCGTGTCTACGGCAGAGGGAGTACCCCTCATGGGCAGAAAGTGGGCCATTTTGGAAAGGCGGTCGACAACAACTAGGATGGTGGAGAAACTCTCTGAGCTGGGTAGGTCAACGATGAAGTCCATGGACACGTCAGCCCATGGTCGTTCCGGAATGGGCAAAAGTCTGAGCAAACCCCAGGATTTGGTGTTCTGGCCCTTGTTTCTCTGACATAGGGGACAGGACGCCACATATTCCCTACAGTCCCTTCTCCATCCTGGCCACCAAAAAGAACGAGAAAGGAGTTCGGCCGTCTTCTTGTTCCCGAAATGTCCTGCCATCTTGTGATCATGACACATCTGAAGAGCTAAGGACCGAGTCACTTGAGGTACAAATATTTTTCCCTTAATCCAGAAAAGGTCTTCATATTTTTTTAGGGAATGCACAGCTGATTCCGTACAAGTGCCTGATGAAGATTTGATGGAGGATATTAAGTCTGCTTGAGTTAGTCCAAGAAAATTTTGAGGAGAGAGGATCGTGCTGGGTGTTGGTGTTTGGGAGTCTGCGGAAAACATTCGTGAAAGGGCATCGGCCTTCCCGTTCTTTGCCCCAGGTCTGTATGCAATATGGAAATTAAAACGAGAGAAGAACAGGGCCCAACGGGCTTGGCGAGGTTTTAACCGTCTTGCTGTTCTGAGGTACTCGAGGTTTTTGTGATCCGTAAAGATCATCACCGGATGAACTGCCCCCTCCAGCAGATACCTCCATTCCTCCAAAGCAAACTTTATAGCCAACAGCTCTCTGTCACCCACGTCGTAATTGAGTTCCGGTGGGCTGAGTCTCCGAGAAGCGAAAGCTACTGGATGCAAGATGGCCTTTGGTCCCTGTCTCTGGGAAAGAATTGCTCCGGTTGCAATTTCTGATGCGTCTACCTCCAGTACGAAGGGTTGAGTCGGGTCAGGATGGCAAAGGATTGGAGCAGAACTGAATAGTTCTTTTAATTTAAGGAAAGCCTCTTGAGCGGCTGTGGACCACTGGAACGAATGATGCTGCCGAGTTAGTTGGGTAATAGGTGCCACGATGGCAGAGAATCCCACGATAAATTTCCGATAGAAATTGGCGAACCCTATAAACCTCTGTACTGCTTTTTTATTTGATGGAGCTGGCCACTCCTGAATTGCCTGAATCTTCTGGGGGTCCATTGCAACCCCATTGGTGGAGAGTATGAATCCCAAGAATTGTATGGTTGATCTCTCAAACTCACACTTTTCGGCTTTTAGGTATAGCTTGTGTTGCAGAAGAATAGCAAGAACTGTTTTAACGTGCCTCCTGTGCATCTCTAGCGTAGGGGAGAAGATGAGGATGTCGTCCAGATACACCACCAGGAAGTCATCTAGATATTGTCGGAAAATGTCATTCACTAGATGTTGGAAGGTGGCTGGAGCATTGCATAGGCCGAATGGCATCACTAAATATTCGAAGTGACCGAATCTGGATCTAAAGGCCGTCTTCCATTCGTCTCCAGCCCTGATCCTGACGAGGTTGTAGGCCCCCCGGAGGTCAAGTTTGGAGAACACCTTGGCCGATCGGAACCTTTGGAATAGCTCCGGAATGAGCGGCAACGGGTACCGGTTCTTAATTGTGATGTTGTTGAGTTGTCGATAATCTACGCAGGGTCTTAGGGTACCATCTTTTTTTCCCACGAAAAAGATACCTGCTCCGGCGGGTGAGGATGAAGGGCGGATGAAACCTTTCTCCAGATTTTCGTCTATGTACTGCTTTAGAGCCTCCAGTTCGGTTTCAGAAAGGGGAAATATCCGGCCAAATGGAATCTCGGAACCAGGAAGAAGGTCAATTGGACAGTCGTAGGCCCTGTGAGGTGGTAGGCGGTCAGCCATTTGTTTACTGAAGACCTCTTGAAACTCGAGATACTCAGAGGGGACGTGTTGGAGGTTGTTTGGCGGTACCGCCATTGTGGCACAAACTTTGGAATCCGGAAGCAGGCAGTGTTGGGAGCAATACTGAGAAGGGAAGGATACTGACTTGGTGCTCCATTTGATAAGCGGATCGTGGGCTTGCAACCATGGTAGGCCAAGTATGATGGGGAAGATTGGTGAGCGAATTAGGTCGAGCCGTAAGAACTCCCGGTGGCCGGAGTCTGTGACTACTGAAATAGGTTGGGTCTCCTGGGTGATGGGACCCGAGCAAGGAAGGGATCCGTCGGCTAGGTGTATTTGTAGATCCTGCTCTTTGGTTTGTAGAGGGATCTTCAATCTGTGTGCCAAGGCGGAATCTATGAAGCAGCTGCAGGCCCCGGAATCAACGATGGCCTGCAGGCGAGTCTCCTTTTCCGGAAGCTGCAGAGAAACAAACAACATCACATAAGCCTTAGGGATGTTATGGTTAGGAAAGTTCAATATGTTTGACTGAGGAAACTTACTGGGCCTGATCGGACAGCTGCGCAAGAAGTGCCCGGTTCCTCCGCAGTAGAGGCAAAGGTTAGACTGCCGCCTGCGCTGCTTCTCCTCAGAGGTCAATGGACCTCGGACCAACCCGAGCTGCATTGGTTCGACTTCAGGGACCGATGCAGTGGTAACTGAAGGTGAAGTTTGAGGTACTGTAGAGTGAGGTCGTGGCGACGCCCAGGCAGGGCGAGGCTGCTGAAACCGTTCTGAGCGCCGCTCCCGAAGGCGCCGATCGAGCTTTGTAGCTGCTTGGATGAGTTCCTCTAAGGAAGCAGGGGTCTCCATCCTAGCTAACTCATCTTTGAGTAACTCAGACAGGCCTTGGCGATACTGGTAACGTAGGGCCGGCTCGTTCCAGTTGGTGTCGGCCGCCCACTTACGGAACTCTACTGTATAGTCCTCAATAGGTCTTCTTCCTTGGGACAAATGGTGCAAGATAGCTTCGGCGGTGGCCATGCGTTGCGGATCATCGTAGAGCTGGGTCATACTCTCAAAGAATGCTTCGATAGTGTTCAGGGCAGGGCTGCTCTGTTCCATCAGGCTGTGGGCCCAAGCCTGGGGTTCCTCGGAAAGCAGGGAAATGACAAACCCCACCTTGACGATTTCTGAAGAGAAGGTTCTTGGCTGTAGGGCGAAGTAGAGGGAACATGCGTTTTTAAAGGCCCTAAACTTCTTGCGATCTCCCGAGAACCGTTCAGGTGTAGGGACCCTGGGCTCAGGAAGGGCCATGACCACAGTGGGGTTGGCCGGAGCTTGGGGAAGCGGACCCCCACTGCTGGGTGCAGGAGCTGCGGCTGCGGAGGGTAGTAACCCGGTGATCTGCTGTAGGCGGTTATCAATTTGTGTATAACCTTCTTGTAGCTTCTGTACGGAGTCCGCCAGGGTAGACACTTGCTGGCACAGGATCTCCAGAGGAGAGCGCGCTCTGTCGGCCTCAGACATCAGGCTGGTTTGTACTGTCACGGACACGTACTTACCGAGGCCGAGATGCCGAGAGCGGCTCGCCCTTACGACCACGCGCACCCAGACCCCCGAAATGGGTACAGGAAGCTGGGGGCACGCGGAGGCACGGGCTTCCGGACGGATAGCAGGTTCAGAAGCTGGAAGCGGGTGCCCCGGGATCCGGGGGGAGCAAGGCTGCAAACACAAGCAAAAGTTAGGGAATAGGCAGGTATAATAAGGATAGTCCAGCAGAGAAGTGGTTAAACAGGCCAAGGGTTTGGTACACAGATCAGGCAGGTATTTGACAGGATTGTCCAGCAGAGTGGTGGTTAAACAAGCCAGGGTTCGGTACACAGATCAGGCAGAGGTTCAAGGGCAAATCCGGGAGGGTAGAGGTTAATCAGGCAGCAGAGGTTTGGTACACAGATCAAGCAAGGTACTTAGGGACAATCCAGGAGAGTAGTGGTTAATTCAGGCAGCAGGGTTCGGTACACAGATCAAGCAAGGTACTAGGGACAATCCAGGAGAGTAGTGGTTAATTCAGGCAGCAGGGTTCGGTACACAGATTTCAGGCAAAGCACTAGGGAACACAGGCTCAAGGAACAGGGGAGAGCTGACGACAAACCAGCAACCCGACTGGGTGCTGGAGCCGTCAGATATAGCCCCCGTGCCCGGCGAGCGCGTCAGTGTGACGCGCTACCGGGCACCCGCACGGGCTACGGCGCGCACACGGGGACCGCCGTGCACCCGCGCGCGCCGCACCATCAGGCCGCGGACGGGTGTGCGGCGAAGCGCTCGTCCCGTGCGCATGCGCACCGGAGCCCGGCGAGCGGAGACGCTCCCTGGCTCCTGACATTCAGCTGTGATCAATTTTCAGAGATTGGCACCATAGCTTTTGGACTCTATAACCTTCACAAAGACCAAATAATATCCACCAATTTGGGTTATTTTTACCAAAGATATGTAGCGGTATAAATTTTGGCCAAAATATATGAGGAAAAATTACTAATTTGCAAAATTTTATAACAGAAACGAAGAAAAATGCATTTTTTAACAGATTTTTCGGTCTTTTTTCTTTTATAGCGCAAAAAATAAAGAACCCAGTGGTGATTAAATACCACCAAAAGAAAGCTCTATTATTGTGAAAAAAAGGACAAAAATTTCATATACCGGTAGATACAGTGTTGCATGACTGAGTAATTGTCATTCAAAATGTGAGAGCACCGAAAGCTGAAAATTGGTCTCGTTATTAAGGGGGTTTAAGTGCCCAGTGGTCAAGTGGTTAAAATCGGGCGTGTTGCCCGCTTTATTTACAAGTGGTTTGCAAGTATTAAAAAATAAACAAAAACAGTAAATCAAATCTTTGCCTCCCGGCGCTAAACTAAACAGTAGACTGCTCTCTATACAGTGTGGGGGCTGGTCCCCGTCACCCACAAAACATGAGGTAAGGCAAACCTTTTTTCAATCCAAACAAACAGAGCTCCTCTCTCTCCGATTCCCTTCTGAGACTCGGGCCAGAGCTCTGCTGTGCTCTCTTCCTGGTCATTTAAAGTCCACCTGAGTGTGGACTCAAGTGGACCAGAACATCCGGACCGGAACCTAGCCTGCCACAGAGGATGGAAAAACCCAGGCCGGATTCCGGTTCAGTCCCTTACAATAGAACAAATGCGAGGTGAAATATAGTGATTATCCACTACATCACCTCGCATACCGTCACAATATATATATATATTTATATATATACACATATGTTTACATGGCAGAATTTATGATTTCTTGGCCATTTTTCAGAGAATATAAATGTTAACACAAAAACTTTTCTTTTGTCATGGTTAGTGAACGACCGCAACATAAAGGGGTATACAATGTAATACTGACATATAATCACACACATACAGTCAGGTTCATAAATATTGGGACATCGACACAATTCTAATCTTTTTGGCTCTATACACCACCACAATGGATTTGAAATGAAACGAACAAGATGTGCTTTAACTGCAGACTTTCAGCTTTAATTTGAGGGTATTTACATCCAAATCAGGTGAACGGTGTAGGAATTACAACAGTTTGTATATGTGCCTCCCACTTTTTAAGGACCAAAAGTATTGGGATAATGGGCCGCTCAGCTGTTCCATGGCCAGGTGTGTGTTATTCCCTCATTATCCCATTTAAAAGGAGCAGATAAAAGGTCCAGAGTTCATTTCAAGTGTGCTATTTGCATTTGGAATCTGTTGCTGTTAACTCCCAATATGAGATCCAAAGAGCTGTCACTCTCAGTGAAGCAAGCCATCATTAGGCTGAAAAAAACAAAACAAACTCATCAGATAGCAAAATTATTAGGTGTGGCCAAATCAACTGTTTGGAACATGCTTAAAAAGAAAGAACGCACCGGTGAGCTCAGCAACACCAAAAGACCCGGAAGACCACGGAAAACAACTGTGGTGGATGACCGAAGAATTCTTTCCCTGGTGAAGAAAACACCCTTCATAACAGTTGTCCAGATCAAGAACACTCTCCAGGAGGTAGGTGTATGTGTGTCAAAGTCAACAATCAAGAGAAGACTTCACCAGAGTGAATACAGAGGGTTCACCACAAGATGTAAACCATTGGTGAGCCTCAAAAACAGGAAGGCCAGATTAGAGTTTGCCAAACAACATCTAAAAAAGCCTTTACAGTTCTGGAACAACATCCTATGGACAGATGAGACCAAGATCAACGTGTACCAGAGTGATGGGAAGAGAAGAGTATGGAGAAGGAAAGGAACTGCTCAGGATCCAAAGCATACCACCTCATCAGTGAAGCATGGTGGTGGTAGTGTCATGGCGTGGGCATGTATGGCTGCCAATGGAACTGGTTCTCTTGTATTTATTGATGATGTGACTGCTGACAAAAGCAGCAGGATGAATTCTGAAGTGTTTCGGGCAATATTATCTGCTCATATTCAGCAAAATGCTTTAGAACTCATTGGACGGCACTTCACAGTGCAGATGGACAATGACCCGAAGCATACTGCGAAAGCAACCAAAGAGGTTTTTAAGTGGAATGCTATGCAATCACCTGACCTGAATCCGATTGAGCATGCATTTCACTTGCTGAAGACAAAACTGAAGGGAAAATGCCCCAAGAACAAGCAGGAACTGAAGACAGTGGCAGTAGAGGCCTGGCAGAGCATCACCAGGGATGAAACCCAGCGTCTGGTGATCTCTATGCGTTCCAGACTTCAGGTTGTAATTGACAGTAAAGGATTTACAACCAAAGTAAAAGTTTTATGGATGATTGTTAGTCTGCCCCATTACTTTTGGTACCCTAAAAATTGGGAGGCACATATACAAACTGTTGTAATTCCTACACCGTTCACCTGATTTGGATGTAAATACCCTCAAATTAAAGCTGAAAGTCTGCAGTTAAAGCACATCTTGTTTGTTTCATTTCAAATCCATTGTGGTGGTGTATAGAGCCAAAAAGATTAGAATTCTGTCAATGTCCCAATATTTATGGACCTGACTGTAGGTTGGACTTGGTGGACTTGTGTCTTTTTTTGACATCACCTACTATGTTACTATGTTAGTGTTTGGCTGAAGCCATTTATTATCAATCAACTGTGTTTACTCTTTTTAAGTCATAATGGCAACAGGAACTACCCAAATGACCCTGATCAAATATTTACATACCCTGGGGATTTTGGCCTGATAACATGCACACAAGTTGACACAAAGGAGTTTGAATGGCTATTAAAGGTAACCATCCTCACCTGTGATCTGTTTGCTTGTAATTAGTGTGTGTGTGTATAAAAGGTCAATGAGTTTCTGGACTTCTGACAGACCCTTGCATCTTTCATCCAGTGCTGCGCTGACGTTTCTGGATTCTGAGTCATGGGGAAAGCAAAAGAATTGTCGAAGGATCTGCCGGAAAGGGTAGTTGAACTGTATAAAACAGGAAAGGGATAAAAAAAGATATCCAAGGTATTCAGAATGCCAATCAGCAGTGTTCAAACTCTAATCAAGAAGTGGAAAATGAGGTTCTGTTGAAACCAAACCACGGTCAGGTAGACCAACTAAAATTTCAGCCACAACTGCCAGGAAAATTGTTCAGGATGCAAAGAAAAACCCACAAATAACTTCAGAAAAAAGAAAAGAAACCCCCTTGGGAATGGGATTTTGAAAGTGACTGAAAACAGCAGAGTATATATAAAAAATATAAAGTTTATTAAATATATTACAAAACATTCATAGATTAAAAATAATTAATGTGGAATATACAAATCCAATTAGAATGCTGGTAAGATACATATAAAACGGCTCTTTGTATACTCTGCTGTTTTCAGTCACTTTCAAAATCCCATTCCCAAGGGGGGTTCTTTTCTTTTTTCTGTACAACCGGGGTGTGGTGACTATTAACAGCCGTCTTCTGTGAATATTGGGTCTTTTTTCTATATAATCAGGGTAGCAAATACCCAATCCCCCACTATCTTTCCCATATTCACAGAATATCTATTTGTTTACACTTGGGTCTTACAAAGAGCCGTTTAGTATAGTATAAAAATAAATAAATAAAAATGACAGTATATATATATATATATATATATATATATATATATATATATATATATATATATATATATATATATATATATATATATTTTTTTTTTATAGTTTGTAGACACTATAACTTTCACCCAAACCAATGTACCACATGTAGCAGAATACATTTTGGCTTAAATTTATGAAAAAAATTGGATTTTTTTAAAAATTATTTAAAAAAATAAGTTTTATAGTAGAAAGTAAAAAATATTGTTTTTGGTTTTTTTTTACATTTTTCAGTATTTTATTATTTATATAATAAAAAAATTAAAAAAACTCAGTGATGACCAAATACCATCAAAAGAAAGCTCTATTTTTGTGAAAAAAAAATTATATAAATTTCATTTGGGTACAGTGTTACATAACCGCCCAATTATCAGTTGACCCAAAGCCAAATAGCAATAAATTACCTGGTCACGAAGGAGGTACAACCTTCCAAAGGGCAAGTGGTTAACCAAACTATAAATGAAGAGAGAGGGTAAACAAGTCCAAACATAAGAATCACGCCAACTCAATTGGTAAGTGTAGTCACTGTAACCAAGAACATATCTAATAAATATGAAGACCCTGGCAAAGACACCAGGGTCCTAAAAAAGCAGCTACTATGGATGACGTACGTGGCTTCAAAAAATATACACTACTGTGCAAACATTTTAGGCAGGTGTGTGTGTGTGTGTGTGTATATATATATATATATATATATATATATATATATATATATATATATATATATATATATATACACACACACACACTATATTACCAAAAGTATTGGGACGCCTGCCTTTACACACACATGAACTTTAATGATATCCCAGTCTTAGTCCGTAGGGTTCAATATGGCATTGGCCCACCCTTTACAGCTATAACAGCTTCAACTCTTCTGGGAAGGCCGTCCACAAGGTTTAGGAATCTGGGTTGGGTTGTGGGGAAGAGGCCTTTGTCCCCATCAACATGGAGACAAAGTTCTTTTGCCCTCCCCCCCCTTTCCTGACCTGCCAGGCTGTATGCTCGGATAAAGGTCTGGTATGGATTTTGAGGGGGGCCCCAACGCCATTTGTTTTTTTTTACTTTGGCCCCAATCCATACCAGGGTCTTGTATGGATTTTAAGGGAAACCCCACACTGTACTTTTTCTGCGTTTTTCATTGTCTGCATTTTTTTGTTTACATTCAGCTGTCAGTGGAGAAGCCCGCTGACAGCTGATAAATCATCGGTTATTAAGGGCGTGACGGCCAACTTCCCGGCCCCGCTCCTTAACAACCAGCTACTCTTCACACAGAATTCGAATCGGTCGATCCATTTTCAACCGATTCGAATTCCAATCCTTACGAAAATTTGGAATTCGCTAGAAAATGAAGAAACAAAGCAAGTTTTTCCGTTCTGCACATGTCTAGCAAATTTGTAGAGCACAAAAAAACCAATCACATTGGTCAAAGCCAAAGACTCCCCTGACGATGTTCTAATTGGATGAAAAGCGTAGGGTGGAGTTTGGCTACTACAAGTCATGTCGCAACACGTGCCGACTCCGGCCATCTTGTTGGTTGGAAACCATCTGGTCATATGCTTTCTGACACGCTTGTTTTTACCTTTTTTCAATGTAAGTATTTTGGACTTATTCTTAGGCATTTTCTTGGCGTACTGCACGATGAGGTGGTGTCTGTTTTCATTTTGATATATGTGACCTGCCGAGAGAATCTCTCAGAGGGGCTATGTTGATGCCAATATTGATAATCAAAGGCCAGCCAGAGGAGTTCTGGAATGCTTGTATGACCACCTATAATCTAGTGGTCCATGCCTTAAGGTAAGAGGCCCGGTGTGCTATGGAGTCGGTGGAGGAGTGTTATTTCACCTATTCTATCTCTACGCACCTTGGGTGTCCCCTAGGATTTATGGACTTGTGCATTTAGGAATTTTTATTTCTGCCTCCTATCCTGGGAGTCCTTATTGATTGTAGACTTTTTTATAAATTAACTTTTTAGCGCTGCATTTCTTTTTTATATATTTCTGCCAATTGTTACCAGCAATTAACCACCTCAATACCGGGCACTTACACCCCCCTTCCTGCCCAGGCCAATTTTCAGCTTTCAGCGCTGTCGCTGTTTAAATGACAATTGTGCGGTCATGCTACACTGTACCCAAACAAAATTTTTATTTTGTTCCCACAAATAGAGCTTTATTTTGCTGGTATTTGATCACCTCTGTGTTTTTTATTTTTTGCTAAACAAATTAAAAAAGACGACAAATTTTGAAAAAATAAACATTTTTCTTTTGTTTGTGTTAGAAATTTTGTAACTAAGTAAGTTTTCTCTTTCACTTATGGGCACTGATAAGGCGGCACTGATGAGGTGGCACCCATGAGGTGGCAATGACGATGGGCACTGGTAGATGGCACTGATGGGTGGCACTGATATGCAGCACTGATGGGCATTGATAGGTGGCACTGATGGGCACTCATGGGTGGCACTGGTGGGCACTGATGGACACTAAAAGGCTGCACTGATGGGTACTTATGGGTGGCACTGATAGGCAGCACTGCTGTGCACTGCTTGACACTGATAGGCGGCACTGCTGGGCACTGATAGGTGGCACTGCTGGGCACTGATATGCAGCACTGATAGATGGCATTGATAGGCATCAATGATGGCACTGGCAGGCATTGGGGATGGGCACCTTTTGGCAGCTGCATGGACACTGATAGGCAGCTGCCTGGGCACTGATTGGCATTTCCCTGGTGGTCTAGGGTGGCATACCTGGTGATCCAGGGTGGTGCCAATTTCTTGGTGGTCCTGGCGGCATCCTGGTGGTCTTGGTCTTTGAATGCAAACAAGAGATTTATTGCCTCTTAACGGAAATGGGGGAGAGCGGGTTAGGGCCAGGACACCCTTGAGTGGAATGCAATGATAATTGGCAGACTCTGCGACTTCTATAAGTAGACAGATATACAGTGGAAGGCCTCCAGACGGATAACACTTCTGTATAGGTAGGACCGCTGTCACCTATGGCAACTAATCTTGCAACGCAGAACAGTCCTTTTACTTATCTCACAGTATCCCACTATAGATCTTCACTCACTGAGCTCCCAGTCTTCTCACTAGACTTCCAGATCCCAGTCATCACTGGATCCTCTGAGCTCTTCCACAGCTTTGCTGCTGTATACTCCTCAAGCTTCACCCCCGATATCCTGCTGGGTCCCTGGCTTGGCACTGGCTGATGCTTTCCCACTTTTTTTCACCGTCCCCGGTTGGTGAGAATACTGCTCCGGTACTTGCGTTAGCTTACTCACAGTGGTCCCCGGTAACAAGGTGGTTGGTCCCTTAGTGGCCACAGCTTCCCCTCTACCTCCTACCACAACTGGTTCAACGTCCGGCTGAACCTTCTCCACTCTGTTGGACTCCAATCCTGCAGTCCCAACTCTCCTGCTCCTGGATAGGCCTCAGGCAGCCTAGCAGCCAGGTTTCCCCGGTATGAACCTCAGGCTTCTGGCCTAGCAGCCCCGGGGGCGACATAACACACGTCCACCCAGACAGCCGTCCAGGTGGCACAGCACCCTCGATCACCTGACTCCACCCAAATAAATAGGCTCTCCCAGCAGGCCAAGGGGCTCAAAGAAACCCCTGCCCATTGGCAGAGACACCCCATCAATCCATAATCTGTCCTTGCTTTGCCCTTGTCTATCTAATGTCACTAGTTACAATGCCACCTAGTGACAGGAGAGAAAAGTGCAGCAATTCCAGAATTAGGGGGGAGATCAGTGGATCTCCTAACAATTAGCCAGGACAATTACTTCCTGGCAAACTAAACTGGTTAGCAACCCTGCCTAAACACCAGGGTGCTACATGTAGAATTTTTTTTTGGGGGGGGGGGGGTTGCAGAAAGTATTTTTTTTTATTAACATGACCCTGATAAACTTAGCAGGGTCAGGAGCCAATAATCAATGCCCATGCATACTGTACCTAAAGGCAACAGGCTCACTATAAACTCTGACAACGAAGAGTTTTACTTTCTCCTCTTCTACAGAGTTATGCCCGGCCCGGAGAAGGCCATACATACCGATATACCGGTTCCTCCGTCTCCTGATTGTGTTTGTGTAAGGATCTGTCCTAGGCTGTCTGCTATTTCTATGCAAATACCTCATCCTGAAGGTTATCAGTAGAGACAGATGAAGTACAATGTTTTCTATATACACATTGATTGGCAGTAACACAATTAACCCCTTATTTACCCCAAGACTTTGAGAGTTCAACGTTGGCCATAAGG